>VXAX01004078.1:583543-593588 GCA_013399835.1 Leptocoma aspasia | reverse complement strand
TTTTTTTTTTTTTTAAAAGAATGAAACACATGGACAAAGGGTTTCAGCCACTTTTCAGCTCCTGTAATATTCTGCTGGCTTGTATTTAAAATCAATATTTCTTCATGGCATTTTCACAGTTCTTACATTAGGATCCTAATTGCTTCAGAAGCATTGGTTTATGTTAATTTCTAAATAGATGAAGAGTGGATGCAATTAACACTTCACAATTTTATCTAGTTAGCATCAACTACATTACAATACTGCTCAGGACTGTATATTTTATAATCATTATTCTCCTGCTGGAGAACATTGGGAAGGTTATTTCACAGTTATTCCAGCCAAAATGGAGATGCTGACACAACAACATGACAAAATGCTATGAGACCTATGTAGGACATAATTTCTAATTGGTGGGTGCTTTTATTTATTAATTATGGATGGATTTACGTTACATTAGCTGTACATCAGACTAAAAAGCTATTTATCACCTAAAAGATAATTATTCTAAACTCTCGTTTCTTGTGTGTATTCTGTGAAGTGATCCACTTGCTGTTTAAATGTCAAATGACTTTTAAAATACTTAATGCACAGAGCCTGGACTACATCTGTTAATAAACTTTGTTAAAGCTAGTTGTTAAAGCTAATAGGATATTAACATTTGCTTTTATTTTCCTGTTATTTCTGGTGCTTTAATATTCTTAATACAGCACATAAAATGAAGAAAACTAAACACACACTAAACTTTGTGTCCTTTGCACTAAAACCCCACATCCATTAGAAACAGCCTCTTTGCCTGTGTTTGAGAAAAGCCATAACTCTAAAGATGATTTTGATTAATCAGAGACTTGAAAGTAAAACAACCGCCTCGGTGCTTGCACGTTTTCTTGGCACAGCCCATAACATCAGAGCTGAAACCCACAGGTTGAAGAGGGAAGGAACAAAGTCGTACCCATGACAAACTCTGGTTTTGCTGCTCCACCACCAGAGGCACTCCATGCTCAATGAATATTTGGCCCCAATTATGGGGAATATCTTTTTCCAGCAGCCTTTTTCAAAAAGCTGACCTGCACCCCTCAACGCTGATTTCAGTGAGATGCAGGAGTGCTGAGAAGGGACTGAGAGGAGATTTTGGAACTGCAGGAACAGCTTAAGGACAGCCTGGGCACTGAATGGTTGAGCAGCAGCTCTGCAGAGGAGTTTTGGGTCCCAGTGGAACTGGAGGCAGCAGGGAGCCCTTGCACAGGGGCAAAGGACACCTGCACCAGTACAGACAGAGCAGCAGCCCCAGGGAAACCGTGATCCCCTCTGCCTGGCACACATGAGGCTTCTCTGGTTCTGGAACAGCATCTCCACGCTTGGAACACCCACAGGGAGCCAGAGATCCTGAACCCAGCCAGGGCAGCAGAGGCCACCACATGGCAAGGGGACTGGAGCCCAACAAGGCCATAGAAGTGGCTTTAGGCAGCCTGGGATGAGGGAGGCTGAGGAACGACTGGCATCTTTCCCTGCCTGAAAATCTTTTCCCTGCCTGGCATCTTTCCCTGCCCTGTTGGATACAGAGAAGCTGGAGCTAAACTCTTTTTTATAGGTCCATGGGTAAAGGACAGGACAAAGGTTGCATTAAGGGAAATTTTTATTGGTTTTATGGAAAAAAAATGTTCAGAAGTAAACTGATCAAGCACTGAAGGAAGTTGCTCAGGAGACTGGAATCTCTATCCTCAGAGATTTTTGAATCATGACTGGACACAGTCCTCAGTAACCTGATTTAACTTACAAGAGGGCCCCGCTTTGAGCAGGAAGATCAAGGCCTGGATAACCTCCACAAATCCCTTCCAGCCTAAATGTTTTTAGGCTTCTGTGATTTCTAAAGAGATATTAGATTTAAATTAAAAAAATATATACAAGAGATCCTTGAAACGCAATCGTAACATTGCTGCTTTTACATTTCAGAGAACTAACAAGAGCCAATTAAAACACTGTATGTGAACTTAGACTGACCAAGCATACTTCTTTATAGGTAAATAATCACCAAAATTCTTTCAAACCACAGCGTATTTTAAGAATAAGAAATGATGGGTCACCTCTTAACCTTTCCTTTACATAACTGATAGTATTTTTTCAAAGCATTGGCTTATTCTCATTTTAGGGATGGAGGATGTTCTTGCAGTTCTATCTAGAGGTGACAGCATTGTTTCAGCACAACAGATTCTGCCAGGATGGACAAACACTGATGTTCTTGGCCACATGCAAACAGTAATTTATAATCTGGGCATGGAGAGAAGAGTATATTCCATTTCCTATCACCAGGACAAGGGAGCTACTGCAAACACCAGGCATGCAGATTGTGTTATGGCTTCACTCTCCATCTTTTATTTTGCACTAACAGTGGAAAAATTGGATTGCAATTATTAGAAAGCCTGCAGAAAATTTATTTTCTTTACTCTTCCACGTGAGTTTTCAAGGCAAGAGGGCACAATGCATAAATAGAGAAAGGCACTACAAGAGAGCAGAAGGCATTAGCGTTCAAGATTTCTTTATAATTAAAACTGACCTAAGTTCAGTCTCTGAGAGCAAATTTAAAGGATATTTTTTTATTAATCTGCTAATGTGTCGCTGTTTTCCACACAAACTCTTAATTTGTCTAAAAGCCAAACTTCTTACTCATCAGTCCATTTATAATGTTTACATTCATCAGATCAACGACTTGCTGAGACTGAGCTACACACACAGCTCATTAGTTTAACAGGTTTATTTTCATTACACTTTGGTTCCTAAACTAAAATGTTTTCTCTGGGTGAGGTAAGTAGCTGTGGTTAGGTAATCAGAACTTAAAGGGTTATTGCTGGTATGTAATACAGGAAATCAATGAGATTTGGATGGTTACTGTGCCAAAAAACACTGCTAAAAGCACTGCTAATACAGATGTTTCTCCATTGTGGGACACGACAGTAACATGGTCATTTAGCACCATGGTGTAACACATACATAATACTGGAAGCCTCCTGTACCATTCGTCATAATCAAAAGACTGAAACAAAACAAAAACTCCTATTAAAAACAAAATTTAGCTCAATTTCACAGATAAACTTTTCCAGATAATTGTTCTGCAGGATATATAAACATGGCTAAGTGTCCCATGCTTTGAGAGAGTCACTAAATGTTAGTGTCAGTTTATTCCTGGGACTGCTTTCTTACTGCCCTGATGGAAGCAATGGAACAGCACAGAAAAGAACACTGAGGTGCACTTCACAAAGCCACTGCCACCTCTCACTTAACAAAAGCCTCTGGGCAGGCCAAACAAACTGGGGGAATCCCACTGTGTTAGCAGAGAAGGGGATAAACTCTCAATAGTAGAGAGCACAGTAGGGAATGTCAGAGCTAAAAGATGGAGCACTGGGAAGGCAAAGGAAGATAGACCATATTGTTAACTCAAAACAACCACAACACTGATAACATTCTTTATTAGAGGAACTCATTGCCAGCCGCTGTTGTAAAGTTTAAATATAAAAGAATGAAACAAACTTGAGGCTGCTTTTCAGAAAGTTATCCAATCCCACTGTCCATATGCATCACAAACAACCTTTGATTTTTCTGGCCAAGCCAGGATTTCAGTCAAATGAATAAAGTGCTAGAGAATTATATATATTTTTTATATTCCTTTCTAAAGGTTTGCAGAACTGATCATAGGTGCCAGAAACTGGTGCTGTCTTGGCCTGAAGGGGAACACAGCTGCAGCTCAGTCAGACTAAAAGCAGTGTGGAATGCAACACAGCAGTGAGTGCCTATTGCCCAACTGCTGGTTTGGGAATTCGAGAGGGAGTTGTGGATAGAGTGGGGATATTTTGTGGGTAAGCAAAGAAAACTGGAGGGGTTTGGTCACTGAAGCAAAGAGCTTTTGATAATGACAGGCCAGAGACTGTGTGATGCCAAGAGTGCAGTTGTGGGAATGGAGTGAAATTCTGCAAGACACGGGGCTGCAGCAATGCTGCTGTTCTGGGAGCAATTCACTGCTCGTGTTTACCCCCCGTGATCCGAGCTGCAAACTGGGCAAATGCCACCAGAGCAAGGAAAATCAGTTCTGCAGCAGGAGGTCTAATGCAGAGAACTGGAAATGTGATAGAGAAATTAAGGTCACTGACTGATAAGGCCTTCCAGATCTCAGAACACAGCTTTCGCAAAGAAATTCTGAGTTTTACAAAGCAAGTTTATTACCTGTGCATAGCCCATTAAACTAAACCTTACCCTTTCAAGTTTAGGTAAGGCATTAGTATTTTCTTGCTTTTCATTATGCAGGTTTGAAATTTGTGGGTTGTTTTTGTTTGTTGTTTGTCTTGCTTTTTTAAACAGACACTAAGGCCAGGCCTAGGCATTGACAACAAAGATCCAAACAGTTCTCCATTTACCAGTAAACAAAAAAAAATTGTGCTAGATGGCCAATTTAGACAATAAAACACCCAACACTGAGAAGTAAGCAGAGTAATTGATAGGCTGTCATATCATTCATCACAACACTACCCTTTCAACTGTGGCTAAAGCAATTCCAATTTCATTACTCCCTAAAGGATTCACCTTGGCAATACTCTGCAGCCCCTCCAGGCTTTTCTGTGTAGATGCAGGGGGTCTTCTTTGATCTTTTTCCTCAGTTCTACAGGAATGGCAATAGCCAACTAACATTTTATGACTGAGTCACACCATTAAACCCAAGATAATGCTAGCAATATATTCCCCCTTGCATTATTGTTTTTAACCCTATTTCTCATCTCTGAGATCTCTGATTCACTTCTGCCATTCATCTTTGTCTGCCCAGAAGAAAGTGAATTGCATTTTACCAGTGAGGAAAATGAGGTTTTGGGAAATTCTTACATTGATGGTAATGAGAACACTGGAATAAGATTCAACATAGATAAACTTCCTTTTTGAAGCTGGTTACTTATGTCATTTCTCAGTGCATATGGAAAAAATCACCTCACAAAAGAGATGTGAAAATACAGGATATTTGCCACCTTCGCTTCTTTCTAAATACAAGAATAAAATCTCTAGAAGGCAAAGCAATATTAAGATAAAAATCAAGAAGAGTTCTTTTGCCGTGAGTGATAACAGAAGAAAAGACAGAAACCTTTGCTTGACAGGGAATGGATGAATGGCCCCAGTCAGCCTGTGTGGTTGAAAGGTGTGCTGGGGGAAAAGACTCCAGACAATTTCAATCCACTGTGTCCAAACATGCTGCAGCTCATTCGGCACCAAGGTTGTTTAACTGCCTTCAGCTATTTGGGGTCTTAATTTGTGCTCATTATCAGATCCATCACACATCCATCTCATTTCCTAGTGTACCTATTTGCTTAGGAACAAGCTTTTCTAAATATTTTGTCAGCTTGTAATGCACCTGGCATGGGGACAGTTTGGCTCTTCATTTCTCCTGTCTTAGATAGTCTTAAGCGGGAGGATAGACTGAACAGGTCAGCAGATGTTTGCATTTTTTTCCTAACAGCATTTGTGTGCTGAACCACAATTAGTTTACTGTACAATTATATTTTATCCAACTACCACTAATGAAGCTTGGACTGTGGAAAGATGCCATTGCACATAAAGCCTTAATAAATACTGAATTATATCTTATTGTACAGGACAGAAAGCGTGAACCAAATATAAAGGCAGCAACCCAGCCCTAAGTATAAGAGCTAGGGAAAAAACCCCACAACATATTACACCTACATAATTACATTTGCAGAGCAATTCACAGGCCAAAATATTGCTGTATTGTGATTTTTCCAGAAGCCATTGAATTAACAACCTCTAACTCAGCTGTATACAACATAAAAGAAAAGAGTTGCTCAATTTCATGATTTAAAGTTGACCCTCTTGTATTTCTGTTCTATGGGATCTGAACCCAAAAAACCTCTCTGTTTGCATATTTAGATCCTGGGACTGTGCCACAAAAATAAACTGAGCCAACATTACTTACCAAGATATCATTGTCCCAAATAAAACATGTAGTTACATAAGTATAGGATTTATGAGAAACTGATGCAAGGCAAACATGTTTATTTAAATGTCACAGCATGAGGTCTCAGCCTGTCAGCTACACGTGGAATGGCACTAATTCCATCCAAAGAACAGCTCATAGGATTTTGCTGCTTTCTAAAAGGAGCAGAGTTGCAGATGATTGAGCAGATACTTTAAACAAGACAAAAGCAGCAGCAGCTAGAAAACAACAAAATTAATAAAACAGGTAAGAGCACACACTGTTCTGGTGAAGGACCAGCAATCACAGCAGGGTGCACCAGGTTCTGCCATAACAAAAAGCAAGTTCTACTGGGATATATTTAGCAACATTTTTGCACTTGTCCTTACATTATTACCAAATAAACAAGAAGCCCTAGAAGGCAGCAGTGGTTGTCTGGGGGCTTGAGGAAACCCCATCAACTTTAGATGCACAATTCTATCTTAATAGCCAGGAATGTTGAGTAAACTTGTAAATTCCATTATGGCAGAAATTTAAATCGGCAGTATCATCCCTCTCTGAGACAGGACACCCCACAAACCCACATTCAAGAAAAAAAGAAAACCTAAACAAATCCAGCATAAGAAACGCAGTTTAAAAAAAATCTAAATATTTGAAATAACTTTTTCCCCCACCCCCAAAATAAAAGCAGACAGAAACTGCTCTGGCTCCATGCAACTGCACGTGCCAGTCCTAATTCTGGCAACAGCCTCAGCTGCTCCAGGAAAGATAAGGGCATTCCATAAAGTCCTCTTAAAGGTAGGGCAAGTACTATCAGGGAGCACAAAACCCCAACATCCCCATCCTAAAGGTGCCAGGCCAAGGAAACTTATCAGTGCTTGGAATGCCTGGCAGGGCACCAGCAGGGCCTTCACTTAGCATGGGTTATTTGCTCCCTCATTTCCATTTCAGAAGCAAGATTATGGAATAGTTACACTGCTCTGGCCAAGAAGCCACAAATACTGAAAATCTATGATTTTTAACACCCCATGAGCCAACCAGGCAGGTTTCACTAATGATCAGTCGTGTATCTGTCAAAGTGAGGTGGAATTGGTACAACTTTTGCTTCACCAAGACAGAATTTTTCAAATAAAATCCCAGTCTTTGATTTAAACATTTGCAAGCTACCTACTCAGAATATCACAATCCTGCTGTATCACAAATATCTTTGCTTCCAACTCTCCCACAGAAAGGTTTCTGCAGTTTCACATCAGCTTCCACTGAGCTGGATTCCCAGTGAGATCTCAGCTGGCCCAGGTATTTTCCAAAGAAATAGCACTGATACATTCACACATGACAAATCTAAATCCCAATGTTACTTACAGGCAGGAAGTATTTTCTCCAGGTGTCACAAAACAGATGATGGCACCTCCTCACAAACAGGAACAGAAACTCTGCAGAGGCTCATAGGAATTTCCCAGTGGTCACCCTCAGCCTGTTCTCTGATTTTGCCCACTTTGAGTGCTGTGCTCTGCCAGATGTTTGCTGCCTCCCTCACCTGTGAGGCTTCACTTGCATTTTAGAGACAACACCTTCCACCTGGAACAGGAACCCTCCAAAATTCCCAGCTGCCTTGCTCTCCATATTCCAGTCTGTCCTAAGGCTCTCATCTTCTACTCTCCAAATCTAAACTCATCTCACAAGAGGAGATACCTGGCATAATATATAAATTCCCTTGCCAATTCAGAAGCAATCTTTTTTTGGTTTACTATTCTCTACCCGGCAGCCTCTTAGTTTTTTTTTTTTTTAGGGTGTTTCTTTGCTTTTATTTTCCTATTCTCTAGCCAAATTAGTAAGACTTGATTTAAAAGGTCATTCTGGAAGACTGTGCACAATAAAAACAAAATCAAGTAAGTCTTTAAAGAGTACAGTTCAGTCCTTCATATCTAGGGGTGATGGTTGAGAAATCCTTAAGGTGAGTTCCTGATATCCAGTATAAACTTGAATCTTCAAGTGTTCAAATACTACTTTTGCTGTCTCCTGAATCCAAAGTCCTCAATCATGGCTCAGCATTCACACGTACTCACTTCTTACAGAGAAGTGTTGCCACTGATTTTAAGACAAGACAGATTCTGGCAAACCCAGAGAGGACAAAACTTGGCTTTTTAATCTTTTGAGTTGAATAACTGTTCTTGGATGCTCCCTACAAGAGAGGAATGCATGTTATAAAACCAGTATTCTTGCACAAGGGGTCCATCCTGGTCCTCTGCAGCTCAGGGATGTAGCTGTGATTTTATCACAGCCTCTTAAAGCAACAGGAAAAACCTCCCAAACCGTGGCTCAGGTGTGTTACTCCCAGTTCATGATTTTTTTAATCACCTTTATCCAGGCTTGGTTGTCAGAGGGAGCAGTATCAGGAAGGAGCAGTTATTAAAGCACAAGAAGCAGCACGTTGGGCACGGAGCCTTTTCTCAGCTCGTTTAGGTGCTGCTGACATTGGTCTTTTAGCCCCGGCTGCCTCCGGGCTCCCCCATCAGCCTCTCTCCCAGCACGGCCTGGGCACACCAGTAACAGCATGTTTGAACCACCCTGCTGAGGTTTAATTATTGCATTTGATGACACCTGCATGATACAATTTCACACTGTTATGAAATATTAATTGCTTTCTGTACTATAGCATGTAACATATTCAAGAGTGAAAAATAACGCTGTTACTGTCTTTATAATTTTTTTAAAGCAAAGATTTTAGATTATTTTCCCCATTATGACTAAGCATGTCTAAAAGATTCTGTGTTTCTCCTGAAAAAACATGCCTGTTACTCACAGCCCTCTTACCTCTTTGACTAAAAGGAAGATCCATTATTACTTGAACAGTATTTCTCTTTCACCTTCTGCCACTCAAGGCAAAAGGACAGAACTCCTACTATTGTCTCACACAGAGAAAAATATTTTTTCTCTTATATAGGCAATAGTTCCTTAACCCCATATGCTCTGCCCATTCTCTCCAGAATGATTGTTACCTCATATCCCTCCCTGGAGAGCTGATAAATGAGAAATGATAAGAGAGTTTTTGCTTTATGGAAGAGCATGTGCAATAGCTTTCATTTTGAAAAAAAAAAAGACAAGAAAGTCCATGGTCTTAAGAGGAAAATAAGAGGAGAATATATTCTTCAAATTATTTCGCACAGCATCACTCTTGGCAAATATTTAAATCAGTATTACAGGAGATTTGCTATATGAATACAACACACATTTCAAGGCTAACTTTAAAGCTCAGCTGTTTAAATTTCCTGGATTACTTTAATTAGGGACAACCAACATGCCCAGGCTCAGCTACAAAGAGGGAGCATTGCAGAACATGTAACATGCAGTGTTCCCTCAGGACACGGGGAAATCAGGATGAACTTCAGGCTGTGGCTCCAGCAGGGCCAGGATTTCAGTGCTCAGCCTTTACTCCTTTCTCATGCACCTAGAGGAGATCCAGCATCACACCAAATCATGGGAATCCTGATTTATTTTCTTCCCTCTACAAACCAGAGGGAAGAAAATCCAAGAAGTGGTGCATGCAATGTGCCCTCTTCCCCTGGCTTCTCTGTTTGGTGGGAGGAGCAGGAAAGCACAAATGGAGCCTCCTGGGTGAGGCTGCAGAAATCTGAACCTCAGTGATTCATGGAAATAATCACAAAAAGTAATTAACACCAAATCAATGAAAGTTACAGTAAATAAAGAGATCTCCACCTCTACCTAAAAGTGAAGAGGGAACATTCTTTTGAAAGATTTAACTACTAATACTATGAAAAAGAAATATTTGTCATTGCACTCATACATATATGCATTTAAATAAGAATAATATACAGCAATTGCCTCAAAATAAAGCAAGTTTAATGTTCCAAGACTGAAAGAGAAAGAGCAGAGTCACACCACACATTTGGGGATGGATCATTAGCCAATACAGATCACTGCAGTGTCATAATTCAAGAATTATTTTAATGCATTTTTTCTCCTCCAAGGCATTTATTTCTAAGATAAAGCAGATGAGCCACTGACAGGTATACCTGGGAAGAAGTATCTGGAATATTTTCCTCGAGGGTTAAGATCCAACCTATATGGCTTTCATAGCCA
>VXAX01004078.1:565218-583498 GCA_013399835.1 Leptocoma aspasia | reverse complement strand
AAAAAAAAAAAAGAAGAATGTGTCTCAACCAAGTAGAAAAAGCTAAAAAATTTAGTCACACTGGAGCACACATGAAAAATGTTGTGCTTTGGAAAAAAAGATGCAATGAAGTGGCTTAGAGTGGGCTGGAATGAAGTAGAATAACATTGCAAATATATAACTGGATAATAAATGAGAAAAAGGGTTGGGTAACCAAACCAAGGTTAAATAACTTTGACTAATTCTTTAGTAACTCCTGTAATTTTGCTAAATTTAAAGTAATAGGCAAAATGTTACTGACTCCTCTCATCTCACTTTTCCAAGTGGGGAAAACATAATCCTACTACTAATTCCAGTACTATAAGACAAATCTTGTTTAATTCAAAAATAATTAAGAACATCACCTTTAATCTTGATATGGATTTTATTCTGTAGTTTTTTTCCTATAAGAGTGAAAAAGAAAAATATTTTCTTTCAAGAAAAGAATTCAAATTTGGAAGGAGTGGACTCATTTTGAAACAAAAGCAGTTTAAAAGACTTAAAACCTTTGTAGAACAGATTTTCCATTATTTTCCAAAGTGGATTAGTAATATCCTTGGAGACATGCAAGAACTCCAGCTAGAGGCAAGCCATGTTGGAACACAGAGAGCAGACATTAAAAAGGAATGTTGCCATGCCACTTCAGATAGAGAGTTTTTCACGGTGAGAAATTTATTGTTTTAAGAAGAACATTTAGAGGCAGATGAGAACTGTGAGGAACTAGACCTTACTAGCTGAGTAAAGGAATCTGTGGAAGAAGCCTGAAAATACAACTTAAAGAAAAAATACAGAGAAGGAAAAATACCACTTATATCAAATAATTCTGGACACCAAGGGAAGGAAGAACTTTGATAAACATTTCTTCCAAAAAATTCCCATCTAAGCTAAGGGTGGTAACCAAATTCATAACCTTGACCATAGCAATTTAAAAAACAAGCTAAAATATCAGTTTTGCTGTACAGTAAAATCAAATTAAACAGTGATGAACAGAAGCCCTCCTCAGGCAGTAATCTAAACAGTTTGTGGAGCTAAATGAAATGCCACGGTTATGTTGTCTAGACCAATAACCCCTTCCTGGCTTGTAACTCCATTATATTTGAGACATTTTCAAACATTTTCCAAATTAGTGTATTTTTCCAAACTTAGTAATTACTTCCATTGCCTATAAACAGCACAGACTGCAGGAGATTTAATTATTAGTTGCCCTCAAAGGACAATCCAATGTAGGGATAATTTCTGCTGCTGTCTCAGTCATAGCAATGAAGACTTGATAATACAGACAGGAACAAATACAAGGCTGGATTAAAAGAAAAAAAAAAACAAGATACCCCATTTTTTTTCTTTTAACTTTAAGAGAAATTACCAGTTTCTTTGGCAAATATACACCTTTTAACAGTAACTAGAAAAAAACTGATTCTGCCAGACTCTGCTTCTGCATAGGCAGGTTGATTTCTGGGCAGACAACCTTACTAAGCCAGAGCTTCCAAATTACAAAAAAGAGCTGAGAATTTATAATAGAAAATAAAATTTCCTAAAGGAGCTGGACACATGGAAGCTGAAAGAAAAACTCTCCTTTTTTGGTTTTAAATCTTGCCCCAGTTATTTACAAGCATATAATTTATTAATTTTCATTTGGTACAAATGGAAACCAAACCCAAGCAAACAAAATAAACTTCAAATGGAACAAACAACCCACAAAGACAGCAAGGATTTAGGTCTTAATCATGCAGAGAATCAAAAGGCAAGCACAAAAACACCAACCACAATGAAGTGAAAACACATTAAAAAAACTAACTGTACCTCAGAATCTTTTCCAAGCTTTGTGTGGAGCTTAGCTGGGCCTCACATCAATTCACCCCGGAGCTGGGCTTTAGGGAAATGCTGCATGGCAAGCACCAGCCAGCCCTGGGGCCAGCAGAGCCATGTCTGCTGCTCAGGCAGGTGCTTGTTTTACGTCTGTCCTTAAATCTTTCAGAGCTCTCTTCCAACACGTTTCCAAGCTGGCTTTGCAGGACAATCTCTTCCTCCTCCCCCCGTGTTTCACACGTGCACGGTGTGCCCAGGGCTTGGTGTGAAGGTTTAATTACTGGCTCCAGGTGCCGCTGGAACCAAGTCCCTGAGCTGATCATGGAAGAAACACAGCTGGTCCCATTCACAGGGGGGCTAACAAGCCCTGAGATGGGTCCTCATTTAAAATCAGTGACAAATAATCTTAACCCTGCCTTAAATTTAAGATTTCAGAACTTTTAGCATTTGGTGAAGCTTTTAGATGGAATGATGGCATTCCTACTTCTATTTTCACACGGATCACCCCAAACCCTTCACGCTGTGACAACAATTTCTAGCTTTGGCGTGGGATCACTGCAGTAAGATTATGATAAAGAAACTGCTTGCTCTCCCTTTCCCTGCTTCAAGAATTAGGAGCAGCCATGCCATGGCAGGCTCAAGCAAAACATCTCCCTGCCAGCTTGGTTTTCTGCCATGGATTTGCCAGCTCCTCACCATTTACATGTGCACAATCCTCTTGCCAGGAAGGGCTCAGTACAGGAGCAACATGTCCTGCCTAAGAGACCAAAACAGGCCCTGGGAGGGACTGTCCCACCTCCCTTGGACCAGATTCCTGCAGAACCTGGAGGACAACTTTTGTCACTGAGGAAGGGCTCCAAGCCTACTGGGGAGCAGTGGCCAGGAAGAAGAAAAAAGGAGAAGCAACCTCCTTTTTTCCCCCCAATTTCTTTCAGCACCCCAATTTACTCAGGCTGCCCCAGCAAGCTCCACCCCCAGGGTAATTAGTTGTGCCCTCAAGCTTTGGATAGAAAAATTCACTTTTGCCTGCACAGGTGAAATTGTTTTCTTGCTGATCCACTAGAATGAGCACAAAAACAGAGCCACTGTTTGTCCATGATACTCTAGAAGAATATCAATAAATCTGCTCTGTACATAGGATGTGGATGAAAAAACTGGGAGAAAAAAGAAACTTCAGGAACTAGGTTTTCTGTGAGATCCCTGGGTAAGCTGAAAATTTACATGTCTTTAAAACCAAGCCAGGCAATCAAGGAAGATTTATGCTTGTAGAAACGTCTTAGAAGTTTCCACTGATTTCCTGCTTTGCAGCTTCTCCCTTTTGCAGAAAATAACCAATTAAGATCAGTTCAGAACAGAGTTCAGGCTCTGCCACTGTTCTCCTCAGGAACATAACCTTCTTTTCTCTGGAAAATGCAGGGAGAAAGTTGTGTAGATCCAGCAGGCTAAGATGTGTTAGGCCAAGCAATCAGTGGTCAGGTGTAACATGAAATCTGAGCTGGTTAACAGCTTTACCCTGCTGAAAACATATTTTCCTCCCTTTCTATGTAGACTGAAAAGATTAAAATGATTAGCTACAAACCAAGACACATTATTGCACACAGAGGAAAAGATAACTTTGTGCTGGTGGGACTATGCAGCATTTCTGTGGTATCCAAACCATACCAGATTACTTTAGATTTTATCTTCATTTACATATCTGCATAATGTATACTTGGTGCAGCAGAATATTTTAATGTAGCAGCAAATTTTGAAAGTGCCAGGCATGGAATTTGTGCCTAAAAGACACATTTCCACGGAGCAGACACGGGAATGTTCCTGCTCTAACTAATCCCCAGACCTCAAGCCCTGCCAGGCTGCAGGCCAGGGCCACTGAAGGGCAGTGGATTGCCCCTGGATATAAACAGGAATAACTTCTGGGATCTTTCATTAACATTTTGTCCAGAAATTCACCCAAAAGGCAGCACCAAACCAACAAAGGCTCTCTGAGAACACAAATAAAGCAAGTATCAATAAAGGCACAGAGGTTGCTGGGTAGATGTGGCTGCACCAATTCCTGCACCAGGATGTTTTGGAAGCCTGCCTGGCACTTTAGCAGTTGGAGAAATAAGCACCAAATTCTATAAAAAGCCTTTAATATTCAGCTTTCATACAGAATTTGAACCTCAAATGCTCAGGTCATAGTTTACATCTGTACTTATCTGTGAAGAGTGTCTGTGCCTGGGTTAGAATGAGCAGAAGGTATTCAGTCTACAAATATGCTTCATAAAAGGAATCTCAGATTTTAAATAATGCATTTTTTCTCTCAAATGGAGAAACTGAAGGTGCAGTTCCATGACACTGCTACATCAATTAACACCTAGTTTCAGCCAAAAGAACTAATCTTCACCTTCTGAAATAGAATAGAATGAGATAATAAAGTTCAGTTCCCTGAATTATTGAAGAATCTGCACTCATTTGAGGAAATTATGTGAGGGAAGAAATATTTTTTGAAGTGCTATTGAAACTAGCTTTTAGAAAAATTACCTTCAGGAGTAAATTTGCACAGAAATTTATGGAGAAAAAAATGTAAGGGCCTTTAATGTAAGCAAACTGGAAACAGGGTAGTTTTGATTTCTGATCTTCCCACTCCCACAGCCTTAGTTAAAAAAGCCAGCCTACTGTGTTGTTTTGATTCCTAATCCTTGGTCAAATAATTTATATCATATGTAAAATAGGAAGTATTACACTTTTATCTGGAGATCTTACACTACTCAACAGAACCATTAAAAACATTATTTCTTCTTTATGCCCACAAAAAAGATGCAGAGGATTGGAATACACAAAAAAGTTTCTGTAGGGAAAGCAAGGGGGTAAACCTGAAGAGCTCCAATTATTCCATGAGAAATAGATACATGCACATCCTTATCCTAAAAAGCAGTTATTTCAAAAGGAGATAAATTCTTGTCTTACCTCAGGAGGTGAATGGGAGGTGGATTATCTTGTCCTGGGGTAAGAAGGTCTATTTAGCAAACCTGCTGAGAAGCTGATGCATTTCAAATTCACACAGTGGTTTGAACTATTTATGCCCTGAAATAACTTGTTTAAGTGTCCCTGACCAAAGGGTGTTATCCCAGCTTGGTGACAAAGCCAGGACAGATCCCTGCATCCACTGTGGAGCCAGGCTGGGAGAGCTGGGGGTGCTCACGTGGAGAAGGGAAGGATCCAGGGAGAGCTCAGAGCCCCTTCCAGGGCCTGAAGGGGCTCCAGGAGAGCTGGAGAGAGACTGGGGACAAGGGATGGAGGGACAGGACACAGGGAATGGCTTCCTACTGCCACAGGGCAGGGAGAGATGGGATATTGGGAAGGAATTCCTCCCTCTGAGGGTGGTGAGGCTCTGGAACAGGTTGCCCAGAGAAGCAATTTTTATTCCTTTGGTGTTCAGGCACCTCATACCTGAGAGAGAACAAAAAGTGCAACTCACAGCAAAACCCTTGTTCCAGGTCCTGGGAAAAGTAAACGTAGCCACTGGTCATTCCTAAGTGAAAAACTCTGTCCCAAAGAGAATTTTCCCAAGTGCATTATGGAAACCATCTGTGTTAGCTTTGAAGATGAAAAATTCAAAACTTGCAAGGAAAGTGATGCTGTACCAGATGCTACTGATCAGCTCCAGTCAGCTGCAAGATGGAATTCCCCAGCACCATTAGTGTTTGGTTAAAAATTCCACATCAAAAAGAGGAGAGGACTATCCAGTTTTAATATTTCCACCCTTTATAATATATATGGGCAGATATCTTTCTGTAGCCTTTCTTGTAGAGGTTTTGCTTGGCCTTTTAGTTTTACTTGTTTACTTCAGGACATGTCCAAACAGCTCACGTTAAGCAAGAAATGAGAGTTCTAATATCTTAATTGCCAGTTTGCTGGTAGATATTGCCTGATTGAAACAAGTAAATGAGAAAACCAGATGCAAAAACAGGGAGGAAAAAAAACCTGTTTTTTTTAATGTACTGTAACTTTTGTATCTTAACCTACCCAAAGAAGTTACAAAAAGCTCCCATTTGAAAAGCACCCATTTGAAAAATCTACTTCAGCTAACATGTGCTTTTCTTGGGGAGAAATAAATACAAAAATTTAAAATAAGATATCTGAGCTAAGGGAAATAGATTGCTGACCCATGTCTTGGGGCTTTTTTTTTGTTTTTTGGCCAATAAAGATGCTATTTTAAGGTTATAATTAAAGCTGGCTTGAAAGAAGCAGTGAAAAGAAATGTGAAATTTGGTAATTTAACCAAATTAACTCCAGTTTTGATGAAATCCAGCTACTTTGAGTAACATCATTTACAGGCACTATAAAGTCAGTGTCATTTAGTTCTTAATTTTAAATTCTTCATGTTTCTGATTGTAGTAATTCTCTTGACACAGCAGCCATTCAGTGTAACATTACACCAGGAGGCACAAAAAAGTGGTTTCTCTAACTTGTCATGCCAGTTTTGCAGCTCAAGCTCTTCTCAAATGCTGCTTTTTTGACAACTCATATTGTGCAATGATTATGAAAGAGGCATTCTGGAGTTTCTAAAGGGTACTCCATGAAGGCAGCTGACTCCCTCATTCCTGCAGTGCCTCAGTAATTATTTCTTATCCTACAGGGCTTCCAGTATGTAATTTTATTATCAGGATTAATCAAGGAGAATGATTCATGCTTAGTGGAAAGCAAGGTAAGTTCAACACAACATTAGGACTGAAAAATGCAAAGCCTTATACTGAACTCACAACAGGATGAAGCTTTAACAACTGGCTCATGTACACTGTTCTCTCTGCTGTCACTTCTAAAAATACAGTTCTATTCCAAGAGTGACAAAATAACAAATGGTTCCAAACCTGCTTCATTTCAGTGATGGTACAGAATTGAGTGCTTTGGCTCATTTTCCTAAACTGATGTAAAACAAAGGGAGGAAGGGAATGGAGAAACTACAACTTTTAATTTTGTTTCTAAATCCACAAAAATTCAAGCCCCAGTTCATATCTCTTTTGGGACATAAGATTATCTGTACTACTCTTTCCTTATAGCGTCGGCTCTAATAAATGTAATTTAAAGTGACACTTTAGAGCAGCTCAGTGCCTTTTTTACTGGGCTCATAAGGGACTGGCACCTCCTGGTGCTGAACACATATAGCTGGAGATCACACCTTGCTTAGGAAGAGACCTGCAAGGAAGCATCTACATATTTATGTTTGTTGTTTTTTGGTGGATTTTTTTTTGTTTGGTTTTTTTTGTGTTAAAAGAAAGCCAGAAAGATTAGAGATTTTCAGGTAGCTCTAACAGATCAGAGTGCCTTGATCAGACACCACCACACTGTCCCTGTGTTTCTCCTCCTCAGAAAAACAAAATCACCTTTGCACCAGACCATTCTGGGAAGACTGGATTTCCTTTCACCTAGACCATGAAAGTTAACTCAGGACTGAGGAAAACAGCCAGACAGCAGTTTAAAACTCCACTTCCCTAAAGGAAAATATAAAAGCATATTCTTTAAGTCCAATTAAGGCTTTGGCTCCAAGCATTTGGCAGAAGGAGAAGAGTAAACACTTTATGACTTGCCTTTGCATGGATGGTGCTATGAGGAGTTAATGTATTAACTAAAAAGTTCCCTCTGAGTAATTTTTGACTTTGTGAGAGGGACAGGGGAATCAGAGAATGGAGGGAATGTAGACTGCACTCAAAGCTGTTTTATCATCACTCCTGGGGGCAAGTGTGTTCAGTAGTGGGTTTTCAGAGAAAAAAAATCACTTTTGTGGTAAGTGATTTTAAAACAGGAATTCAAGCAGTTTCTTTGCAGGATGCCTCCAGCTCCTCAGCTCTGCACAGACTGATGCTTATCTCTGACAGCAAAAAATGGTAACAGCTATTTCCAGACCTTGAAAGAAGGTCAGGGCATATGGGATGTGAGGAGCTACTGCAGTTCCTGTAAGGACTTTTGGAGGCGATTCCTGGAAAGAGTTTAGACTCAAGATTTCCTAGAAAACCTGGGAAAATTCTTAGGAAGGGTCTAAATCTAGGATGGGAAATTCCTTGAACAGCACAGGAACTACTTCAGGTTCTAGATCCAGGAAGCCCTATAAAAAGTGAGAAAATGCCAAGAAAGGTTGTAGGTCCAGAAACTCCAAAAAAAGGTCTCTGTCCAGGAATTCCTGGAAAGATCACACATTCAGGAATACTTGCAAAGCCCAGGAAAACTAGAAAAGATTTAGATCAATTAATTCCTAGAAAGTGATAGGAAATTCTTTGAAAATTTCTCAGTACAGTAAATCATAACAGAGATCTCAATCTAGAGATTCCTGGGAAGCATCTTGGTCCAGGATGTCCAGGAAAACTCCTAAAAAGCCCCAAATATTCCTAAAAAGTTTACAGACATCTGAATTTTAAAAAGTATTATATCTTGAATGTTGTTTATTCTAAGTTGCTTAAACAAATTGCTTGAGTAACTTTTACATTTCATCACTTGATTTAAAGCCAGTAACACTTTCCATATGGTCAAATCACTTCACAGCAGAACATTCTGGTACTGGAAAGGTGAATAGAATTGGAGTCTCTCTTACGAAGTTTCTTCATTATTTGTGAAGAAGAACTACAAAAAAAAAAGCCCCAAACAAACCCAACAAATGTACAGGGACACCTATGAGTTATTATTTAAAGCAGTTTGGTTCAACTGTCAGAGAAGCAACATGGGCTTTGCCACCAAGTACTTCAAACCAATCCTGCTGATTAGGATTTCAAGTTTAACACTGACAGAAACAGATTGGCAAACTAATTTTGGGATCTGCAGCTCAGGGGAAGTTTTTTCCTAGGTCTGGTTTATTTAGGATGATGTGATTAATACCATTGTTATGAGAGGGGTCTTTCACATCACCACATATTCCATTTACACAGCTGGCCCCAACATTTAATCTCACCAGAATCCAGTTTATTCCCCTCCAGCTGCTCTGACTTGATAATGCTGACAGAAAAATTTCACTTCAGTAGAACAAGTGGCTCTGCCCCTCAGCAGCAATTTCTGAAGGAAGGAAGGGAACACCATTCTGTGACAATTCCTTTGCTGACCACAGCTGCACTCACCACTCACTGAAGCAGAGCTGCAGACCTGGGGAGGAAAACTTTGGATTTCTGGGCTCCTCATTATCTTCTGAGAATGTGTTTTCTTCCACAGGCACTGCCAAGTTTTAAGCTACAACCTTCTGTTCATAAAGTAAGCTGGAAAATACCAATGATTTCAATGAGAAAGTCCACCCAAAAAGCACACAGGAGCTTTAAAGGGGCGAAGTGTAAACATTAAAGGTCCAGCTGATTTCAGAAGGATGTATGAAAAAAGAAAAAGAAATCTCAAGGCACAGGTACTTCAAAAGAAAATAACACTTTTTTTTTTTTTCTGGGGGGATATGAAAGGTAGGACATGAGATCCAAAAAAATGCAGTGTCAGTCAGATAAGGAAACATCAAATGCTTGGATCAGGAGAGACTAACAGGTTAATTCACACAGCATTTTCCCTTTAAATCATCATTTCTCTGAGTTTATGTATTTTACATAGACACACTCCATTCATTGTTTGCTGATCTGAGAATGATTTGAGGCAGAAGTTTTTTTCTAAGGATAAACTAAAGCAGAACTAGATTCTCCCAAGGTTATCTGTACAGCAGGCAGCAAAGCATTATCACTCAGCCTTACAGTAAAAATAGCCTGTACATTAAATACTACAGGGGACTCAATGAAACCCTACTGAGGGAGAATTACAAAATTACATGATGAAACAAAGCCACCACGAATAATAATTGTGTAAAGCAAAATGCCAGAGGTGCTAAAATCTTGGTTTAATATCCTCTATTTTGTATGGAACACAATAGGACTCTTCAGAAATGTGAAAAAAGCCTTTCACACTCTAGTTCACCACACCCTGCCTTGGAAAAGAGACAATCCCGTAGTGCTCTCTAGTGGCTGCCAGTCAAAAAACCTCGGCAGGCTGCACTGCCAAGTTTAAAAACACACAGAATTACCAAAATATTCAGCTGCCCCTGTAGTCAGCCACGACTGCCCAGGGAGAGAGCAGGTGCTTGTTCAGCACCAGCCCAAGGCTTGTTCTTCCTTCAGGACTCAATTCCACAACAGAACCGCAAATATTGATGTGCCTGCAATTACATAAAACAAATTTAACACATTTGATGATGATGATGAAGAAGTGTAGGAGGTGTCTCACAAGTTGGTACCAAAACGTGGCATGTTTTGACTCTCTAACAAACTCCAGCTGTGCCAGATTTCTTCCTGAGCCTACAAATGGTGAAGGGAAAACCATTCCCTTCTGCTTGATCTGGACTTTGCAGTTGAGACAGCCACGTTGCAAAATGGGTGCCTATTTTGGGCTGTTGAAACACAATTCATAAACCAAGCCTGAGGCCATCAGTCCTGTATAAAACCATCTGAGCAGAGACAATTATCCTCTGCCCACAGTGACACGTTTCATAACCATTGTCAGGTTACACTGCTCTTGTAAATTGTCTTATTACTAATAAATTATACATTGATATTTATTACCTCAGATGCATAAATAAAGCCTAGATGGCAAAATTACCCTTTCAGATAATAAATCAATTCCTACGGTTGGTACACCAAGAATTTCCTGTTCCACAGCGTTTCCTCAGTGGATTCTCTCAGCTCCATCAGACATTTATTCAGCTAAATAAAGAACAAAT
The DNA here is from genome assembly GCA_013399835.1 of Leptocoma aspasia. Taxonomy (NCBI): domain Eukaryota; kingdom Metazoa; phylum Chordata; class Aves; order Passeriformes; family Nectariniidae; genus Leptocoma; species Leptocoma aspasia. The sequence goes on along the minus strand of VXAX01004078.1, from coordinate 572,964 downwards.
TGCTGAGTGTAAAACCACTACCAAGGGTTTGCAGTATCATCCATTAGCTCCAGGATTTCCCTGACAGCACAAAGGATTGCAGGCTGCCAATTATAATTAAATAGAGCTCCCTATGGTCTTAAGCAAAGCTCCTCATTGCCGTGGATAGGAAAATGCAGGTTAAAACGTAAGAGTAATAGAAAATGCATCCAAACCTGGTCCCAGTAACTGCATTTGCCAGAACTCTGGAAATATCTCTGTAAACAGCATGTAGATGACACTTGCCCTGGGCAGAATGCATGGGCTGTGACATTCCTGTGGTGTCAGCTGAACTTCCACTCAGGAAATCCGGTCAGAGCCCACATGAAAATTTCCCAAGTACATACTGCACCGTTCAGCTGCACACACAGAACATCCTTACAAATGGAGACAGAGATTGATTCTGACACCTTTGGTTCGTAATGCATTAATAAACAGGATTTTTGTAACCGCCACAAAGCCAAGGGAGAAAGAAGAGTAAATGTTAAAATAATTCATGACTTGTGAATGAATTGGGAGAAGCAAACCTACTGGCATCTTCCTTGACTGATCTAATTGGATTTATTTCCATTTTCTAGGAGAGGGGAAAAAACAACATCAGCAAAAAAACCCTGTTTGCTAGTTCATTAAGCAAGGGAATGATTACCTAATTATAAATACCACGGGTCATACAATCCTTAGCTGCATGAACCTCCATCTCCATACAATACATAGGCTTACAAATAACAAGCAGGATTTCTAAGCAGTCATTAATGTACACAATGAATTGCATATTTAGCAAAAATTTGTGTTCCAATTCCTGTATTTCACACTGGGTTAGAATAAAACATTTTTAGACTACATGTTAATAATAATAATAATGAATTTAGTTCTGCAACTGTACCTTAAAATTTGAAGGACTTGGTCTTGCAGAATTAATTTGTAGGAGAGGGAGGTTTAAAGTACCTGTGTGGTTCACAGATGATATTAAACTGATGTTGGGAATTCCTTTACAAAGCATTTTTTTTGTGTCCAGACCTAAAAGGATACATTTGTATAACAACAAGAGGCACATATCAGAGACAAGTGAAAAAAAAAAAAAAGGGACTCTGTGGCAACCACCTGATTATTGACTTGATTGGAAGAATTTACCAGGCAAAGTCTGCACATTACTTGTTGGATAAAGATGTTAAAGGATTTATTTCCAAAATACTTGAGATCCCAGCTGGAGGATCTGGAGGTGTTCCTGTCATTACAGTCTAGGCTGGTTGGAAGCAAGGCTGGCAAAGAGTGTTTTTTACAACAGAACAGCACAGAAAATTCCACAATTACATTGTTCTGACTTTCCTTATGACAGCATCTACCTCCAGCCTCGAAGTCATGGAACACAAGATCCATCTAATTCTGTCCTGGGCTAACTTTGCAGGTTAAAAGTTTGCTGTTAGGGCTGATCCTAGAAAAAACAACCATTTTCTCTGTCCATGAAGGGTGTTGTGATGGAGCTGCTGAGCAGCCTGGCCTTCCAAAGCTCACAGCAAGATGGCATTAAAACAGCACACCGAGCTGCAGCCCCGAGGGGAGGGGATGGCCCACGATCTCCCGCTGCCATGGCAACGTCCACAACTGCCCCAAAAAAGCCGTGTTTAAAAAGTAAATCAAGTTCGCTGGGTTTTGCTGAGGAACGGTTTCTCAGATGGCTCACTGCATCTGCAAAGAGCAAAGCACAACCTCCCCAGCAGTGATCTTGCTGCACATCCACATTCTGCCTAAATGAGGATGCAAACTACTGCCTCAACTTTCAGCTCTGAGGAAGCAGTAACTTTACTGGCTAGGAATGGTATGAAGTCCTGATTTTCCTTAAAATTAAACTAAAAAATCCAGAAGTTTATTGGTAGCTGTTCTGCTTCCCTTCCCAAGTCTTGCTTCAGGAATTGGTGAGCAGGAAATTGAATAGATGGAACCAGCCCAAAGATTAGTCTATCCCAGACAGATATGAACCCAACACACAAGAGCACTCAAAGCAGAATGAAGGTGTAGCACAAAGTCACCACAGCATTTCTGCCTGGGAAAGCTCAAACCTCAAGCTTTAAATCAGTTCTCACACTGCAGCTCCCTGGAAGGGCTGGCCATGACTTCTGGGCTGTCATGCAATGCACAGCTTCAGTCTCAGAACAGAACTGCTCTGCTATCCTGGACCTTGCTCATTGGGAGTTCCAATCAATTTGATCTTTCATGCTCTCGTCTTCAGCTGCTGATCAGCTCTAGACTTCCTCTACTTCCTTCCATGAATTGAAGCTCAACTGAGGTTGTATCTTCTGAGAGATGCTCATAAATACTGATGATTATGGTCTTCACTGGATTTCAGGTCCCAAAGAACTGCAAACTGTGACCTACTGAAGGAAGCCCTGCCACTTGTTTTGTGTGTCACTGGCCCCTAGAGTATTTTAACTCTTCAACAGCTGAATTTCTTGTGTATTGTGGTCTGAGTGTGAAATACCACCAGAAGTCCTGTGCTACACACGAAATGAAGTGACAATAACAAATGCCACTGAAGTAAATGTTGAAAGGTACTAACATGAGTGGAATCAGGATTTTGTCCTGCAACTCTACATCAAAGACTCCTCAGCTCTCATCTAATTAGCACAGAGCACCACTTTTCTCTTTCCACTTCTGCTGACAACTGAATGATCTTCACTGTTTGAATTAATTTGAAAAATGTATACGTCAAAATTATTCCAGATTTGGCAACAAGATGAGATCTGAATCAGAATGTACTGTCTGAATGCAATACATAATGAGAAGAAATGACAGCTCTGATCAGGCTACAAGTTACCCAGACTCATCTCTAAGGCAAAAATGAGCTGCATTGCTTCTAAAATACAAAGACTTGCAAAGCATAAGCAAATCAGAGGCTCTTCTTTTTCAAAGGTATTTTGTTTCCAAGTGGAATTTAGGTGCTCCAAATAGTTATTTTAAAAGTCTGGGATCTTACACTGTATTCTTTTATATTTATAACCAACACCAATTTCTTGGAGCTATTTCTACTATCCTGAATTGTAGAACCTGCAGGACTGATACAAATGTAACAAGAAACAGTTCACTGGGTTTTTCTGTATTAATTCATAGAGCTTGCAGGGTCTCAATTACACCAGAAATGGCTTTCAGAGCCTCCACATATCTGCAGCTTTTTTGTAGTTTTGGGTATTTGAGATCATGGAATACTTTGAGGATGGAAGTGAGAATAAGGAACTTCCAGCCATGCACCTTCTTAAGAACACAGTGCCTGTAAAAAACCAAGATATTCCATATACAAGAATATTAATTCCCCAAAATGTGGGAAGGAAGGAGATTCGGACCAGCAATGGAATTTCTATGTACATCCCTTCTCCTCAGACATCCTGAGGGCTAAGGGGGACAAAAACCCAAAGAGGACAATGAGATTCATCCCTTCAAACTGGCACAAACAACATTAATGTGGCACATCACCTGGAACCTCAGGAGTCCTCCAGTGTTCCCCACAGAGCTGCCTTTTCCCTGCTCCTCATGCACAATTACAGTGCTCAGTGACCAGATCCTGCAGCTCTCTGCTGGCCTTGGCATGTTGCAGATACGAGTTCACTCCCAACACATGGGGCTGTTACTATTATAAGCTGCATAATTTAAAATAAGAGTAGAGATTCCCCTTCTCCCCTTCCCCTTCTATCACAGCATAGAAGGACATGAATAGGGCTGGGTGTCAGGGCAGGGAGTTGAGCTGAGGGCCCTCCTTTACATTTTTCCCAGCCTCTTTTTCCTGTTCCTTCACCTGTAAAATGGGGGTGAGCACTGGAGCTGTGAAGGAAAGCAAACGTGAAAATCAGATGGGCCATTGCCAGAACAGCTCCTCAGTATCAGAGATTCTCAATGTGCACATGAGGCCCCCAATAAACAAGCCCCTGATGCTTATTCATTTTTTATTTGCCTTCTGTAGTAGTGCTTTGCAGAAGATGTGTTTCAAGTCTTTTTACTTTCAAAGTTGTGACTGCTGGGTGATATTTTACCTCTTCTCGGTGACATGCATGTATGGACTTGACAAACAAAGGCTCAAAATAGGCTCTGTGTCCTCTTTACAAAGAAAGCATCTGAGGGGAAAGAACCCCCAACAAAGCAAATAGAGACAAGAGCTTTTTGAGCATGGGAATGCTCATCTCTGTTACGGTGAGCACGCTGAGCTACAACAAGCTGGCATAAAAATCTTAAACTAGGTTAAGACTCACAAGCAGCAGAACAAATGCTTTCTGTTGCTGCATCTAAGAAAACTGCTCCTAGCAAGGCTATTTGTGCCTTGGTCATCAGAACAATTTGAACATGAAAGCTGATACTGTCAATCCAAACGTACGCTGAATTCATTTTTCTAAATAATGACACAAAACCCCCACATCAGTGGTGCTTAGAGAGCACATGTAGGCTTCAGATTAAGGAAAATGAGGTTGTTTAATATTCTGCTGATCCGAGAAAAACAGCACTGACATGACTCACCTCTTTTCTTTCTCCCCAGAGAATCATTCCTTTCTAACACAAGTTTGGATTTCTCTTTATATAACCAGCTCACCCAACAGGCATTCAGCTGTCAGAGAGAAAACAAACTAATAAAATCATCCATACCATTTATATAGTTGCATTAAAAAAATTATCAAGCAAAGTCATATCAAATGGACATGCATTGGTTTGGCTGTGGACTATGCATCAACATAAATACAATTATAAAAATGCTTCTTTTCTTTTCTGTGTTCCTTCTTTTGATATTTCATTTCAAGAAGTATTTTCCTGCAACTGAATGGATGCCAATTGCATATTTGCTACTAAGCTAGAAAAATTTCATCATAACTTTTCATCATAAATATAAAAGGCTAGAAATCCTCTGAGAGATAACTAAACAGATCAGATAATTGGAAAATGCTGAAAATTTGTTTACCACAAGACTCCTATAGTAAGAAAATAAACTAAACAAAAGGGGAGTCATGTTTCTACTAATAGCTATTCTGATCCTGCAAACAGTTTTGTTTGTGACACTTACAGACTCATATGAAGTAGTAAATGGAAACCTGAGGACAATTTTTCAGGTGCTTTGTACCCACAGGTAGAACCAGGCTTAGTTTCATTCCAATTTCATTCCAGTTTCAGAGGGATTTACAAATCAATATACTTGGAATACATTAGTTAGTGCCTGCCTCCATCAGCTCCTATTCACTTCTGTGAAAAGGCTCCATTCCTGTTTGGTGTTGGTCTTTCAACACGAAGACAAGACTTTGCCTCACATTTATTTTCCCTCTCTAAAGCTCTGCCCCAGAAGGAATTCAGAGCCTGCCTTAGGGTGAGGAAGTACAAAGTGCCATAGATACATCATCACTACCTCTGAAATTTGAACATAGAAGACATACAGATAATCCTACTTTTAACACTGGAGACATTATTTGTAAGTTTGAATAAGTCAATGTAATTTTTTTTGGTACCTCCTCTCCCAAACATGAAGATGGTTCATTTTGGAAAGAACAAGGTCCAGGGGCAGCTCCATCAGCTGGCACAAACCACACCAGGGATTTATCCCCAGACTGAGCCTCTTGATGGTTGGTTTGTCAGGGATGGGAGAAAATGCTCTTTTTAACTAAGTGAAAAGGGCAAGGCATATTCCAGCCCTGTTTGTCTGTTTTGTACCAGGCAATATTTTAAACCCAAAGGAATCCTATAATTCCAGTATGGGAGCTGGTTAAAAATACATCCCTCTCATTCTGTGTGCTTCGATAGCTACTAAACATGTCTTAGAGATATTTTCTTGGGTTGAAAATATTTTAATATATTCGGTTTTGTACAAATGCTTAAATCTCATGTGAAACTTCTCAACCTTACATTTTAAACATGAAATCAGTATAATTCTTCCTCCAAGAAGGCAGCTATTGATTAGTACAAACAGACTTTCACAGAATTCACTAGAAACCATCAGCATTTTCTAGCATGACCTAAAAGCTATATAGAGAAAAACCATTTAAAACTTGCTACTTCCTCTTCTTTTAGGACTAAAAATAGATTTGGCTCATTATCTCACTTGGCACCTTAATGTATTCCATGGCATGATGGCACATCTTAGATTAATCCTCCACATGCTTCTTTTTCCTTAGGATCTGCCTTATACAAGAAGGGGCAGTGCTCATTGGACCAGAAACTCTCTGATATTTTACTCTAAATTCTGTTCTCAGGACAGGGTTCTGTTCTCAGGACAATATCCCCACTTGCTGTTGGTACAGCAGCTCACCCCAGCAGCCACACTCAGGCCTTCTTCAAATGGAATCTTGGATGAATTTTCTCCTCAAGCTCCACCATTAAATCCATGCCCACAGACTTTTTTTCTTTCCCCCAAAGGTCAGTAAGATACTCTCAGGGACACACAGCCCAAAAGTGACTCCCAAATTAGATGTATGCACATTTAACTTTGGAATTCCTGCTTAAAGAAAAACTGCAAGCACACGTCTCAGCGTGATAGATGTGATGAATTTGGGCTAAATCACCCCAAAACACAACAAAGGCATAACCCCACATAACTGCTTCGTTTGCCTCTGCTTTCAGAAATGGCCAAACCTCATTTTCTTTATTTAAGAGTAGCAAAATGTTTTCCACGTATTTATGTAAAAACAGAGCCAGGCTCTTCTCAATGGTGCCATGTAATAGAACAAGAGGAAGTGGTGAAAAACTGATGCTTACAAAGTCCCACCTGAACATGAGGAAGAACTTCTTTGCTGTGCAGGTGAGGCTCTGGAGCTTCCCTCCATTGGAAATATTCCAGACCTGTCTGGACATAATCCTGTGCCCTCTGCTCTGGGATGACCCTGCCTGAGCAGGGAGGTTGGACCAGGTGACCCCACTGTGGCTCCTCCCAGCCTGAGGGAGGTCTCCTGTGTATGGGAATTGCATTCCCATACACTGCATTGATGGGAAATTTTCTGACAAAGATCCATCCCCAAAATCTTGCAAACTTGCACCTATCTCACAATAGGAACTTGGTCAGCTGCATGTATAACCACTGCTCTTGAGTCAGCCCAAGAAATCTACTTGTAGGTGAGTGTATCCCTCAGCACTAATTCCATGCAGAGACAAAAGCAGAGATTACGGCAGACACGAGATGAGAACCCCCACAATCCCAGCAAGTGCTGACCGACCATTCCACAGGACTTTCCTGGGAGAGAGATTAGAAAGCATCCCTGGATTTTTACAGGTCAAAACTTCAATAAGACCTGACTGCATCACTGGCTACAGACCAGCAGCCCCTCTGCCGGCACCCAGTGCTGCAGGGAAAAGCAAAAAAGAAAAAGAATCCATAAAAGCAGTTATTCCCTTTAAACAAATTCCCAAAACAAGCTCTTCAGCCCGAGTCGGAGCATCCCGTTTCTGCGGGGTCCCCGTGCGACACCTTTGCCATGAGGCCTCCGCCCCAGCCCCGCCGAAGCTCCGGCCGAGCTGCGCTGGGGTGCCGGGGGCGCGGAGCGGTTCTCCGCTCGTCTTGCCGAGGGAATCCCCGCGGGACATCCTCCCCCGCGGGACATCCTTCCCCGGCAGCCCCGGGGGGAGGCGAGCGCCGGACACCGAGCCCCGCGGCTGCCCCGGTGCCGGGGGTCGCGCCGGTCCCTCCCGCGGGGCAAAACGCCCGGACGGACGGGACAAGCACCGGGACAAGCACCGGGACAAGCACCGGGGACGCGGGCGGGTCCCGCACAGCGG
>VXAX01004078.1:432617-560442 GCA_013399835.1 Leptocoma aspasia | reverse complement strand
TTGGGATAATCCATTTGAATTTGTATAAGTACCCATTGATGCTGTCACATTTTGCTCTCTGTGCTGCTGCCTTTCCTTCCTGGCACCACACAATTAAAGAAAATCTTCAGGATGGGCATTACTGAGCTCTCCAGCAGACCCTGCCAGTGGTCCACCATGTGTTCCTTGTCCTCCAGTGAAGGATCTGTATTGAGGCAAGGAGCTGTAGTGCTGCAGGCAGTGGTGTTAGATGTTGTTAACAGCTCTGTCATCATAATTCTTACTGCCTGGTGAAGGGGGGCTCCTCAGCCTCTCCTCTGGTGTGGTGTGCTTCAAGTTAAGACCTGACAAGTTAAAGCTACTGCAGAGTAGCTGTTCCAGAGATACATGATTATGTCTTCACCACACACTAATTCCCTTTTTATTTCTATTGATACCACGCATCATCAGCAGCACTGTGCTCTGAATTAACTGCAGGGAGAACAACTGCATAAGACTTAAAAGGTCCTCCATCACTCTTTCTAGTTTCATAACTCAAAAGTTCAGGCAGCATTCCTGTAAGTATTCTTCTAGGATGCTAAGAAGAGATGCTGAGATGAGAATTGAAGTGTTATGTTTCTTTTACATCATCTTTCTTTGGGCTGGAGGCTGACCTGAAACCCAGCAGGGGCTCACAGGCAGTGTGAGGAAGGACATCATCCATCCAAGTAAGAGCCAGGGAAAGCTGTGATGCAACAAACAGCAGGTACAGGAATACTCTCTAACATGGCTTTTTCTTTCTTGTCTTCTGTTTTGAAGCTGTAACCTCCCCTGGATGGACTGTGCCACTCCGTATCTATCATTGTCTTCTCTTAACAATTTTGGGTTGATTTAGTTGCTAAAGATTTTTTTTTGACTCCTGTTTCTTGCTGTATTTGTTTTGGACAAGTTTGCTCAGTCTGAGTCTTTGGCAGTGGTAGGGAGCCTGGGAACCATTGGGAACCATTGGAAAGCTGAGCTGCCCCCCTTAACCAGGACACTGGAAACCTCAGTGATGTTGGGCAGGGGATGTTTGGAAACTCAGAAGCAGATTGAAAGTAAAGTGTGGTAGGTTTGGGCTGCAGGTGCTGGCATGGAGCAAAGGGAAGGCAAAGACAAACAGGAATTCAGCTGGAGTGCTTATAGATTGGTGCCAGCTCTCTGAATCTGCTCGAGTCATTTTTGCTGCAAATCTATTCATGCCAGGCCCATAATTCAGAAAATCTTCTAAGTGTGTGCTTAACTTCCAACATGTGCTTAAGATGGAAGGAAGTTGATAGCAGAGGGAGGACAGAGAGATGCTGTGGGTGCCCTGCCTGTCAGCTGGGCTGCTGCTTCATCCTTCTGCAGTTGTTCAGATCACTGCAACTTAAATCAGGGACTTAAAAGGCTTATCTGTGATGTTTTTAGTTGTTGCATGAATTTTCAAGTGTGATCCTAATGCTTGAGCCAGGCCACCTATAAAAAGTTGTTTGGATTTTTTTTTCCTAGAAAGATTTTGATTTCCATTTCATCTTTCTCTATCAACAAGTTTGTTCTGTTGACAGAGTTTGTTTTGCCTGCGTTATATTTCTTCTGAAACAGAATTTTACCAGGTCTCCTACATCCTTTCCTGTATTGATTTATGGACAAAATTAGATAATCAGTGCTTTTGCTCCAGTTTATAACTGAACCCTATGTTTTACTTATATGAAACTTAGTGATATTCTCTCACTCAGAAGTTCCTATTCCTAACCAAAGGGCTCCCTGCAGAAGGTCACTATTCCACACCTAATGGGGGCTTACTCAGGAATAATCAGTAGCAACTAGAAACATGCAGGCTATTAGCTAATATCCAAATTTCCTTTCCACTGATATCCAAATTGAGTCCTGTAAAGCTTCCCAGAACATTTGCTATTTGTGTGAATGTTGAGTTAGAGTTTTTTTCTCACATAGCACCTGAAAAATCATCACCACATTACCAAGTACTACAATTGGAGTTATATTTTGAGAAATGGTCCACTGTGCTTTTGAGAAGGCCTTTTTGTTTCTCATCAAATTCCCAGTCCCTTTTTGGTCGGATCTAACTGGACCCCAAGTCCCTGTGATGCAGAGAAGCTCCACTGGAAGGACAGAACTCCCTTTTTTCTGTGTCCTGCAGCAGAGAATCTCCTCCTTCCCCAGCAGCCCTTGTCCCTGGCACATGACTCATCTCACCCATGGCAGCTCTGCTCCAGCATTTTCCAGGAGGGGAGAATGATCTCTCCATCTCTGGAGAGGAGGATGGGCACAGTGTCCTGGGGAAGCTGCAGAGCTGGGATTTCCTGGGCGTGGATTCTCTTGCTCCAAATGCTTAATTCTGGTCCTGCACATATAATTTGTGTCAGTGCTGGGGTATCATTACATTGGTCAACATGATGCACACTTAACACAAATTGCTTTTTGCTGCTGCCTGAGTATTTTACTTACTGATACTCAGTTTATTTTGGGAATCAAGAGAGAGCTTGGTGAAGTTATGTTTTAATGTTACTTTTGCAGAAATTAAATGAGGTCAGTTAATAAGTATGCTATTCATGCTGAGGGTAGGTTTTGGGCTTTTCCAGGGTTTGAGTGTTCCCAGTGTTTGGAGATTTGTATTTAGCCAAACTTTAGAGTTCTGTAAAGGAAATACAGAGCTTTAATGGGGAAAAAAGTGTTTTAAAGTTGTCTTTTCTTCTAAATCCCAAGTTGGCAGGTAGTCTGAATGTTGTTGAAAAGACACTTAAACTGTTAAAACCTCTTTATCCAAGAAGTGGAAATACTGATTATACGCCATCAAATCCTAGACTGGATTTATGAGAGTGAGGTCATTGTATTGGAAATACCTGCTGGTTTTTTATGTTTACCTTTATCTCTTTAATTCAGGCTTTCTTTTTTATGTTTACCTTTGTGTCTTTAATTCAGGTTTTCTTTTAAAATAAAAGTAAAGCCCAGATTTGACTGCATGCCTTAAGTAAAAGAACTCAGACCTAATTTACACACCTAATAGCTTGTGCACACAAGTAGTTGCTTCTCTGTGCAAATAAGAGAAACTCGTGTCTGTTAAATAATAAAAGATCTTCACACTTTAGCTATGAATGAAGGTGGTTTCAGATTATTCATTCAGTTAATGTTTGCACCACACTTTGAGAACGGAATGAGTTACATAACGCTGGGAGTCATGTTTATCTGGAAATGTAGCTGTATATTTTACTGAGTAGTTAAGTAACAGTGTTAATTTTTCCCAAAATCTTTAATTTGGGAATTCTCTTTCAAGACTGCCCAAGTCATGCTGTAATGAATGGGCTACACTATTTATTTATTTATTTATAAAATGGGTTTTTAAACTGAATTTATGGCTTTGTATTTTTAAAATTTAATACGTAGAATTAATTGCCCTTGCTTCCCTAAGCAGGTCAAGTCTATAAATACCAAGAGTAAGTAAAACTAAATATGATACCTTGATTTTGCTTCAAAATGTAGCCAGTTTGGATGCTAATACATTGGATCCTTTGTGCCCATTAAATCCAATGCTTTTGTTTGAAATTCAAATTGATTTATGGCCTAGCATATACACAATTTATACATGGCCCAGAGAGAACCTCATATAGAGACTTGATGCAGGTCAATAGCTCTGTGCTTGAGTCTGCATAAATATTTCAGTAAGATGATCTGAATCAAAGGGGATCTTACCTTGCTTTCTGTAGTACAGTGATACTCTGGGTCAGCAACGTGGACCTGTGGTTACAGCTGAAGGAAGGCTTGTCCTTATGCATAAAGCACTTCAGAATTGTTCCTATAATGAAGAGACAGTTTGTGTGTTAATTTCCTTAATCTAATTTTTTTTTAACATCCTCAAACTGTTCAGCTGCTGCATAACCAGCAAGTGGACATAGATCACTGCATTACATCAAACCAGTGAAGCCTTCACTGTTTTCTGAGGGCTGCTCCATCCCTCAGGCCACGCAGCCTTCCCTGTGCCTTGTCCATATTGATCTGCTGGGAATGGCTGTCACTTTTCATTCAGCTGCTCTCAGAACTCTGCATCTCATCTCCTAACTGAACAGCCTGCACCAAGACTTGGGCTTTTATCCTTAAAAGAACATAAGAAATTCTGTCCTGGGTCAAGACTGAGATGTGCCCAGCCTAGGAAAGTGTTCTTGACAGGGGCTGGAAGCTTGGGACAGGCTGGGAGCAAAGGGAAGGGTGGCTGAAGGAACACACAAGAATTCCACATGAAATCATCAGGGTCAGTCTCCTGTGCTGCCTCCACATAACAGCCACAGGGGCTGATGCTTTGGGCAGGTTTGCTCAGCATCTCCAACCAGTCCTGCTGTCTTGGGGAGCTCAGACAGAACCTGAGTGGAAATCAGCCTCCAAGAGAGTTTCTTGGCTCCTGCAAGTTCATTTGTAATTGTTCCATCATGAATGAGATAAATCTGTGTGGAATATTTAAACAGAGTGAACATGATAGTGTATGCAACACTGACTTAATTGGGTTTCTCTGAAGTTTATGCTTTACAGATGGGACTTCTGTAATTTTGTAAGCTCTGCATTTAGGATAGAAGAAAAAATATGTAATTTTTTTTAAATTATAGCAGCTTTTTAGACTAGGTAGCAGCTTTCTGGGATTACAGAAGTTTCAAGGAGAAAAACATCCTATTTTCAGATACAGCACTTCAACTTAACTTCAGCTTAAATGTTTCCTTCCATGACAGTTGCTCATTTGACTTTGCTCCATTTTACAGTGCCTAGAAGGAAAGAATGTGTACTCACATTAGACTACCAACTATGCAGAGAAAGCTCTAGAGAAAAGAAAATGGAGTCTTGGACTCATACAAATTCTCCACTTGTCCAACGTAAGTTTTCTTTCATTAATTTTCTTCAGTGAAACAATTTTCTTGTTTCACTCAAGAAAATTAATGGAAAAATCAGAACTGAGGTAAACTGTGAGTATCACTTCAGATTTCACAGGAGATACTTAACTGCAGAAAACTTAATAACACATCTTCCTGCGAGTGAGGAACATAAGTGAACTCCTGCCACCTGGGAATCCCCTGCATTTAGGAACAAAACAGAGGTTCCTGAGAATGTGCTATTTTACTGTCAACTCCTGATACCAATTGAGGATGGAATGGCGTGATACAAAAGCTGTGTATCCTCACTAAACCCTTGATTCTGTTTGATCTGTAGTGGGAGCAAATATCAGCCACTGCCCGAGGCTGGTGCCTTGAACCCTTGCAGCAGTGGTGAACTTAACAGATGACATGATCAGATGTGGATTTTCTTAAGGCAAACATAGGGAATGTGAACTACAGCTGTCAAGATGGATAGCAGAGAGGCTTCTTAGTGTTATGGTGTACATTTGCTGCTGCAATTCAACCAGAAGGATAAACTGAAAGGAAGACAAGTAAGAGATAATTTTAACATGTACAAAGGAGTGTCCTTCAAAAATCCAGAATATTGTGCATGAATGAAAATGTTTTAAGAAGGAACCCTAACTAGTAGAGATTGATCCTGTATCTCTCTTCTTTAGTCCAAGGAAGTATCTGGAAGTCTGGTCTGGTCGACTGGCATTCCTGCTGTCTCACTGGGTTGGTGCTTCCTTACATTCTCTTGTTCTCATGTGGCAGGGTAGAGCTTGTTGCAATTCTTTTTACTTCTCAGTCTGTTTTCTGTACAGTTTTTCGACTTCTCTGCCATGCAGTCTTGAGTTCATTCTAGTAGCTAGCTCTTCTGCCTTAGCAAATTCAGCAGCTCCTGTTCCAGAGGCCCTTCTCCCAAATGATTCTTGTGGAAATAGAATGGGTGTTACTGATGTAACAACAGAGAAGCCAACAAAGCCTGCCTCCCTCCAGATCCAGCACTTTCAGTCCTCAGTTTGATCTTAAACTGCTAAAAATCTCATTTATGACTGAGGGCTTCAGATTGGCTCCTCTGTTGTCGAATGAAGAGTCAGACTGAGTGAACCCTGTTCCCTCAAGGGCCTCACAGCAGCTCTCCTCTGGGTGCTTTGGTGTGGAACCAAACCTGAGCTCACACCCAGGCTCTTCCTACAGGCACCACTTTCCAGGGTCCCTGGTGTCATTTTTCATCAACTCCATCCTTGGTTGAAAGTTGCCAGTGAGCTCCAAAGTCATTGTGGGTGACAGGAGATGAAGAGGTTAAACAACCCTTGTTTGTGAAAGAAGAACCCAGGAGCAAAAAGCCAGGAGAAGCTGTTTTCAATAACTTGTTCCATTTATACTTTTCTCACTCTTGCTCTCACAACACAACTTCTAGGCTTTATTCCAACACATCAAGGGTCTCAAGTTCTACCAACCTTTTCTAAAAAAGCTGCACTATGACCTGGGGCATTACTCATCTCTCTTATTTGGGAGATGGTATTTTATATAATCAGCTATTTGCATCCTGTACCTGTGGAAAATCTATTCTGCTTTGCACCCTAGAATTTAATATTCGTTGATGCACCTATTTTTTTTTTTTAGGATTTTAGACATATTTTGCAATAACTTTTTAAAAAAAGCCAACAGTAAAAACCCCCAACCTTTCCAACCCAAACACTTGGCACTGCCATGAGCTTATGAATTTTCAGATCATGATTTGCTTGGCTGCTCTAATGAAATAATTATAAAAGAGTTAAATTACTGAATATACTTTTAGTGGTTTAGACATCATAAAATACCAGCAGAGAAATAAATCCAAACTTTCTGAATAGAAAGTATGGGATGATGTTTTCCCTCTATCCAAAAAGAGAGATCTCTTAGAAGAAGGATACACTTCATATATATTTTAAAATTTATTTTTGCATTCTATTAAAAGAAATGGAAAGCTAATTCTGGTGAGTTTAATTAATTAGTTTTTAATTCAAATTCCCCTCCCTCTCTCAAGAAATTCCCCTGCAATTTGCCAGCAGAGCATTGCAGAAATCTTTTTTAGATCTTGGTACCTGCTGTAAAGTTGTCTGGGAACAAAATCTACTTTTCAACAGATTAATCTAAATGTACATATCCAAGTAGGAAAAAAGTGGCAGTAGCTTCAAAACTAACTTTAATTTTAGGTAATTTTTTGAAGAAGGAGGAGAACTTGGGGTATTACATCATGGTTTTTCAGAGATACTCATTTTTTAAACACAAGGAAACTTCTTTTTCCTGCTTTACATTAATAATCTGATTTTTAACCAGATATTGTCTGCTAAAACAAATCACAGAGACTTAGAAATATCTTTTCTGACAGAAAGGAACAAGACTAAACATATCAGAGCCGACGGGAATCGTGCAATTTAGAGATTTTGTTGTTATAGATCATAATATTCTCATAATACAAGAGAGATTACAGAAATATGGCATAGTCTTATTTTGTCTGACATTGTAAAGAAAGAAAGACTTAAAGGATTAGTCTTGGTAACTTAGCTGTTCCTTTGCAACGTATTGTGATACAATAGGAAATAATGCAGCGCAGATCCTGAACATGAAATAAAGCCTCTGGTCAGGATCTCGTTAATGCCAGAAATGATTTAAAGCCAGTGAACAGCCCCAGTTTTCTGTCCCAGAAATGACAACACAAGATGTGATGCCTCTTACTCTAATGCTGCATAGGAACATATCATGCATGTGATTAAGATATGATTCAACACGACTAATTCCTCAGGATTCACTTCTCTTCATTGTTAGAAACCCAAGGGGAGCACAAGAGAGCTGGGTTGGATTTTAGATGGAAGCTGCTACTTTGACAATTACTCAAACTACTTCCTTTTCCAGCGTCTGTAAGAGAGATGGGCCAGGGAGGCAAAGTTAAACGTTTTTCACTCAAGTAAGCGAAGCACCTAATTTACACATTCATCGGACACAAAGCATCACTCACTGTGCTAACAAATCACCGTAATGAGGCATTTGCACACCCACACACATTTATACTCATGCTGTTGCTCAGCTTGCACCTGCAGTGGTGGTGAATAGATGTGTAATTACATCTTGAGCTGTTGAAAGCAGGGCTACAGGCAAGGTCTGTATAGCTGGGGTAAGCGGCTGCCTTTTCCCTTCACTTTGCTGGGGTCGGCAGCTTTTTGGAAGCTGTTTCACCACCTCAATCCTGCTTTTCTCTTCCAACAGCTCTGAAAAGCTTTTCCAAGGAGCCCTACAGGTGTTGGCTTTGAGTCATGAACATGTTGGGTGACTGCTCCAAGGGCTCGTGTCTCTTGCAGCATCAGAGCACTGAGAGTCCCTCAGCTGATAACACTGGCTGACTCTGATAAGCTCAGAGCAAGGGCAAGGGCTAGAGAGACAAAGTTCAGGCATGCTCAGGTCTTGGAGATAAAGGAATTTGTGAAGAAGTGATCAAAAACTGGTGCTGCAAGATTCTCCTGAGAATAACAACTGTTACATACTGAAATCTGCAAAATTTGTCATGGCAGTGCTGATTTCCTGCCTTACAGCCTCAGATCTTACAGTCCCTCGACACCAGAAATCAGCAATCCCATCTTCAGGGGGACCACTAAAATGAAGTCCTTCCACTTCATTAAACATCCAAGACATGTTCCAAACTTCAGATTCGTGACTGTCGCTGTGAAATATTTAATTAACACCTTCTAAAGCCCAGATTTTTGTTCCCTCATTTCCCTTGGAACATCCACCTGTGCACAAACCAAAACCATTGCTAGCTCGGATGTTTTGTAACCTCCAGAAAAAGCACAGAGATTCCATTGCAGGCATTTCACCATTGCAGCAAGCCTGACTGACCCAGTGCTCCTGCCCTCATCTTGTCATTTGGGTGGCTTTCAGAAGCTATGGCTTCAAAGTAAAAATAGTTTGTCTATTTATAGTGGTTTTAAGAAACTCTTTTATTTCATCCATTTGCTGCCCAAAACACACTCTGCCTTCTGAGATGTGAAGAAGGCTTTATCTATTCCACTGCCATCTAAGTCTGCTTGAGGTGAGAGCCTGGTTATTTAGGATGTTTCCTGAGGCAGATGGGTTATTTACAGCAATTGTATATCAAAGATGTAGAAAGTATAATTTTCATAAATTGTTGGCAGCTTTGGGATCCCAAGTATCACATTCAAATCAGCAAAGTCCAAGTGGCTCAAGCATCAGATTCCAATAACACTGATGTTTGAATAGTAATTATATATATTTTTAGGGTTTTGTCTAAAATTTAACAGTTTTAATGCATTTTTACTGGGCATTTCACATGTGTGTTTGATTCCACTGACCATCAGTTTGTTGGACTGAGGATAATGGGAACTCACAGTTGCACATCTAAACCAGTGCATCACTGTAAAACTATTTGCACAATTTAAATGCCTGGACACTAAACTGTGATTCCCTTTCAAGTCCTGTGCTATCATATAATCCATATCCATTGAAAATTGATTTGATCTGCATAATCACTGTTTAATTGTCATATCTCCTAAGGAGGTTATTTTATAGAAGTGAAAATAATAGCGCAGGACAAGTGTATGGTTTTCTCTAATAAGCAAGTTATTCTGATTGCCCTGCCCTAATAGCATAATTGCATTCTGGATGTTCTCTCCTCAGCAATAACTCTGGTAATTACAGTCTATGTGTGGTCCAGGTCCTGGCAGGGGGCAAGGGGGTGGGGTTTGGGGATTTGCTGTTGTTGATGTTGTTGCTCAAATCTGAATTTTAAAAATATGTGCCCAGATTTTTCTGCACTGCAGCTATGGTCAGGCTCTAGGATAATTTCCGGGATGAGAGAGAGCAGCTATCAGGTTTTAATTTTTCATTTTTCACCATTGTTGCTGAGAAAAAAAAAAATAAAACAATTGCAGCTTTCATTGGTGGAGGGAGGTGAGAAAAGGAGAGGTAAGGAGGGGATGGCAGCTATCACCTGTTTACCTTTGTATTTTGTGTGTTTTCCTGTCAACATGTTGTGTGAAAAGCACAACCCGAGGGTATCTGGATTTCTGACATTTTCTTTCTTCATGGCTCATGCCACTCTAAATCCATCAGGCCTGCAGTCACATCCTCACAGCAGCCTGGAGTGAGCTTACAAGAGGCCAACCTCGAGCACCAATTCTGCCCCTAATATCCATATAGAAGAGGTTGCTCAAACTTCAGCTATATTTAGGACTGAATTTCAGCTGATGCATTACCACTATAAGAGCTCTTTCTCCCAGAAAATGTAGAGCCAAATATTAAGGCATTTAGTCATCAAAAGAGATGAGAACAAAGCTTTTAGATCCAAGAGGATTTAAGTGTGGAATAGTCCTGTAGGAGTGCTTGGACAAATCTACTCTGATAGTGCTTAAGAAGTACTACAGAACCATCCTCATTTTCCAATTTTTCCCATCAAAAATTACACTTACAGCTGTAATATTCCAGTCCTCCTCTCCTTGAAAAAGGCTCCAGAAAACCCAACCCCACCCAAAGTTTGGTCACCTAAAAAAGAGAGAAGCAGGCAATTATGTATATCTGTAACTAAGTTATTGCTAATGGGTTTATCCAGAAAGTGCTCAAATACTCAGATCACAGCATCAAAAAAGTGTTTAACAGCCAAGGTTTGACAGGGCCCAAATAACCCACCCTGATGATGTGGCTGGGTCCTGATGGGAAGAACAATTTCACTGCTGTTGCATGGGGAATTCTTGCTCCGTAAACAAGAACCTCAGTTCTCCTGGGAGTACTGCAGTCACTTCAGGAAATAACAGGAAATAATACAGCTTGCAGTTTGTTAGTGTGTGATATGCACTTTGTTTACTAAACAAGAAGAGATTTAATGAAATGGCTTCGGGTTTGAAACAGGATTTTTCAGCTATTCATAATTTTGAAGCTCATTTAACCATTCACCTGGAATTGTGATGCAGAGCAAGTAATTGCAGAAGTTAATGGCAATTACAATAACTAACAGGCATAATGAAGTGTTTTGCATATGCATTCATGGGATTTTTGTGCATGCAAATGATTTGTATATTTTGTACAAATTTTCTTCATTGTATGTAAAAGAACTCTTTTATATGTTATTGCCATGCCTATTTTATTTAGCACAGGATATTAAACTAAACATTCAAAGAAGTCAAGCACACAGCTGCCACTGATACGTGTGTTGCAATTGACTGTCTGCTTAACCAGATTGCATGAATAATGCTTATTTTTTTAATCAAAGGTTGATTCTTACACGTTTGTCTAGTTCTCTGGTAGATCAAGGGCTGTATTTTTTACTAGAAATACAAGAATTTTAAATGAACTTTGAAAAAATCCCTTTAGGGGTTTTCTTGAGAATCTACCAGTGGAAGAGCTTCACCAGAGTTGCTAGCACAGAGGCCAGAATTTACCAGACTGCTCTTCTTCCTTTGGTTTTGTTTCATTACTTTAATGTTTCTTTTTTATTTTTTTGAGACCGAAAAAGTGCTACTACAAGTCATAAAGCTTATTCACTTCTACTTGCTCCTTGTTTCTGCACACCCAGTTCCTTTCCAGGTGACCCAAGCAGAGTCCTCCAGGAGCCCAGTCTCCTTGTTTGGTAGAGTAAGGGTTTTTCTTTGTACATCTCTGCTTTTGGAAACTTCTGATGAGATTAGCCTCGAGCTATCTGCATAACCCATTTCATCATGAAATGGAAAAAAAAGAAATGGGAAAGAATCCCCTAAATTTGAGGAACCAGCTTGCACAGGAGGACAGTCCAGAAGGCTGTAGCTCCATCAGTGGCATGGTTTGGCAGATCTGTAATGCAGCCCAGACTTCTTCCATGGAGCAGAATGACTCAGTGCAGAGGAGACAGAGCTAATGATGGCTGAAGAGTCCTAATGATGCGTGTTGTGTACAAACAAAGTACAAATCCATTATATTCTGCTTTCATTTTATTAATTGGTCATTCATTACCCAATGCACTGTCAATTAAGTGGCTCTAAAGAAATTCATGGTATCCTCCTGTTCCTTTTATTAATAATAAATATGTCAGTCTCTGATTAAATGCCTGAGTGGTTAGAACATGTTTAGAGGATATGACATTGTCTACCTCTTCACAGTATGACCCAAGGCTCTGATGACACAATTAAGGCATGCTCCAGCAGACAGACCAGCTCCCCACAGTGAGCTTCCTCAGTGGGCTCGTCCAAAGTCACAAGGGTTATGATTCAACCTAAAATCAGTCTCCAGGAGTGTCTCAATATACACCCTGCAGGAGAGTCCCAGTGTGCTTATGGCTCAGAACTCACTGAGTCTCAGCCTGTGCTGGAGTGAAGCTCCAAATAAAACCCAGAACAGCCACCCATGCTTAATAAAATCACCAATCCTTATTTCAGAGCATTTGGAAACAGATAATGTTTAAATTCTGACAAGCAAGGTACCAAACAGTCACGTTAGTCTGGGAACACAGTCAAATGATTCAATCTATTCTAATTTGGCTAATTTCTCCTAAAAATTATAGTGGTCTCTCCCATTTAACAAAATTAGGCAGCATCTGTGCAAAGCAAGGTTTGAATAGCCAAGCATATGTTTTGCACACATGGAAATAAACTTAATTAAGAGTTGCACTCAGTCACAGAGTGAACTGACATAAGGTATTGGGCGAGGACTACGCAGTGCCACTTGTGTTTGGCTGCTGAGCACAGACAATACATATTTCAAACACTGCAGAAATAATCTAGCACATACAAGCTGGCGATGGTGACAGGAAAACTGTGACACAATCAAGGGAATATGCAGATAGAAAGTATGGAGGTGCAAATACGTTACTCATCAGGAACTATTTGCTCAGCTATAATGGATGTCATTGCATCTGACTAAATCAGTAAGGGCTGTGAAAGCAAATTTGGGTCACGCTACTATCGTAATTAGTAACTACCAATCTCACTAAGCTTATTGCCTTCTCAACCAGTCAAAACCCCCCAGACTTTTGCCTTGAGTTCCCCAGATGATCTGTAATAACTTTCAGATTGCATTTTATTTAACTGATTCTGACCTGAAACATGAACAAGTCTCGTCCTCCTCAAAAAATAGAGAAGTGGCTAAAAATGCGAATTGGAGAGAAAGTCCTTGCTTCTTTTTATAGTCACAGTCTGAATTTCATGCATGACAGTAGCTCTAAGGCACTGAAGCTATTAGGTCATTTTTAGTTCTACCGATTATGTGAGCTGTTTTAGAAGAGAGGAAAACCTACTCAAATATATTTAAAGATAAAAGCAAAACATGAAACACAGCATTTTGAACATATGCGGGCGTCTGCATCAATGGCATTCACGAGCCAAGTGCATTCTGAAACAATCACACAGAGCCTGAGTGCACAGCCCAAAGCACTACGTAAATGCTGCCAGCTTTGGTGGATGTGGCTGTTTAATCTCCAGTGTGGCACTGGGAGATGGCAGTCACACGTCCCAGCCAAGGCGCTTCCCTTTGTCACCAATTCACACCAGTCCCAACAACCCAGTGCCACCCTTGGGTGGCTTTACACCCAAGCTGGGGGACAGACACTCAGTCCCTGCAGTGGGACTGGTACCAAACATACTCAGCCCCCTGAGGTCTCTGGATTTCCAGCTGGTGGAAGATGATTCTCCAGTGGGAGTGGGAGAGTTAACTCAAGCTGGGGAGCTGGTGTGTTCTCTCTCCTTATCTTTCACTTTCTCCCACATACACCCCCATTATCTTTTAAATATTTTAACTGCTTCTGCTGGGCAGAGGAGGAGAAGAGAGGCAGGGTAGGTTTTTGTCAGAGTAATCACCTTGTTCTCTCAATTTTAATCAAGAGGGTAGGCTTATGTATCCTCTCATTTGGGAAAGCAGTCTTGAATTGCTGTTGAAGAACCAGCCTGGAAAAGTCATCCAGATGTGTGTAATGAAACATAAACTAAATAGGGTGCATAAAAATCTCTAGGGCATTGCCTTAGCAGAGGGCCATTAATTCCTAGAACACAGGTATGAGTATTGGATCCTCACCTGAGCATGCAAGCACTGCCATGTGCTGCCCTTTCTGTGCAGGTCTGGGGGAACTGGACATCCTCCTGCAAATAAAGCTTGTTAGAACAAGCTCGTGGGCAGTGGGAAATACCCATGAAAGAGTTGTGTAGCTGCTTGTTTTTCCATATACTAGAGGTAAAAGTTTTCCCTAATGAAGAGATAGAGACCACCTGGGATTTTGTCTGTATTGGAACCAGTTGTGCACCTTTTTCTATTGTATTTGTGCTTCCTTTTCTTCCAAAGGGATTCGGTGGTGCTTAGTGCTTCACAGTGCTTAGAGCACAGTGAGTAAGGGGAATGTGGAATTCAGACTTTGGGAGGACCTGTGAAAGTCAACAGGAGATGGGCTTAGAAATAACCCCCGAGTGTTAACGTTCTACTTACAAGGACTGCTTGTAATCCAGTGTGGTATTCAATTTCCTCTTATGCTTTCATAACCAGGGGGTTTATGGGTTATACATATTTTATATACACTGACAAGTATTTTTATCCAAAGGTATTTTTGGTCCCAGACGCTCCCACAGGATTGGAATTGGCCTTTTCCTTTGGTCTGGTTCAACCTCTGGGCTGACTCAGCACAGTAATGATGTCTTCCTGAGATACATCCTTTACCTAAGTGACACATTTGTGAGACAAGAAAGGGAAATGTACAGGGAGTCTAGTGAAGATCAAAAGAATCTATATCTTAAATTTCATCTTTTGTTACTACTGTGGAATAATAGAAAAATATTTTTTCCACATACTCTGCACAACATGATTTTTTAGACACAAAGACCTTCATTCTGTAGTAGAAAGACGCTAAAGCAGGTTTCTTGTTAAAAAATACTGTTCACTCTGTTTTTCTAATACAAGAACATCCGTGTTTTCCTGAACAGAAGTTACGTGGTGCTAAAATAATAACTGAAAATATCTTTCTGTTTCCATTGAAGGAAACAGTTGAACTTCCGTCTACATCAAAGGATCTCTTTCTGTACTCCTGGCCATTTAAATGGTTTTCTCTAGTAAATCTGAAGGCTAGAAGAGCAGTTGTCATGGGAACTGGCAACAGATGACTCAAGAAAACAAAATTAAATGTTGGCTTGATGTCAACAGCTAATCTAGTGCCCTGCCAACTGCAATCACAGCTAACATGAGCCTTGCCCAGCAAGCTGTGATTTGAAAGGAGTTGCAGCCAAAGATAGAGTTTCTCACCCCATGAACAGGAGAACATTTTAAAAACTTAAACTAATGAGGGGACCCAACAACTTTGGAAACAGTGAAACTTAGAAAAACATTGCTTTTAATTGCTGAGTTAGAGCCTTTACAGTCATAAATCAGTTTCTTCTCTGACATCAAAATTTTGATGTCAAATTAATTGCTATTTCAAGATCTGTCTTAGCATTTTCAGAATCCATATGATTGATTTGTGCTGGGACAGAGTCCAAAAATTGTTTCGAATTGTGGTTTTAGTACATCTGTTATCTGAAAAATCCAATTCCTATGCTATAATCTATTTTGCAAAGGAGCATCTTTAAGTATATAATTTTTAGACATGAAATTTAAAGACTTTTTTCTGAGAAATCATATCTAGCTTCTTTTGGTTGTCATCAGTAGATTTTTAAGCATAAAGGGCTGCATTGAGGACTGTAATTCAGAGAATATATAAAAAATTATATTTTATATCCAGTGATGGAAAATACAGTTTTGGTTAAGAACAATCTGCTAATACTTGGCTCCTCCTAGTGACTGTTAATTTAGCCCATATGGAGTGTAACACAAAATAGATCAGTCTTGAAATAAAATAAGAGTGTGTTTAGAGCTTGTTTACATAAACACAGCCTATGAAAATCCATGCAGGTCCACTTACGAAAGTACAGTGGATTAATTAACTATTAAAACCTGTGTGGACACTCATGTTGAGAATTAAAGTGAGCTCAATTAAATTTAGCTTTATTCTGTTCCAAAGTAAATGAACCTAAATTGAATTAAGATTACTTTAATTCTAGGAGAGAGTATTCATGCAAATATACTCTGGTTTAATTAAGCTACTTCCAAGCACATGCACTTAGGTAAATGGGATTAGATTTTGTAAGTATTTCCATGTAAAAAAGCCCGTAGGATTTATGGAAAGGACAACTTTTGGGCTGAAATGTCTTTGTGTGCAGTAATGTATCAGTCTGGCCACTTAAGTAAACATGCAGTGATTGATTTTTCTCTTTGTTCTGGGATCTCCCATGTGCATTTTTGCCATGTTCTTCGAGTGCTGTACACGTTCCAGGTTACTTCATCAGGAAGATTTTCTAACCTTACTGCAGTTTGGGTTTTATGAGCTATGTACCAAAATTGTCTACACCCACAACACTTGGAAGTTGTGGAAATTTTAGTCTCCCAGGCCAGCTTTGTTGTCAGTAGTAAATTGTCAAAGAACTTGTTCAGAACCTACAGCAGCCCTTTCTCTAAATATTAAAGCTCTCATTAGCTTGATACATAATAAATCCAGTAGGACCTCATTCGCATTTTTACATGTATAAAATATATTCAGACACCTTCTGAATGAGCATCTCACACACACCTAGATCAGTTTAAGTCAGGAATAGATTAATCTCAAACTACCCAATGCATCTCCAGGTTTTCCACACTCAGAGGGAATAAATTAAGTCAGCTAAACCTACATGGAACCAATCTCTAGATCCATCCATCCACTGAAGGGACTGAAAATGTGCGTCTGGCTCAGTCTGCATGCATGGGGCACACATTTCTCATTTTTGGGGATGTAGCTGAGGAGCAGACAAGAAGGGAGGAGAGCAGTAGGTTTTTCAGGTGACAGTGCCCTGCCCTGGTGGGTGAGTGTGTCCAGGACATTCCTCACATGCTGTTGAATACTCTGGAAAAAGCTCATTTGTGGCTGGCCTATCATGAAGCCAAGAGGGAGTTGTGCTACAATATTATTCAATTGATTGTTCAATTTATGATCTTTGTTCAAGCCTCTGCCTAAAGGCACGATTTAGCCCATATATTGTACATAAAGAGTTCAAAGAAAAGTACATGCAAGTGCAAGTGCTCAATTCATCTGGCTTTTCTTCCACTGCAGCTGCATTGTGCAGTACTGAAAGTAAATAGTGTTACAAACTTATCTCACATCTATTTGTGTTATATTCCTCATAGAATGGCCTATAAAGAATGCAGTTAATGAATAAAATATAAGGTTTAGATTTAAAAAAAAAAAATCTTCTCTATTTCTGTTCAACAAGTGTTGGGATTTCTCTGTGGTTTTTGATGGGAGTTTTGACTTTTTAGTGCATCAAGGTCCTTTTCTACTGGCTGTGCATAGTCCTGAGCTGGCCTTGGTGCTGAACATGCCTTGTTCCTCCCTGGTTACACATTCCTGGAACTCCCAGGGCGAGAGCTAGCTGTGAGTTCATGGGGATAAATAACATGTTGGGATATCCTGCTCTTCTTAGCTGGTTAATGTAGAACCAGTCTAAAATTCTTACAGCAATTTTGGAGGGAGGTTAATGATGAGAGGCCCAAAACAACAGTCCGTGAAAGCATTACCAGACAGGAAAATCAGCAATTCCTGACATGCTGATACAGATCTATGGATATGGATGAAAACTTTATCCAGTTTTAATCCTCCAAGGAATGGAAATAGGGTTCTAAGGCTATGGCCTGTGCCACCCACACTGTCCTCATACTCAGTTGTTTCATGAGTTATCCCATACAGGAAGGACAGAAACCTGTGTTTTCAGAGCTAACTAGAAACAGACTATGTACTTTTACACAGTGCAGAAATTGCCTTCTCACTGATTCTTCTTTGGAAAGACCATCACAACTTCAAGTGAAAAGACAGGAGAGATTGTGAGGAATGCTCATAGAATGTGGGAAGTGATAAGAGAAAATCCTACAGGGATTACAGTGGAGTGCTACTGCTTTTTGACATCACTCTTTTCACTTTATTTTATGTTGGCTGGTGAAAAAGTGGTCATCCCTGTTTCAAATTATGTTCTCTGTGTGACAAATGTTAGAAGTTACAAAAACCTTATTTTAACAAGTGAGAAGAGAAATACATGTTGTGTGTGATGTTAGGTAATGTCCGTAAAGCTTCCCTTAAAAATTTATTTAGTGCTCAGACTAGGAATTTCAATTGCAAATAGAGAAACTCATCCCAAGGAGTGGTGCTGGTTATCAACACTTCTGTATTTTTTGCACAAAATGAGCCTGATTTGCTGTTTCTTGCTTTACCAAAGTTACTCTTGCAATCTTGAAGAGTGGATAATTTACAGGCTTCTAAGCTTTTCCAGCTTTGGCCAAGTGGAATTTTCTACTGTGCTTCAGTGTTTCTGCCTGAAGGTCAAAACCATATATTTGGGACATCTGTAGAAATATTGGTAAATAATTGATGGATGTGGACGTGTATTTTATTTGTAGGGGTTACATAAACAGATCACAGGATCACAGAGTGATTCAGGCTGGCAGGGATCATCCAGTCCAATTCAAAGGTTCTTTGTAAGAAAGGGTTTCTAGTTTCTCAGAGGATGCTGTGGTTGGAAAATAAACTGAATTGTGAAGTTATATTTTGTTATTGCAGAAACAAGGGTACAGCATGATGATATTTCCTGGTTCTGTCATATACTTTAGAAGAGCTCTTACTCCTGTAGAAATCAGTGTCGGTGAAATAAAACCCCCAGTGTTGGGTCTTTCACTGATTTTGGAGTAGTACTTAGGTGTAATCAGTTTAGGGCCACATTATCCATCCCTCACTTACAGAGCAGTGCTTTGCTCTGTGGATGATCACAGCAATGGTCAACAGGAATATAACTGATTTAGTGACCTGAGGAGCAGTGGCAGGAGCTGCCATTTGCATTAATTACACCCTGATTCTTGCTCTGGAAATAGCTGTACATGCTGCCACAGGGGCTCAGAAACTGCCTCAGTGACATCTTCAACTGATAATACTTCCCATCCACTGTATTCATTTACAGGATTATAAACAAGTATTGATAGAAAGCCCTTGAGTCCTGACCCCGGTGCAGCTGGAATGATGCATTTAATCATTCATCACCTACACTGATAAATCCAGGCTTAATGATCTTAATAATAGCTCAGCATTGCACTGAGTGGCTTCTGTTTGGAAAACTCTGTGTTGGAATAATCACTTGAGACCTCTGCAAAGCAGATTTGGCACTACAGCCTCCCCCTTGGCTATGTTATGGCTCCAGACTCTTGCCTGGGCAGCAGCTTTTTATCCCTGACATCCCAACATTTGTTAATCTCTTCCCTCTTGCCCTCACAGGAGCTCTACAAAGCCACTGACAAAAGATAGAAATACCAAGAGAAAACATATTTAAATTCTCAGCCCTTCACCATTTCAGTGTTTCCCCCTTACAGTAATTTCTGGGCTTGGACAGGGTTTTATACAACTCAGTTGCATAACAACCTTTCAGTGAACCATTAAATTGCTTACACATACAACAAATTTCTGTGACAGATGATGAAAATAAAAATTGAAAAAAGGTCTTATTGAGAAAATGAAAGGAACTTATTGCCACATTTAAAACCCCCAAATAGCCTAATTAAGATGGAGCAAGACACACAGTGATAGTAGTATGCAAATTTTCTAGCTTTTGAGTATAATTGTTAGGACATTTTAAAGATACTTCCAGGAATATATTGGAATCTCTGGTCTCTCTTTTTCTATTAAATATAGTATTAATTCCAAATCAACAAAGGTTACAAATGTTCATGACTGCAGTAGTAACAAAGTACTCAAAGCATGTTAAGTGTATTCAAATGAAAAAGATTTTAAAATAAGAAAGATTTCTTTGGGTTCATGACAACAAGAGAACAAATGCCTCATTCTACAGTATTTCTAAATCTAATCTTAAAGTTTTGCTTTAAAGAGTAGCTGTTTCCAATTTTTATGAGTATGCCTCTTCTATAGGTATTCATTAAGTCTGATAGAAAAAAAATCTCAACACTGAGTCCAGACACAATTTATGTGTATTTAAGAAATACTGAATGTTGTAGTCCTAATTTCACCTAATTTAAAACCTGTTAAGAAGGATTCCTCAAATGCCAATTTTTCTTCATTGTGAGTGTCTCAGAGAGTCCTCTGATTCTATTTGAAGAGTTCTAAAATTAGCACTCAGCATTCTGATACACAGACAGATTTTTCTCATTATCATTTTTTTTCTTGGAAAACAGGAATCAAAAGCAAAACACCTTAGATTTTCAAGAGGTGACCTACCCAATTTGCACCCAGTGACCCCTTCCTCTGTGAGGAAACAAGATTTTCAATATCCATGTATGCTTTGTGTGCAAGATTTGTGCTCTGTCAACTGCCCAAGCCATTACCTGGTAACTTTGACAACTTAATCTCTTTTTACTGGAAGACTTTTAAAGAAGTTGCACAATAAGGCATTGGAAGATGGAATGTTGGCCAGCTTCAGTGAAAGGAGTCACAATTTATTACCAGCAAAGACTGTCTTATATTTTAGCTATAATCCAAAGATCTATGAATCTCATGAATAAATGAATGTCTTCTAACATGGAAATACATTGGCAGCTGAAATGTAAACTATTATCCAAAACTATTGCCACATTCACAGAATTTTACATGAGACATTTGGGGTGCTTTTTGAAATTCACGTATTTAAAGCATGTTTGCTAAGAAAATAGTGGCTAAAACTTAGTTCCCATTAAGAAATTGAAAATTCCATTCCATAGAGAATACAAAGTGTATGAATGAAGCTCAGATTCTAAAAGAGATACTTTAAAAAGGCCTATAAGATGTAGAGATTATTTATTCCTGCAGTGTAAGTACCCAGAGCTGCTTCATATATGGAAGTGTAAAAATGAGAGTCCTGAGTCCCATGCCAAAAGGGAAGATTAAGTCTGAGTCCTGTTAAGGAGGCAAAGTTTTATTTATGGCATTGAAAAATCTGAAGTTAAGCTGTTCTAGGCTTTTAGAGAATTTTGCCCATCAGCAAGAGTACAAAGCATCAACTTCCTCAAGATGTTTATTCATTTGTTTTCCTGTATGCAAAGTTTCCTCTTGCCTTGGCTGCTGCTGTGGCCGTGACACATCCCCCGCATTGGGTAGCTCCTCTGGGCCTGAAGAGTGATGATTCATAAAACTTCTGCACCATGGATAGATTTGTTTATTTTCCACTTGCATTTAAGAAGCTTTTGCCAGATTTTCAAACTCGTGTGCCTAAATTTCAAGTATTTAGAAGCTTAGCAAACATGGGTTTAAAAGTCAAAGAAGCCTGTTTGCCATAAGGCATCTCCCTGACAAATGAATCCTATCAGCCTTGTAAAGACTAAGTTCTTGAATTGAAGCACATGTTTGGGAACTTTGCTTTTAGACTCTTTAATTTTTAATGGAGATTTTGCTTAATATTTTTATTTACATTTGAAGTTAGGTCTTTGGTTGTCCTGGCTTATTCTGGAACTTCAATAAGCAGAAGGGAATTATTTCTGTGCACAGAATGGTGAGAGATGGACATTGTATTTTTTTTTTTTAATTAACTGCCACTGACATTAATTAAAAGACTCCCAATGATAATAAGTTGTTGAAACAGTACTTCATTAAACTTATTCCCTAAAGTATCCCTTAGGGAGTAAACAATGGGCTGTCCACTGAAGTCCTATTTATGACAGAAAGCCTCTGTTTCACATATGTTCATTGAAATAAATTTTATATCATCCACATGATTAGTGCACTTTTTTCAGAAGAAGCAGTTTACCTGAGCTGCAGTGGATCCTTTAGTCACTGCCTAAACTATTCTGGAAAATAAACGTGGGTGGTTGTAGATGATGCATAAGAAGACTCAATAAGAGAAAAAACTGTTAATATCTGTTTCCTGGGGAAAAAAAGGACTGTGATTTACTTTAAATTTATAAGATTTTATTGAAAATGTGTTTAGATTTTCTCCCTGGGTTTTGGCAGTTCTCTAGTAGGAGGTATGCTCAGGGCTCCAAAGTGGAATTGTTTGCCAGACTCTTTCAAGAATTACATGATCTAATATCTACAGAAACAGTGCTCAGTTTACTTGAAAAATATTTTCTTTTAGAACAGAAAAATTTTAACTTTGGAAAGTGGGTTTAATTTCCAGCATTTCAGTGTACTACAGATGTAATACAATAGGTTGCTCATTAGGAAGGTATGACTTAGCAGTCAGTGAAATTTCAACAATTTGAATATTGATTAAAGTATACAAGAATTCCTGTACCTGTGGTTTTTGGCCAGTTCTGTACAGACACCTCGCAAGCAAAGACTTTCTAAACCACTTTGTTTTTCACTTGGATCTCATTTTCTGCATCATTGGCACAGAATACTTGCACAGAACCGTCGTTGTGGTTTTAAGTCTGCTGTTGCCTTCATGCAGGAAAGCCAGTATTTTTAAATATAGATGGTAATAATATGTTCCCACTGACAAAATAACGTAGAAAACCATTCTGAAATATTGCTCTCTGGAAGCTGAGAGCAATGCAGCTGTTCACTGAGTCCTCTCCTGTTTCTTTTAAATCCAAGCATCTGCCTTCCCAAACACTTCAATGTTAAGTCTCCCTAATGAAGGCATTTAGGATTGCAGGAAGGAAAGACTGTTTTCCTGCATTCTGGGAACTATCACTAAGACTGGGCGGGGAATAATATGAAATGTAAATATTCTAGAAAAAAATAGTAAGGGAAGAGGCCAGAACAGGCTTTCACTACTGTAATTTGGGCTGGAATCTTTTCAAGTGGTGCTGGAGCAGTTTGCTGACAGTGCTACAAGACAAAATTGTCTTGGGAGAAAGGAATCACAGGTTTGATGTGGTAGCTGACTGAAGGTTACACTGGGGTTAGAGGCATTTTAATGGCCAAAACATCTCCAGTGTGTTTGTTTCTGGTGTTACACCAAGTCTAGAGCTCTGCTCCAGCATTTCCAGTGAACTGTACTGGTTAAACAGCGATTTCCAGCTTCTGCTGTGGGAGAGAAAAAGAGACACTTTTGCAACAAAGAGAAGTTGATTTGCAGATTTTCATCTGGTTCTGCATTTAGAGAGCTGAGCCCAATCCTGAGCACTCTGTGGGCTTGCACTGTTGCACACAGTGATCCCGGCGCCTGTCAGTGCAGACATGATTTCCGTGGTTAAAATAGGAAATGCATTCATCTGTTTTACATAATATACACAGACCTGGAGAGAGCCCATCCTTGTGTTCCTGTGCAACTTGAAAGAGAAAGTGAAGGAGTTTCAAGGCAGAGCAGTAACAGAGGGTGAAAGGAAATAACCTTTTTCTTCCTCAGATTGAGCTGCTGCCTCCTGTGTGCTCCGAGCAGCAGCAGCTCTTGGAGGTGAGTAGCAAGGGATAAAAGAAATGAATAGAAAGATGGATAAATATTTCCTTCCTGCTACAGATGCCTTATTTTCTTAAACTGATCTGTTTACTGGGAGTTCTAGCTGAGGTGAGTGGACATTAAAGCTTTGGATCTTTTAAATGTATTTCTGAGGTTTTGTATTGAGCGAATGCTGTGAGCTTTTAACATGAAGGAACTAGGATTTCTTGGATATTTTGCTTGTGATAAAATATGCAAGAATGTGTTATTTCTGTGATCATTAGGAATAGAGGAAAAAATTCCATTGGCTCTCTTTTACCTAAGCATGTAGGATTGTTCTTTCATGCTTTGGGATCTGAAAATCATCCATTTCATAACCAGGAATGTTTTCCTCCCAAACTGGGAACTGGGGATGGTGCTGGCAGATCAATTGCATAACTGTTACATGTGCTTATTTCAGGATCAATAGATACACTTTTCCAATAGGGAGAGGGATTTATGTCTGCAGTTATGTTGCAGAGAAGCTGGAGGGAATGGGAGCAAGAAACACGGAATTTTTCTCACTGCAAGTGCCATAATACTTTTGAGTTTAGGAGCGTGTTGGATAGCTCGTTTCTTTCTTCTTGGCACTGATGAGAAAAAGAGTTTTGCTAAAAAAATCCAACAGTGTGAGAAAATTTCTGTCTGTGAAACCTCTAAATCTGGTCAGGTAATCTAACAGCTGTCCAGCAAAGCCTCTGACTGCATTTTGCTGTAGTTTGAAGATGCAGAATGTTTTTATGCTACCTAGTACTTTAGATACCGATGTATATTCATTTTCAAGCAACAGTTGAGAAAATCAGAAAATACATGTATTCTTTTGTAGAATGTGAACTTTTTCAGTAATGTATATGAACCAACATATAGGAGCATTCAGGAGATTCTTTTTTTTCCCCTGTAAATTTGGATCTGCATTATAATTAAAATAAAGTGCCTGGTGAAATTAAATTCACATACTTAAAAAGAAGCCATCAATTCCCTTCCTCTCTCACTCTTCCTACACATTATTCATCTGGTATGTGAAAAGCTGTTCTGTGGCTTCCACACAAAAGCAAAGGGAAAAGAAAGCCAGAGATGATTTAGTTAAATAATGATTATTTTCGGGATCCTTCTAAAGCACAAAACAAAATGTTCTCCAGATACTGTGAAAATATATACGTAATTTCAGATAATCACATGTTATATAGCAGAAAGTTGCTATGTTAAAAGCACACTACTAAGATTTTAAAGGCAGGCACTAAAAACTTAGAAAGTGCCAGAATTATGGTTGCCTCTGCAATCTTCACTTGGTTTCTTGTGCAAATGCATTGTGATGCAGCCTTTAAGTGCACATCACAAACATTTTTCTCCAGTAATTTGTGAGGTCAGAAGTTATTAATATATTCAGAAGCTTTTATGTAGTGCCTGTCACTACAGTACCTACTGCACAAAAGCTCTGAGCAGTGTGGGGCTGGAGTGTCCACCTCACAGATTTGAGGAGTGTGCAGAGCATTCAGAGAGAGATTTGAAAATGCTGATTTTGACTGCCTCACTTGAGACGTGCACCTGTGATTTTCCAGACCCACTAGAAGAGGCAGCTCTTTGCATGCTTAGAGAATAACATCTGACTAACTTCTGTCGTGGATTCTCAACTACCTGATGATTTACATGTCAGCTGTACTGTGAACATGAGCACCTTGTTTAAATGACTTACTCTTTCCCCCCCTGGCAGTCTGGCAGGGGTAGCAGAAAGAACCCAGATCTCCAGGGCCTTCTCCATCTTCCTTTTTCCACAATTCCCTGACCCATCCACAGCTTCTGCAGCCAAGCCACCATACAGTTTCTCAGGGAATGACTGTAGAATATTGCATAAGATTATGTAGCTAACAGCAGGCATGTGAGAGCTCTAGTAAAGACTTCAGAATATCAATTAAAACATCCCCAGTTCTTTGCCACAGAGTTCAGCACCAGTGTTTTGTCAGCAGTTCTTGAGGCAGCAGAGCTGCTGTAGGGAGTCACAGGGTGACAAACTGACCCGAAGGTGGAACCTTCACCAACACCCCTCAGGTATTTCCCAACAGAGAAACAGTGTCTGAAATCTTGGATTCCATCTGAGCCTCTGGAGGATGGTGTGCTTTGAATTCATCTTGTTTCATTCCCTTTAGATCTCTCCAGCTGAATTTTGCCTTTTTTGAAATTTTGGCTCCAGATCTTCCTCTCTTTTGTATTTCTAATCCTACACTTTACCATTCCAAGGCGTGATTTTTCTTCTCTTAAAGTCTGGGACAGAGTTTTAGAACGTGCTTCCTTTAGGAAGGCCAAGCCAATCAAGAAGTTGTTCTGCATTTAGCTATTTGTTTCCTTTCTCAGTTGCAGTCCATCATCCTGCACTCAGCTCCTTGTCCTCAGTTTTGCCCATTCAGTGGTTTCTGAGGCAATTTGTGAAGTGTAGCATTGAAATAACCCAGGTTATTTCTTTAAAAAAGAAGTCAAATAATACACATTAAAGGGTTAAAGGGATTTTCAGTGTTTCTTTTTAAAGTGAGCCTAGAAAGAATATTTTAATCTCCATTGAAATGAACAATATGATTTTTTTTGCCATTGGATTTTTAGTATTAGTCAATAGATTGAATCTGTAATGTGTAATTTCTAGTAGTGATAGCCTTCATAGCATAACAATCTCTAATGGCTATGCTGTAAGCATTAAATGTTGGACATAAGAGCATGCTATGAATGCTGTATGATTATTGATATTATGAGTGGGTAAATTATACTTGATTAATTTATGGAGCTCAAATCTTGTCCACCACGGAGCCCTTGTTTCTGCTGGAAATCTGGCACTATTTTGCAATTATAAAGCAACCCTGAGCTAACACAATGTGATTTATGTAGTTTTTAATGGGTTGAAAAGGAGCTGATTTATAGTAGACCTCATGGGGTAGCATTATGGTATTTAATTCAGCATGGTCTTAGTAGAAAGTGTCCAGTACAACTTCAGACTTATGTGACTGGAGCACTTTTCCTCACTCTCCTGGTGGTGTTTGAGGTGAACAAACCTCGAATGAGAACAAGTAAAGTATTTCCAGTTCTGCATTAGTATTTTCCTGCTCTGTGGTTTTGACCCGAACGCTCAACAGACTTGTGTGGTAAAGCAAGAGTGGAGTACAAAGCTGTTTGGAGGAGGAAATCTGCTTACCTGGGGAAATAGGAATGTTTTCCTTAATGAATGGCCATCAAATGAAACCTGATTAAGCACAGAAATTATGAAAATCCCAAAGGCCTGTGTGGTGAATTGAGTTAGATTCCTGTTTGACTTGTGGCAGTCACTTTACCTTTGCATTGCTGTTTGATTTTTCTGATTCTAATCTCAGAAAGGGACATCTAGGAGAGATAACTTTGCATGGTAGGATATTTTCCATCCTTTTTGGTACTTTACAATAAAGACTCTCACTAAAGCAGCTGTAGGGAACCTAATAGTGAAACTTCTTAAAATAAATTAGATTAATGACTGATCTGATTTACACATTTTCTACTGTGACCAGAGAATGTTCTCATTGTTTCCAAGCATTGAAAAAATAATTCTATTTAAACATAATTTTTTTTTAAAGTTATGGATTTTTTTCATGGCACAAGAAATTTTGTTAATATTTCTAGTGTTTATGAAAGCACTTTCCTTTGATTTGTATTGTTTAACTTATTTCTTTTGATTTGTATTGTTTAACTTATTTTGTACTGGAGAGTCCTGTGGCAGATCCTCAGTTGATATAATCAGTAATAGATCAACTGATTTCATAAGAGCTGGAAACATTTATAGCACTGATAGTGGATCTGCCCTTGAAAAATTATATTTGAAAGTGCTTAGTTGTCTGTGGTAGGAAAAATTTTGTGGTTAGAAAACTGGATTAAGGAAAGGATCTGTTCTTTATTCAATTCTTCAAAACTTTGGAAAATTCATTAAAATTTGTGCTGTAGTCTGTCTTGTAAAGCTGGACTAACCTCCTTTGGAATATTTAAATTGCAATCTCTTAAAAAACATTCTTATTTATCAATTATTTTCTTGGTTGTTTTTCCATCTTATTTCTTGGAATTGCTATATAGCTCCAAAAATATTCTAAACCTGCCCTGCAGTTTTTACAACAATAATTTTTGAATTCTAAGAGGCAAGTTGCAAAAACCCCCCAAAATTTTTATTTGGCAGGACTGTAGAGCCCATCACTGTGCGTGTGCCGAGCCATTTACAAATAGGGGCTGGTGTGCTGTGAGTAGTGATCACACAATAATCACGTTATGACAGAGATCTAAAACAAGAATGAAGATGTCAGAGCTACCTAGCAGCAAATGTAAATTTAATCTTAAGATAAAAGCATATCAAATATACCCAAGTGGTTTATTGCCAGAGATGCTAATTAGAAAAAGCTGGATTATGCAAAGCCATTTGTTCCAAATGGCTCTTCAGGGACCAGGTTAAGGAGGAGTTTCCCCTGTGTGGTTTGGTCTTGTTTACAGAGGTTGTTAATATTTGCAAAACCATCTCAGTGAAAGAAAATATGTCAAGTGAATAAAAGAGACTTAAATGGGACTTCGGAATTTTCAATTTTCAGTGAAAAAAAAGATGATAAGGAAGAGTTGCAAATTGCAGATAGTATCAATGGTAGAAGGTTCCCCTCTTACAGCCTGGATCCTTTTCTCTTCAAGACAAGAGGGATAAATAATTTTGGACACAGTAAACAACTGCTTTATCAAACAGCAGTTTAGGACCCACAAGAAATTAATTCTGAATTTAATCTCGAGTGGTGCTCAGGGCTCAGTTCAAAAGGGTTGAAGGAGTAAGAGCCAAAATACAATTTTATTTTGGGGTGATAGGAGGCCCAGTGCATCCAGGTGCTTAATTTCTAGGGAAGGGCCCAAGTAAAAATGAGGTGATCAGGAAAAAAGAAAACCCTAAAATAAACAGCCCAAAAAGAAAGATGCCTACAAGATGACTTTTAAGTTGATAAAAACATACTGTGTTTGAAACCTAGGTGAAAAATATGCCCGTAACTCAAGATAAAACTGTCATAAAGCACAATGAATGGCAGTGGAAAAATTAAGGAGATACTGCAGGGAGAAGGTTGGAATTCAAAATTTAAAGTTTGCCAGGATGAATGGAGAAGAATCACCTTAGGAACTCTGGGCATATTTGTCCTTCCCCCTCCTGAGCACTGAAATGGGGCTCCTGTCACAGGGAAGGATCCTCCTGCCAAAGCAGCTGCCAGGAATGTCCTCTCTATTAAACACACATCCATCCATTATCCCAAGACTCCAGCAGACATTGCAAGTGGTAATCATACCTTTCAAAGTAAATTAAATTTCTTGTATCCCTTTTGCTCAAAGAGGATAAATGAAACCCAGAGGGAAGGGAAAGGTTGCTCAAGGCCACCAGGCAAGTCAGTGGTAGGACTGTACAAAGAAAAAATCAACAGATATTACAGGTTTGGGGTATCTTGACTCATGCACAAGCCATTCTTTATGAAAGGTGAAACAAGAAATGTAAATAGTGTCCAATTTGTCAATATCTGCCTGAAAAAAACCCACACTGACGCATAAATACCATAAAACTTGGGGTTGAATCCTGAGCTGACAACACTGGCTGTGTGAGAAGCTCTCTAAAATAATACCTAATTAATCATGAATTTGCTATTGTGCAGCAAGTGGAACTGTATCAGTTTATAAATAGTGTACATAGATCTCCCTGGCTGGATGACAGGATTACTGCTGTGAAATTTGTGCAAATCTTTGAAACCTTGCAAAAGGAGGCGTCCTCAGGCAGCAGAGAAAGGGATGACAGAGAGGAGGAGCCTGGGGAGAGGCAGAAATACAAGACTGGCCCTATTAACAGAAAGCTGAATTTTAAGCTGCAAATACAGGTTTAAAAACTGCAAATGTGATACCCCATTATTTAAATATGTGGTAGCACAATCCCTCCTCTAACTGTGCTACCTTCAAAGATGTTTCAGTTTTAATAGATTATGTGACATTTAAAAATCCAAGTGTGGAGAGAGTTGCTAATATATTTAGACTGGGGAGCTTCATTTTGGTCATCTCTGCCTCTAGTTCCTCTTAAAACATTTAATGGACTTTCATTCCTCTTGGCTTCTCTGAAGTGGGGACTTTAATTTATTTATGCTGATGAGGAACTTTTCAATATCCTCTTCCCCTCCTGTCATTACAGAGAAGAGAGCAACCATTTTTGAAGGAAACTGGTTTTTATCTAGAACATGCAAAATTAAAAAGACAACTGGAAAATGCAGCATAATTCAGGCTCACAGCACTCTCGAGACCTAGTTAAAGAATACCTGTTAATGGATTAATTTTTCATGCTCCACATATGCAGAGAAATGTATTTCAGGGAATATATAGGCCTAAAATATAAAATCAATTTAAGAAGTAATGTGATGAAATGGCAGAAGCTGAAGAAAGCACTGATTTGTTTGAATATCCCATGATTTGTTAATTGTACAGCAAATTCCGGACTTCACCCCTTGTGCAGTGGTTGAAGAGGAGAATGCCACATGTGACTAACCTGACAGTTACTGGAATATTTAATTCAGCCAACCCTCTCTCAACCTTCTGCTTCTGGTTAATCTATTTTATATCATTTGGCTACCAAGTATTCCTTTAAAGCAAAGGTCAGGATTATTACACATGAAGGATGGGTCTCTCCATCCCGTATTCCATTGAGGCTGCTTGTGCCAACTTTCTCCAGCTTTGTGACCAAATTCCTTCAGATTTATTCCCTGGTCCTTCCTTGTTCTTTAATTCTTTCTATAAAAAGTTCATCTCCCTCCCCCAAAAATCTCAAGATTTTCTTAGAAGTCATGTAACTTAAATTAAACCATGGGCTATTGAGCCCTTATGACTCACTTTACCAAGCTCTGCTGAATAACCATGTGGGCCAGAAAATTTAATTTATTTCTATTGTCTATCTGCAAAATCTATTAATGCTTTTCAAGAAGAAATAAGCTCTGTCACTCACAGCAAACTGGGCTATCAGACCCTAACGTTATTTTTGCAGCACTATATTTTTTGCCAAAATTAGATCTCAGTCTCTTTCAAGATTATCCAGGCATGATCACCAGGCACCACTACCTCAGCAGCACTTGGGAAGGTGGACAAATACATCCAAGTATCAAACTTCCAGAATGTAAATTTCTGATTTTCACTTTTGGGGAATAAGCCTTCAAAATTTGATCCACACTCTGATGCACTCTGTTGGTTCAAAAACCAGGTGGTCAAGGAGATCTTGTCCCTTTCTCTTGCCCCTCTCCCACTGTAAAACAAACAAACAAACAAAAAACCCCAAAAAACCCCCCCAAAAACCCCGGGGATATATGCAATTTTCAAGGGGATGTAATTCACACACATGGCAAAGGACTGTTTCTTTCCCTGTGTCTGCACGTCAGAAGTCTTCTCCCTTGTTTTCAGTGCCAGATAAATAAAACTGGGCCTGTTTTATGGCACAGGCACAGTGGGCCATGGAGAGTTTCCCTGGTGTGTTACACCTGCACAGCTTAAAACACTGCCCAAATTAGAGAAAAGCAGCAGGATCCTCTCACCTCTCCCTTTACGCCAGATAATGAGAACTTTCCCCAGTTTTTATTATTTTTTCTTATTTGGAAGATGAAAGATAGGTGATAATTCCTTTTCAATACAGGATTTAACAATCATCTGGAAGGTGATAAATGCAATAATCCAGAGAAATTAGCACAGTGAAACCCAATTAAAATGGGACAGAACTGCAGTCATCTGCAAATCCAGAGGAGGCAATTTATGCCAAATGACACATCAGATTATTTTCTTCTGAGTGTAAAATTGCACAGCAGCTTCCCAAATACCATTATCAATGCCAGTTCCTGTTACTTCCACATGTATCAAGACACAAATATATCTGTCATTCCATAACTGCTGAAACACTGCTTGGTGCTTATCCTACTGGGCTACTTTTTTTTTTGGGAGTAGTTCATGATTCCTTATTCAGAATTCATAATAGAAAGCGACACAGCCCTGAATGACATTTAGATTTTTATGGATCATCTACGGATAGGGGGCTACTACAGAAATTGCTCACAGTTCATCTGTATCGTGGTCTACAGAGTTCTCACTTCTCTCTCAGTTGGGAATGGAGCTGGATTCATAAGCAAACCATGAAACAGCTCTTCCCCCACTCTGAAAGACAGAGCTCAGTTTGAGAGGGGGGAAGATCCCAGGAAATTAGCAATAAACATTGCTGAAGACTCAAAATAGCATTTCAAAGATGCTTGTCAAATCCTTCGAATGAAATGTTGCACAGGGGTCTAAAAATGAATTCTGGTTATTCAAAGTAAGCAGCATAGAAAGAAAATTGGTATTGTAAGAAGAGCCATTGCCATTTGCTTTTTATATTTCTGCTCATTAAAAATGTGATTAAATTGATAAGGTGAGATAAGGAGACCAGGTGTCATGTCTTTCACTGAAGAAAGCCAGTCAGCATCAGATTTGACTTCAAACTAAATTTCCCTGTAGCTGTGCATCCTGGTAGGGCTTGATTTTATTAAACGTCGTGCTAGGAACTATTGCATTGCTGTGTTTGTAGCAAGTAGCTGCTGGTGCCGTCCCATCTGTGCCTCAACCCTCATTAGCCTCTGCTCTCATTTTCTACAAAGATTAATCTATTTTGAGAAGAACCATGGCAAGGAATTCTGCTTGTGCAGCGAGGTCTGGTTGTGGAGATTGTGAGCCCTGTGAAGTTGTCCTTCTGTCTGCATGGAATGCGAGGGCACGGAGTCAAGGATGGATGACTGACTGAGCCTGCAGGAAGGCGTGGATTGGCAGTCCCTGGCTCTGCTTGTGGAGCTGAGTGGCTCCACACCAGAGAACAGCCCAAACCCACAGCCATTATGTGATTCATACCTCCAGCTGTGGCAGCTATAGCTCAAATTAGGTCTAAATATGCACATACTTCGTGCACAGCTGCACGCTACAATCATTGAAAATATTTTTCTGTGGCAGTCAGTGCAGTCGTTCTGCACAGCATTCAAGTTTGGTAAAAAAAAACCAAACCCACCAGTTATATTATCCATTTGTGCACTCTCAGACCTCACAACCTCTGAATTTTACCATGTTCAGAGCAGGATAAGGTATCGTATCACAAGACAGCTCTGGGGAACTTCTTCAGCCTGTGACCAGTCAGAATTTGCTGGGCTCCAGGATTCAGCTAAAGAAGCTAAAAGGCAGAGTTCTGGAACAACATTCAGAGGTGAAGTTTCTCTTTCCAGCACTGGATCAACCTGACTCTGATCCCACTACACATTTTAGCTTTCTTCCTCTGTAAAGCACTTGGGTATATATTACAAAACAGGATTATGTAAGACTCAGCTGTTATGTTGAAGTAACAACTGGAAAACATGACACTAATACATGATACTAAGCTACTTCATGTGGGCTTTTTATTCTTAATGACTGTAGAGTGCCCAGGTTAGTTTGTAGAACAAGATGTCAAGGACCACTTTAATTAAAAATTTGTGTCTTCAAGCCTCAAGTGGCTTTACAGCTGCCATGGTAAAATTTATTTACTGAGTGCCAAAGAGCATAATGGAAGAAAAGAGTTGTTTCCCGTCTTAAATGGCCAAAACATAAGTTAAACCTGCCTTTAGGCTGGCTCAGCGTAGCCTGAAGCCACCCTGGAATGCTTTCAATTAACAAATAAGAAAAGTTTGCGATTTGGAACAGGAATGTTTGGGTTTTTTCAGCTGGCTTTGCCAGTTTTGGCTTGGGAGATGTCAAAGCCTTTCACTTTTAACGTTGTCTAAATACGAAGTAGCACTGCCCTTCTCCCAGCTCTGGGGGCCAGGGGTGGGGAAACAGGGAAAAAAAAAAGAGGAAACAATCAGAGGAAAGAAAAAGCAGGGGGGATGAGGAGACCCAAAGAACCCTTTAATGGGAGCTGCAGTAACTCTTGTTTACAGCCTTTTCCCTGTGATTTAGGCACTCGAGCATTGTAAATATGAACGTGTAAGACAGCGCTGTGATAGATGCCAAAATTTAACTTCTAACTCATGCCTTATCTTGTTTTATTTGAAAGTCATCATGCATGCTACTTGGATGAATGAGATGCATTATTGAGGAGGGGTTAGGAACAGCCTGGCTGAGCAAGGCAGGCTGAGCACTGGGTTCTGCTGGGGAGCTGGGCTGGGTTTACAAGATCTCTGTTGCTGACTGTGCCACACTAAAATCAAGCTCCCAACCCTCTCCCACTCTGACCTCCACAAGAAACAGCTGTTTTGTAATCAAGTCCATATTATCAGCAGACTCCTTGATGGTTTTTTTTAGATTTCCAACATGTAGTTACGTAATATAATGTGCAATGCTGCATGCATACTTATATACGGTATAGATAAATTATATAGATACAGACTACAGAATTATATCTACAGAATAAGTACTGAACTTGTGGTACATAAGCCAAAAGCCCAAAGTCAAGAAGAGCAGACACGAGGGAAGGGCATCTGTTTTGTTCTGGAAACAGAGCTGTTCTGCATCCCCCTTGCTGCATGCAGCTGCACAGCTCAGGCTCACGCCCTGTGAAAATCCTCTCCTTGCTGTTCTTGTGGCAGGAGCTGCTGTTGAGAGTTGAGGTCACTGAGCACAGTGAAGTGCACAGGGGCCGGAGCCACCATGGGATGTCTCATTTTTGCCACCCTGGGCTCAGGGCTGGGACACAGGCAGGGATGTTCCATTTGTCTCCCATCACCTGGCACCGCCAGGCTCTGCCGTGGTACGAAAGGCTGATGTTGACACCAGATCTGTGCACGAGGGCTTTTAACAGCAGGACAGGTTTCCTGCAGAGCAGGCATGGGCAAATGACCATGTTTCTGTCAAATCAGCCAGAGCTGTGATACACTTTATGCCAGCTCTGTGCTTCTCTGCCAGACTGATGCCAAGTGGGGGATGACAGACAATTCTTGATACGGCACAAAGTGCAAGTGGTGCAGAGAAATGATACCTGATCCAGCAAAAAGCTTGCAGGAACAGTGTGGACTAATCAATGTATTTTAAACAATCTGAGAGGGCAGAATTAATTTCTACTGGATCTGCACTTTGTACCATTGGGATTGTGGTCATTTTGATCTGTTACTGAATGCCCTAAAACTTAATTTATTGGATACTTGCCCAAGAGTCTGTAAACCAAGACCTGCTTGGCATGTCTGTATCTTCTAAGGGAAGAAGATGCATCTTCTTGTGGAAGAAAAGTTGTGTTAGGGGGTCTGAGCTGCTGTATCTAATTCCATGCAATGCATACATCATGGAATACGTAATTCCTCCCATCCAGCACCCTGCTAATGGGGAGTGCTGCTTAGCTCTCCATTTTAGAGCTCACAGCCATGCAGATGCTGCAGAGATAGAACTGGGTTTGGGTTACTCAGAGATCTCTAGCACAGTGTTCACTTCACAATACTTTGCCTCCATTTCCTTATTAAACCAAGAACAAAATCCAAAGAAGTATTTGATTTTCAGCTTTAAGCCTTCTATTCAGGTTTCACTGTGTTTATTGTGAATCACATGTTTTGGGCAACACACCCCTGTGTTTTTGTGACTATGATCTCTGCATGATCCCACCAGGAATGCACAAGACACATAACTGTCATAACTCTGGAGTGAATCCCTAGAATGGCACCTGGGTGCAGGGTCAGCATGTGAAGAAAATTACCAAGTGCCAGCACATGTCAAGGAAGTAAAACCTAATGGATCAGGTGCCTGGAAGCAGGATATGAGCTACTGAGTATAAAATGTCCCTTTAAACTCCTGGGGAGGTGTTCTGTTTGCTGATTTGTTGTGACAGGAATTCTCATCCTGTGCCCACATGAAATGTCATCCCAGCTCTGGTATCAATTTCATCCCTCTGCAGGGAGATCATGGGGACAGAGCAACACCTGCTCTGCTCATCTTGGGGCATCTGGGTTAGGCTCAGGCTTGGCTGAGCAGCACCTGAGGAGCTTCTGCTGCTGCATTAGCTCTGCCTGCTTTGGGGCACGAAGGAAAACCTGTGGTTTCAAAACTGGGATCCCCCAGTTTTCTTCCCCCAGCACTAAGGGACAAGACGGGTGGGATTCTAGCAAGGGTGTAGCCATGGGATGCAGGTGTGTGGAGAAATTATGCCTTGTCTATCATCCTGCCTTCTTTCCAAATAAATGTGTGCATTCTAAAGCCACTATCTGAACCAAAGGCAATACTGATAGCCAGATGGCAGAATCATAATTTTTTTTCTTTCAAGCTTTTCCCCAGTAGCTTTAAATAGAAGAATAAATTTTCCACAGAGAAAGAATCTTCTATTAATAGCATTAGATCATTTCAGCACTTGAAAGGAAGAAATTAATTGAGGGTTTTGATAGGGGTTTTTTTAATACTTTCTAAAATATTATAAGTTCTTTTATTGTGCAGGCAAGAGTGTCCGCCTTCAGAGTTTTAATTACTAGGGAA
Source organism: Leptocoma aspasia (assembly GCA_013399835.1). Lineage (NCBI taxonomy): Eukaryota > Metazoa > Chordata > Aves > Passeriformes > Nectariniidae > Leptocoma > Leptocoma aspasia. The sequence goes on along the minus strand of VXAX01004078.1, from coordinate 524,720 downwards.
AAAAAATTCTCAGAGTTCAAAAAACAAGTATTGTGAATAAGATTATGTGAAATGACTTAAAATAAACATCGTCAAACAATCTGGCCCTATGTGTCAGTCCTCTCTCATGCTTTGATAATCTCATTCCATTGTTGAAATAGATTTACACAGATTGCAGAGGAGGCTTGAACAGATTGAAAAGATTTCTGCTTATCCAGTGCACTGAATTGCCAATCAGAGGTGATGTTCTGGGGGGCAGACTCAATAAATTCCTCACTGTATTTTCTCATAACTGAGAAAATTTAGCCAGTTCCACTCCTGTGATCACACATTCTAAGATCTCTCCTCATTCATTATAGAAAATGAGAGGAAAACAAGCTGCAGGCTTCACCACCTTTTCCAAATAAACTTTGTTATCCTCTTATGTAAAACACTGGGATATTCCAAGTGGCAAAGAGCTTTATCCACAGCTTCACTTACAAGCAAAAACATAAAACATGTTTTGTTCTGCAGTCACCGAAATTCTGGTCATTTATAGCAATGAATGGGCAATGTCAAAGGAACATATGGTATTTTTAGCTCTGCTTCATTACCCAGTGTTGTAAATGAACCCTCAATACTTGTAATGTCTAAAAGCTTTCTCGGAGAAGAAAGACTTTTCCTGCATAGTCTTGATTAAAGTCAGACTGTTCCTGTGCAGAGGCTGAGCAAGCAGCCCTGAGCAGGGAGGGGAGGCTGCAGGGTGAGCACTCAGACCTGTACAGAGGGCAAATGACAGCACAAAGAGGCCTGTGGAAGCACAATGGCTGTAGAGAAGGGCAAGGGTAGCCCAGGGAAAAAGGGAAGAGTTTCTGATAGGGAGATGTGATTTCAGTGTGAACAACTCCTTGTCTGACCTCATGGGCAGGAATTTAGGACTGACTCTCTGTGTTAGAGGCAGATAAGCTCCAGCCAACAGGGCATGCTAAGGAATAATCACACAGGCCTATAAATGCTGTGGAGCTGATTGGCACATTTGATACCAAGAGCCTCTGTTAATGTTTCATAACATCTTTTTACTGCTGTGTGTTTGCTCTTTGAATCCATTTGACCCCCCAGTGAATTTGTTTTATGATTAAGTTGACCTTTTTTTTCTTTTTCCTCTCACTGCACAAGATCCTTGACCTGGTTTGCTGTGCCCTGCTCAGTCCAGACATGACCCAAAGGCAGAGGGGTCTGGCTTGGTCTCAGTAAGTTATGGCATTTCAGAATGAAGGATGGTTTTTTGCCATAAGCTTCCCCATTGTCTCTAAATATTTCTTAGGCAGCTTCAAACAGATTTAGTTTGGATGTAACTTACACTGTACAGGAAGGGACATTGGATGAACTTATTACCTTGGAATAGTGTGGATCAGTGTGGCCAGCACTGAACACCCTCCCAGTTCTTATAAAAGCCTGTGGATTTCAGAGTTTCTTGGAACATCACAGGACCAAATCCAAATTATGCCAAGACCAGTGAAATTCAATGCTATCATTACACAAAACAACCCACAGTCAACAGCAGTCTGAAATCTCTGCAAACGCTGGAGAACAATTACATGAATTTCAAGACAGTTGTATGGAAATCTTCAGGTATCTTTGTTATTATTACACTCGTAAATAGTCTCTTTTTGCAGCTAAGATATTGTCACTTCCTCTGTTAGTTCCCATGGAGGTTTCTGGCACAAGGAAGCTTTCAGGAGATTTTTGTGGCTTTTTAGTGGTATCCCCCAAAACACACTGAGCTCCCTCCTGAGGAAGCAGTTATTACAATATTGTGGGGGGGTCTTGTTTCCAGCTCTCCATGACTCATGCAGGCAGTTGAGAACAGTTAAAATATGAGTGCTGAAAAGAAACTGAGAAGAGGGAGTAGTTATTCCACTTCTCTTTCTCTTGGAAGAACTAAAACATACATAAATTTAGGTCAGACAGGGTAAAAATATTCCATGCTGGTTTTCCTTCCAAGCTGTTTGGGCTTTGTGAGACATAAAAACGAGCCCAGGATATGGTTGAAATGAACAAGACTATTATTTACTTGTTTAATAAAAATCTCATGCATTGAAACAGAAATTCAGTTCATATTCTGTGGTGGTTATAAAATGATAGTTTTGTCACAGAGCTGGTTATTCCTTTTGTGTAAAAAGTAATAAATTAATGACCTAAAACCCTAAAAAAAACAGGAGAAGAAAACAAGAAAAGAAAGTCAAATACTGCTGATGAAAGGCAAATGTTAGAAAAACACTCATTAGAGGTTTCTGCCTCAAAAACATTTCCCGAATGAAGATCAAGAGCTGGAGACCAAGGAGCTGTCTGGGACTGCTGGTTTTAAAAAATGTGAATTTAAAACTTGTGGCCAGTAAAATTAACAAAATTTGTCTGTACAAAGAGAGAGCCTCCTGTCATGCTTGAGTTTGGGAAATGGTCGTTACATTTTGTTCTTTTGCATAAGCCCTGACCAGCAGAACAGAAGTGCAATCATGTGCTCCCTTCCTTTGAGAATTGGACAATTCTCAAAACTGTAGATTCTCCACATTTACTTTTTTTTTTTTTTTTTACACCATTATGTTATGAATTAAGTCCCTAAACATAGAACTGGAGTAACCTTACCTGTTCAGACAAAATGTGCACAGCAGGGCTTTGCTCAGCAGTGTGGGACACGGTGCAGAGAGGGTTTGGTGTCCCAGGGCACACTGAGGCTGCTCCACCTCCACCCTGCTGGCCCCAGCCCCTGAGGTTCCCTGGCAAAGCCATGGGAAAGTTCTGAGTAGGAAAATCTTGTGCAACTCAGGGTTGCTGCCTCCTCTCCTGTTTGCTCCACGGGCTGGTCCAGGAGGAGCAGGACAACGCCTGGTGCATCGACCACAGCGTGACACTTAGGGGAGCCTGCCAGCACTTAAAGGGAGCTGTGGAGAGCTTTTGCCAGTAGACTTCTAAAATATATCTATAAAAAAGCCATTTCTCAGCAGTTATCATGTACAGTTTAGTTTAGCTCCTGGCATTCTTTGTCCCTGCTTTGAATATGTTTCTTCCTCTGTGTATTTCCATTTGAGGTGTAACCACTGCAGTCATTAAACATCCTACTTGTCCAAACTATTGCCTAATATTCCTGGAGATTTTAACCATCTGCAGACACATTGCTGAGGTTTATTCTGTGGCTGTTGCCATTGTTGGAAGCAGTACAACCTCACCAACCCACAAGTTTTCTCCTTGAAAACAACTTGAATTTAAAATGGTCTTTACAAGACACCTCTCCTGTTCTTTCAAATCTAACCATTTCAAGAAATGGTGATAATGTCTTTTCTAAAATGCTTTTAGCAACAATTCTCTAGATTGCATGAAAAGAATGTTTTATGAACTAAAAAATTAATACAAAGCTCAGTTGTTGCACTGAACTGCAAGAAGACTGACTCCAGTTAATAAAACCAGTAAAACTCTAGTTAAATGCAGGGCCCTTCCTCCACTAAATTCAGTGCAGTATGAACGTTAGAAGAAAAGCTGAAACTCATCCATCTGTGCATTAAATTTGCTTTTTCTGTCATGACCTCAGCATCATTCTAGGAATTTTGAACTTGCCATTGTTAATTTATGCATAGCAATTTCATTAATGTTAAAATGTGTTGCTGAAGGCCCTGGGAAGGGCCTTCCCTTCTGGACACAGGTATGAATACCTGCACCTCTGGACACAGGTATTTATAATGGAAAAATGCAATATAAGGATATTTCGGATAAGCTCTAATATGGGGGAAAATGCAACACAAGGGAACTTTTACTTTACCAAAAATTTAGGAGCCAATGTCTTGATGAAAGTTGGTGAATTTTGATACCAACAAGTCTTATGAATTTGCATGTGTGATTAGGGGCTTTTGAATCTTGCAATTTAAGTAACACAAATAGTGATCTTTACCTATCCTCTGGGAAGAAAACACAGGCATTCTTAGTTTATTTTTGGAAGGATGGTTGTTTAGTTTGGCTGGTATTTTTATTATCAAGAAGAATGTTGTTTCCTTTGCACTTTGTGAGGAAAGAGCTCGTTCACTGTCGAGTTGGAGTCACAAGATCACACCACTGCTGCTTAACAAATGCAGCCAGAAGGTGTTGAGTCCTCAGCACCAGCTGCTCACAGCCCCACTTCTAACACTGCATTTCTTGCTAATGCAGACAAGAAATCACATTAGCAAGAGGAACTGCAGTTAGTTCCATAGTTCTCCCTGCTTGGCTGCTTGGTGACACAGAGAGTTAATGGACAGACACTGCTGTTCTCCTGCCAAATTCTCATTTTGTTGTTGCCGTGTGGGACACTGTCTCTCTATTTTTCTGTTTCTTACACAGGCCAAGGATTACAACTCAATAGTTTGTTTTTCCTAGTTCCTATAATAGAAGAAGGAAACAACCTGGAATGGAATAATTCCAAGAGCTGGAGAGGAGACAGCTTCATATATTTAGAGTAATTTCCATGTTTATCTTGCTCTGAAGATCCTGCCATTCCCATTAGGGCTAGATTGTGGTCTTGGTTCAGGCAAACAGTGATAATCACCACAGTAAATTTGATAAGCAATTATTTCTCTTGGCCCTCAACCAGTGAAGAATAGAATTTTAGAAGGCAGGCTGCAGTTTGGTTAGACCAGTGCTTGAAAAGCCTTATGTGAGCTTTGAGAAGGTTCCATGCTAAGGATGATGTTTAATGCAGGATTTAACAGGTGACAAGTGCCATCACCCTTGGGGACTTGGTAGCATCTGACTCTGCTCTGTGTTTAAGCACAGATGTGTCTTTTCACAGGTGCTGGGGGTTTGTGGTACCTTGCTTTGGAGAACTGCTGAGTATTTAATATAATTGCCTTGTTGAGAAGTACCAGTAGACAGTGGAATAAATGATGTTTTAAAAACAATGTTCCCCTTTAAGTATTTCCTACATGTGTCTGATATTTACAAAATGCTACATCCAGCAGAGCAAACCATCCCTAGAAAGTATTTAACCATTCATTCAGGTGAAATGACCTCCCCAGAAGGGTTTCATTACAATTTCCATACCAACCAAGTGTATAAATCACTGGTAGCTTTGGAACAGTTTTACAAGGAGCCACATTGGATGCATAACCTTAGACAAAAGTTGAATTTGGTCACTGCGCCTGTTTTCCATCTGCCTTTCCCTGCAGCTGTTCTGGTTTATGTCAGATTTTTGTTGTCTAGGTATTCCTTCTCCCAAATCTCTGTCCTGCTCTGCAGAGGCCTGGAGTGAGCACCAGAGACTGGTGACTGAGGTGTATTTGCTGCCAGTGGGTGTGAGGAAAGCAAGAGTGTGAAGCAGCAGAAGTGATAAAGGAGAAAGCAAAACAAAAGGAGATGCTCTTGCATTTCACGGAGCACAAAGAGTGTTTTCCATCTGCAGCAGTGGCACTGAGCAGTGACAGCACCAACTGAGAGCTGTGATGTGTTGGAGCAAAGAGGGAAATTATGCATGGAATTACAAGGGCATGAAAGTGCCTAGGACATGAGCATTTGATTAGTTCTTGAATAGACAAGTTTGGGATGGGTGTAAAGTGAGAGCTGACTGTATGTCTGACAGACAGAGACTCCCATAAACTGGAGAAACTCTAAACAGGTCAGTCTTGGGCCATGAATCCCAGAAAGAGCAGTGGATGGGTCCCTGCTGACAAACAGGGTGCCCTTACACCAGTGGCTTCCCTGGGTGTCCCATGTCCCTCTAAAGGCAGCTGCTGTCAGGGATAACTGCAGTGGAAGGGATTTGAAGGTGCCTCTTGGAGACAGCCCAGGGTGTGTTTCAGTCTGCAGACTCCCTGAGGATGCTATAAAAAACATCCTTTCAACAGGTTTGCAGCAAGGCTACAGCTAATTAAACAACTGCAGGTGATGAAAGGCTGGTCCTGCAGTGCAGACAGCAGCTTTGCTGCTCTGAGGGCATGGCAAGCCTCATCCAGAGCATCCCTGTGCTTGCTGGGCCTGGCTCCCTGTGTCCTGCAGCACAGCATCTCTCCAGGAGCCTGGGGAACCTGCCCAGCCCTGGGGATTTGTAACATGTGTGGCACAAAGCCCCTGCAGCTGCAGGAGGGACAGACTTGGCACAGGCTGGCTCCTGGCCCTCTGCAGAGGCAGTGCCCGTTTGAAAGGAGTTTTATTTTATTTGAATGGATTTTTTGTGGAGCTGGGGAGGTGCTGCTCTGCTGCCTGAGCCAGCTCTCACTGGGAGAGAGGCTTGCAAAAGGCAGCTTTCCCCTCTCCAAAGACATTGTACAGGCTCAGGTAACTGAATTAACAGTGATTACCCAGCAATCCTTCATCAGGCTCATTTTCTTATTGTTACTGAGCTCTTTCTTACCCAGGTAAGGGTTCTTGTGGGTTCCTTTATGCAAACACTGACAAACCTGTTTTGCTAATGAACTGCTAATGTCACACCGTGCATGGTAAATCACAGCAAGTGGTGTTGGGACTTGACACAATGATCCAAAAGCATGAAAAGTTCCTGATTAATTTCTTTGCACCTTGGCTCACTTGGTGGTAATGCTGGTAGGTGATATGTCAACTTTCCAAAGGAACATTTTCTGGAAGAAATCAGAAATCTCAAGCATACAAAGTGTATTTTTATCTAAGAGATTTAGCTGGAGTTGCCACTTCCCTGCTCTCTTTCCTTTGATAAGCATAATCTGTTTCCCCATTCATGTCAGGGTAACCTGGTTTTAAAATCCAAATACTTTGAAGGAGGCTCAGCATGACAAAATGGAAATAAACTTCTCGGGCAAGCACAGCCCCCTCCTACCACCCACAACTTGTGTTTTGGGGGTTTTATTTTATTTCCTTCAATTAGAGAAAAATGTTAGATCATAATTTAACATGCTAAAGAGCAGTGGAAATTATAGAACAAGGACAAATGGCAAACCTTTGAGTTTGAAGTAAAAATGGAAGCTCAGACTTCGGAGACCACATAGTAAACTCACATTTTCATGCAGGGAAGTATAAAAACATAATCAGGATTTATATCACCCAGCAAAAGGAAAAGTGATTGAGCCCAAGCACAACCTTTACTGAGGGGAAGCTGAACCCAGAGCTGCCTCTGTATTTCCCTGCTATTTATCTTTGCATTTTCACCCTGCCTTCCTGGATCTCAGTGAGTCTGCAGCCTGCACAAATTTACTGTGGCAGATTTTCCCCCAAGGTAACTCAGGGAATGACGTAGATGCCATGTGGATAAACCTGGCCCACTCTCCATCTGCTCCTGGTGAGGTTAAACTCTCAGAGAGATGAAATCCACGGCGGGAAATCATGAACATAAAGAGTTGCAATAAGAGAGAAGAATTCAAGCCATTTTTTTCCTTACACCATTGACCATACAAAACCTACAAATTTGGATAGGTGAATGCCTGAATTTGCACCTCAGACCTGTAATTTTCCCTGCTTTATTTCAGTGTTTTTTGGTGTAATGAATATGCTGTGTCAGAGCAAGAATCTATGTCACGTAAGCAGCTGTGCACCCAAAATCAGCTCATGATTACATTCAATATTTACTACAGGTATCTTGCCTTTCTAAGTATCTAAACTGTTAAGAACTAGGTTTTCTCTTTTACAAAGGACTCTGTGTAAGTTTTTTCCAAACCAGTCCCAAACAATACTGAAACATTCACAGCTTCAAATACAAAGTCCTTCAAAAATTACATTTCAGGTTCATAAAAAACTTCTTTTCTCCTTTATAATTTTCAGTTCTAATTTCTAACAGTCATTCAAAGTTGCAAACATCAATGTTCAAAAAGCTGAAATGGAAACTTCAAACTGGAACATTCTGCTGCAGTTCTCTTTCAAAGAGAGTCAAGGAAGAGAGCATGTCTGCAGAAATGCAGGTGACAGAAAACATTTTTAGAACAAGGAAGAGCTCCATCACAGGAAACATCTAACTGGTGCAATAAGAAAGCTCTTCAGTTTGAATTCTGCTTCTCTGGAACATAAGACAGAAGCATTCAAAGGCTTCCAGACATGAGCAACTTTACCCCTATCCTGCATGTTCAGTCACCGTGGTCAGTTCTTTCTTATTTAGGATGCTAAACTAAGGAAAAGGGGGATTGTTCCTGCTGCTGATTCTCTTTCACAACAATCAGGGTAATCTTTACTCTGAAACCAAGGCCACTTTTCTGCCCTGCCCTGCAGGCTCCTCTCACTGGATGACAAGGACCACCTTGAGGGAAGTGCTGGCTCGGTTTGGGAGTGACCAGGGGGTCACAGAAACCCTTTAAAATCTCAGCTCCCCCTGTGCCATCCTCCCTCACTTCCTTTTTAGTGGCGTCCTGAATTCCAGGCAGCACTGAAAGTTACTGGTGGTAAAGGCACCTCTATCCAAAAAGCCAGAAAGGTCATTTTGACTCCACTCACTGTCTCTACCCTCTGCAGTGGACCAAGGAAACCTTTATTTCCTTTTTTAGCTCGATACATGAGTTGCAGAGACAGATGCAATGACAGTAAAGGGGAAAACATGCAGAGCTGCATCACAAACCAATTCATCAGCAAACAGAGCACGCCTGCCTTACAAATTTGCCTGCAGCTCTTGTCTGCTGTGTTATTTTTAAACTGCCTGCAGGTTGCAGATTTTTCAGTGGTCCTTCTCCTACTAATGTACATGCAGGACTTAGCAAGGCACAACTTTCATTACCGTGAATTTAAGTTACCAAAATTCCCAGCACATTAAAATTCAGCATCCTTCATCTTCCCACAAACTTCTTGCTGCATTTGCAGGAGGACATCCCGTGTCTCCTGCAGCCTGCCTGCATGGCAAGGTCAGTGTAACTCAGCCCTGCATCCCTGATGTTCCCAGCTGCCATTCCTCAGCCTGTGGAATGCATCCTGCAGTTGCTGTAATCAGCAACCCAGGCATCCAGCTACAGACTCTGGCTCATCTGCAAAAACCTGAGAAGATAAACCCAACTCACTGAGCCCAGTGCTCAGTTTAACAATGCTGTTATCACCTCAGCACCAGACCCAGCTGCTGTGGGAGTGAGGGCTGTGGGCACTCACTCAGGGCACTCTCCCATCACACATCCAGCACACAATTCACAAAACTCCCAGCAAAGCTGCCCCACTTCTGTGGGAGGCTGGCTGGGATGGAGGCAGGGTCTGACATGTGTAAATGGGAGAGCTTCTGTGAGCAGAAAACCTTCACAATCATTGCACAATTCCCACAGAGAGGGGAGTTGCAGGAAGAGTGCTCTATTTATGGCACCACAATGTTTTAAAGAAGAAAGCAAGGGGCTGTTTTTCACCACAACTGCTGCTGATGTAAACAGAAGCTGCAGATGCTCAGACTTTCTGAGGGGTCAGACCCTGGAGCCAAATGTAATGAATATTATGGTTTGTTTGCTGCTTCTTTGTTGCCTGGTTGATTCTGCAGCCCAGAGCTGCACTGCAGATCAGTGCCCGTCACTTTGGGACCTCTCCCCTCCTCTGACTGGGGATGTCTCAGACATTAACCCACTCACACTGTACCACTGTTAGGAGCTCTAGAAATTACCCCAGCTAGCATTGTGAGAGGAACTTGCCCAGCACCATCAGCAGGGCACAGCCCCATTGGTTTCCACCCCTTTGGCACACACAGAGCAGGTGACGAGTTTGTGATACGTCAGGGGTTTATTTTGGGGCTGAAGCTCCAGCACAGAAGTCTTTGCCCTCAAAAGTATACAGCAAGGAATTTAAAGTGATTTTTATTGGCATAAACAGCCAATGAGCTTCAGCCAGAGCAAAATCCTGTGGCCCCACAGGGCTGAGGATTGCCTGCTTGTGGGGCAGTGAGGGCCACGCACAGGCTGGCCTCGCTGTGCTGGAGTTAAACTGGTGCTCTCTGCACCCTGATTGTCTGTCCCTCATCCTTCCACATTACCCAGTGAGTTAAGCTGCTGCTCACTTCCCCCTGCTGATTTGGAGAGTCATGGTTTGGCTCTTGGCTGTTTATATTTTGCAGACATCCCCTATGTAATTGCATGGCCTGGCCCCAGGCTGTCAGGCTCTGGGAGAAATAACCACATTACTCCACAGAACAGTTAGCATAATTAAAATATTGACTGCAGATTAAAAAAATATGCTGAATGTTTCACAGAGTGGTTGGAGGGTTGGCAAGCCTTGGCAGCTTGTTGGCTGCAGGAACTGGCTGATATTTAGGAGTGCCTTCTCCTCCAGTAGTCACTGCTGTACGTGGGAACTGCTTTTTGCGCTGTCAACTTCTGCTCTCCCAAGCAGCCAACCCACAACCAGGAGAAAATGAACTGACTGGAAATGAGGTGCTCCAAGGGCTCTCTTGTGATTCTCATTGCCAGTGAGACCACTTCTTTGTTATTTATGGCTTCAGGACATCTGTCTTGCTGTGTCTCTATCTATTTCTGTTTGTGTCCATCTCTCCCAATGCACAGTATAGAAACTGCACATGGTGACAAGGACTGCTTGTACCATATGAGAAACATTAATAAAGTTTAAAAGCCCACAGAAACCTCCATTGGAACGTATGTTTTAGCTGCTATTCCTTTTTTGACATTGGATTTCATCTCCAATCAAAGTCTAAGGCACAAAATCCTTGCATTTCCACAACCAAGAGGGCAGAAAGGGAGGGAAGAAACCCAGTTGGCAGGGCTGGTAAACCCTGGTAAACCACAGAAGCACTGATTCCTACAGGGCACTCAGGGAAACCTCAGTGTCCTTGTGATAACTCCCCATTCCCCTTCTTAGGAGATTATTTGGGACCATAAGCATTGCTGGAGACCCACAGGTTTGAGTTCAAATGATTTCCTGGTTCTTTGCATATCCCCTATCTGGCAAAAACTTCAAATGACCTCATGCTGCCAGTATTAAACAAAACATGTGGGGGATGTCTAACCCACTTTGCAGACACCTACATCCTGAAGGAAACATAGCAGAGTCTGTAAATCATCTTCTTGTTTAATCTTCACTTCCATGCTTGAGGAACTCCTGGCCTGGGAGGAGCGGCAGTGCAGTCTCACCAGCAAGGACCAGGGACAGCTGAGCTGAGCTTGTCCCCCTCCCCTGCAGCTCCCAGGGACAGGGCTCTGATTCACAGCCTCATCCACAGCTCTTTTGAGATGAGCTAATTTCATGAACATTTCTATTTCCACTCAAGAGGTGTCACAAGAAATGACCAAATGCTATTTCCTGAGGCTTCTATTACAGCTTTAAAGTGATCATAATAGCAAATTAATAGGAGATCTACTCTGCCATTTTCCATTCTCATTGCTATTGCTGTAATCAAGAGCAGCTCTAATTCTTCAAAGCTTATTTCTGTGGTACTTCTCATTTTTAAAAAAGCTGCTAGGAAAGGAGCAGAATATCTTGGCACTCCAGCTGTGGTCTGTAGGCTACTGCCTTCCTTCTGTGCAAGGCTCATTGCTATTTTCTGCTGTCAAGTTAATACTGACCTCCAAATTGTAAATTTTAAATATCACCTTGGGTAGGCACCGTGTGTTCAAAGGCAAAAAAACCCAATATTATTACTTTATATCTCTTGTAAATTAAACCCCCAGATAAACTTAGTGGAATGAGAAAAAAGGTGCTCTAAATTCAATACAAAGGAAGAGAATTTCACTGGGCGTGCATGATATGTGTGGGGAATTGTTACAGCTTTTCTCTGCTCTGATAGTTCACATAGCCAAGTTTTTAGTTTGTCTCCACTGAATGATTCATCTCTATTAGCAGTTTTTTCAAAATTAAATGGAAGAGGAGGAATGTGTTCATTCCCCTGCTGTGTTTAATAATCTTCCAAAAATTGTTTCCTGTTTACTTGGAAATCCCCACCTCCATGCTGTGATTTAGGCATTTTCACCCTGTTAACTTAACAACAAAGCCTAGAAGATGCTGGATATGTATGATACTGGAGTCATAAAGTAATTTATGAGAAATGTTGTTGTTCCAGAGGAAAATTACTTGGAAATGTACATATGTTCATAGCTTCACATTCCTGGTTTAAATCATAACTGGTTGTTGGGAAAAAAAATACAAGTTGTTGTTTAGTTTTTATTTCTGTAACAGGTCTGATGGCAGCTTCTCTTTCAACAATTACTGTACTGGTGCTCTAATACTAATCTCAGTAAAGACATCAATAACCCCATTTAGGGGACTGTCCTCCATGGCACTGGCTGGCACACAACTGTGAATACTCAGTGGGTATTGTTTCATGCATCACTTGTCTATAAGCAAAACTTAGGGTGCATTTTCAAGGAAAATTATTAAAAATACCTAAATTGATTTTCCAGCTGAAACATTATCTCTGAATTCCTGTGGCTTGGCTGGACAAGAGGGAAAGAATTTTCCCCTTAGCTTTCTCAAGTAATAAATTTTCACAGTAGTTCTGAGATTTTACTTACATAGCACTTATCAAACTCTTCTTTTATATAAGATTTGCATTAGCTCACAAAAGTCAGTGTGTTCTGTGTTAGCTCATGTGAAGAGTTCATTTAAAAGGCAGCAATATCCTGTGACCCAGGAACAGAACTGGAATCTGGGGATTCTGAAGGGATCTGAGCTCTCTCACGCTTCCTCTCAGCTTTTCAAAAAGTTCTGCATTTTCCTAGATGAGCACTACATTTATGTGATTAACTGGAGGCCACGTGAGCCTGATTTACAGATGTGTTAAAGTTCCACTGCTCTTGTTAAAGCCATGGGGAGCTCTCAGCTCCCCACGTTTCAGGAGGCTGTGACAGCTCCCTGCAGCTTTTGTGGGGACAGTGACACCCCTGCCTTGGTGAGCACCTTTGCAAGTCACTGTGGGGTTTTGTCTGACAGGTTTTTCCTCTCTTCCCCTCTCAGATGGGATGGAGCAGTCCCCTGCAGTGCGTTCTGACTACCTGGTCTCAGGGATTCGAACTCCACCAGTGAGGAGGAACAGCAAACTGGCAACACTGGGCAGGATCTTCAAACCGTGGAAGTGGCGGAAAAAGAAAAATGAGAAGCTAAAGCAGACATCTGCAGGTAGGCTGAGAACAAGAGAGGGGTGATGCACAGCAAAGCTTTCATGGGACTTATTAAAGGTGACCTGAGCCAAACCCAATTCAGGGATTCCAGCTTTCAACAGATTAATATTTAAGGCTCGGAGGGGCTCATATAGGCTGACTTCCTATATAACACAATGTAGTACATTTAGAAGAAAAGGTCAAAATATGAGAGTGAAGCACAAGCCTTGCCCCCAGACTGCTTTCCATGGGCTGTCCCTTCTCCACACAGGCTACATTTATGGCCCCAAGTATTGTCACCCCTTTTATTTGGGGTGAAGTTTATATAGGTCACAGTAACATGATGAGAAGTGACAGGAGGGAGCTGCAGCATGTGAAATGCCTTCCCTCAAGCAGCTGTCTCTGGGGGGGAAGGAGCCCAGCACACAGCACAGCATCCTCTCACTGGTCTCCAGGGATGTCCCAGGAGATCAGTACAGAGACAAATTCACCTGCATTTTCCTAAGATGGGACAGTGCATTTCCCTCCACTTGCTCCTGTATCCTGTGGGAATGTCCCAGTGGAGGACACTGTCCAAGGCAGCTCCAAGGTGCCACAGAAAACAGCAGGAAGGCTCTGAAATCCCCATGACTGCACTCAGTGTGATCTGACAGCACCCCACATCATAAACCTCAGCTTTACATGTGGTGATTTTAACAAAGGAAAAAGCACAAAAACTGACCAATCCACAGTCCCCAAAACAAAATCCTTGCAGTCCTTTCCAGGCACACAGGAGTTGAGACTAGAGGGAATTTCCATGTTGCCTCTTCCTCACCCCATTACATGACTGCTCTGTTGGTAACTGGTGCTGTGTTGTGCCACTACTTTGTGCAGTGCTGGAGAAGAAGATGACAGCACGGCAAGGGCGAGATGAACTCATTAAGAAAGGCCTTCTGGAGATGATGGAACAAGGTAAGTAAAAATTCTTATTTTTTTTTTTAATCAGAGGCTCTTTGAGGACAGTAGGAAACACATATTTGCAAAAGCAGAATAAACAAGCAAGTGAATAAAAACCTTCAAACAGACAGGAAAACTCAGTGTCTGAATTTTAAGGCTTGTCATTCTTCAAGCTTGTCCCTGCTGCAATCAGTCCATGTAGTTTAGTGTTTGATGCTCTCCCATCTTGAATGCACCTCTGTCTTCCCTTGGTTTACACGTGGTGCAGCCTGAACTGGTACGTATGTTTTATGTAATTGCTCTAAACCCAGCTAAATCCTTCTGCCAAGAAATCCAGCTCAAGCTGGATAAATATAAACTTCAACATACAGATGCAGTCAGCTAACATGAACAACCTATGGATCCAAATCCCATCAAATGATCCTAATCTGATGTTTTCAGCTGTTTTTCCTGTAAACCAAGTCTGTGATGTACCAGTTTGCCTACTTTTCATTCCTGTGGAAAAGTGAAGCATTTAGTGGAGTCATTTTAAAGCTTTCCTGAGTACAAAGCAGAAGTCATGGAAGGAAAGATGATAAAGTGTCAGAAACACTCACAAAGGACGTGGTTCTTGTGCTCCAAAGCCCTGACAGATGCTCAAGGGAGACACAGATCTGGGTGACTGTTCTCTGAGATTAACTGAGCTCCAGATGTTATGGACAACATCCCAATTGCCATTTCCACCTAAACAGAGATAAACCCCACAAATCCATCTTTACTTTGAAAACATCATAGCAGAAAGTACTGTCACAAAAGAGGACTGGCCTTTTGAGTTTGATTAATCTCACAGATAGAAGTTATGTTCTTGGAAAGTAGTAATTGAGTTTCTTTTGTATAAAACAAATGCCATGCCTATAAATAACCCCTGGCACAATACTCAGTGATGCCATGCTGGAGTGAAACCGAGCAACTGAAGAGTCAGAAAAACAGCATTTTAAATGGGATTTTTTTTCCCATGGGCGTAAAGCAATTTTAATATTGTTTTGTTGGATATATTTTACGTTTTATATTAAATAATCTATCGAACCATCTGTTTATTCTAAGATGGAAGTTCTTAGAAAGCTCATTTTAATTCCTGTCCATTGAAGTCTTTGTGTCTCTCATAATTCTAGATAATTAGTTGCCCTATTAGCATTGCTTTATATACATGATCTCCACTAGGAGCAGGAAAGTTCCCTATAATCCATGAATTTGAAGACATGCATTTCCCAAACTTTGCAAAAAAACAGTAAAATAGAACTTCTGTAGAGCACATTAAGAGGTAATAATGAGGAATCAATAAACCTCTTGCATGCATAAAGAATGGTTGGGAGGAAAAGGTGATGCCAAGCAGCAAGATCATTTAAACAAAATTAAAATACTTTAAATAAATATAGTCCAGTGAGGTGTGAGGACAAGCTATGCTTTTAACTAGACAGCTGCAAACAGACTGCTTACATGTCTGCAGGAAAAGTTGCCTGGAGCTCCTATAAACATCACACAAATTTGCAGTGCCTCCCTGTGCCCAGAAAGGGAAGAATGGATCACAGTCAGCTGAAGGACATTGCAGCTGCCTGCAAGTTACTTTTCTTTACAGAGTGTTGTGAATCTCCAGGGTTATTTTATTACATTAGTAGAAGCAGCTTATTAACTGGAAAAAAAACTGACCCAAATAATTCTCAGTACATGATTAGTGCCCTACTTGGACTGAGCTGAAGTGGCAGCAGTTTCAAGGCTAAGTCCTCCTTTACGCAGTTAAGTTGCAATTGTCAAAGCAGCAATGCTGTGCTAAAAGTCTACAGTAAATCCTCAAATCCCTCTATTCCATCAGGCTCTACTCCACTTCCAGGGAGCTGGTTCCTGCTCACTTTCATAAACAGCCCAGCTGGGGTGATGCTGCAGCCTGAGAAGCCTCATGCATTTGCAGTAGGTGCCACTCAGACCCATAGCACAAGGCCTGTCAGCAGCCTTTGGCAGTGGCCCTGGCAGTGGCCCGTGTGGCTCTCAGCTCTCCACAGGGCTGGCACAGGATCTGCAGTGCTCTGGGAGCAGCCCAGGGTGAATTGCACTGTCCTTGTGTGATCAGGTGCACTGTCCAGGTGATCAGCCACGCTGGCAGGTTATGTCACCCTTTCTCCTCACACGACCCCCAGTCCTGGCTGCCCACTCTCTGCGTGGCCTGGGCCACCTCTGTCCCCTTCTCTCCTGTCTGGCTCTGCTCACACAGGGCAGATGCCAGCCTGCCCCTGGAAAACTCCTGAAATGCAGCTTCACCCTGGGGAACCAGCTTAACCTCCTGAGAGATTCCATGGGTATGGCACACAGGGGGGTTAATTCCCAGCAAAACCACAGCCCTGCTCCTGGTTACCTTGCAATGCTGAGGACTGGTGTTTTCCTTCCCCGTGGATCTAAGGTCTGTGCTTTGTTCTGTCCCCAGACCATCTTTAAAATACAGTGTTGGGACCCACTGGCACCCAAGCAGCACATCACTTTGATCTAAGCACAAGCTGATCATTCCTGCCCAAGAACATCACTGCTGTGAGTCTCAGGAATCCTCCAGCAGGAACATCTGCTGCCTGCCATCCCTTCCTTAGTCACTGCACTTCCACGGGCTGGGCTCTGAAGGAGCCGTGTCTCCGGCTGCAGCTCCATGGTGGCACAGCTGCCTTTCCCAGGGATGTGAGGAACGAGCAGAGTTACCTTGAACACATTGAGGGAGCTTCCCCCTCGATGTCTGTCCCCTCTGTGAGCAGGAAGCTGATCAGGTTTATCTGTCCTTACAGCTCTGGGTGAGGGCTGCCTGTCAAACAGCGCGGGCAGTGGTTCATACACCCATGGTTATGTACAGGCTGCCTTCACAATGAGCTGAAATGTAGGCAATGAACTTTTCCCCCCTCCCCTTCCCTGTATCATAGCAACTGTGCTACTGCAAGGGCTATTTTAAGAACAGTAACTTTTCACCAAACGTGATTATGAGGCAGACTGAGTGAGCTCAGTGTGCAAAAATACTGCATCCCTTCTGCAGCATCTCTGGGCCAAAATCTGATACCCTCACCCAAAAGCACAAGAAATTACCCTGCAGATTGTCCAAGTAGCATCAAAAAGAGGTAACTGTGAATGTTGCTAATTTAAATCAATGTTTAAGGAACCTGTCGTTGCAAGAAAACACAGCCCTGTCAGGAGCTTCCAGAAAGGAGTGTCCAGGACTGAGAAATACAAGCTGGGAGGTTAAGGGTGGACAGCAGGAGCATCCATCAGCATGGGGAGCTGCCCAGGGAGGAAAGTGATTGCTTTCTGTGGGTTTGCAACAGTGATGTAGATCTTGTAAATTCTGAGGGAGTAAAAGGGTAGTTTGTATTCTGAAGACTCCTGCCTGAATAAGAGAATACTAGAAAAGCTTCAGTCATCAAGATGCGTACAGCTGCAGGGATCACTGGCACAAGAATCTTTCAGAGTAAGCAAAGGGAGCAGTTTCTAGGTCTTCATGAGGAGGGATTTGAATTTCTGATCAGGTCAATCACACAGGGCACACTTTTCAAAGCTGAGTAACTAAAACTGCGCTAAAAACTTGCAGTTTGGTAGGGAATATGAGCAGCCTTTCCCTCCTCTGGCATTGCTGGGTGGCAGCAAGTCATGCACAGAGCCTGACACAACCCAGACATGTCAGGCCAGTCTGGGAATGTGCTGCACCACGGGCTCTGCTCAGGCAAGGAAGGAATTGCCTTCTCCCAGAGACCGCTGATTGCCCATTGCTCATCTCCCACGTGGCAGCTACTTCCAGAGCACAGTGGCCATTTGCTGAGGCAGCTGGATGCCCACAGAAATAGGTGCCTCCTTGAGGAATCTGAGTGGGTTTTTGTGTCCAGATGGGCTGATGTGCACAGGATTTGCATTACAGGTGCTTAACACAGAGATCAGGTGCTGCTCTAAGAGAAGTCTCAGTCCCCTGAGCATGAGCAGCTTTGAGACTCCCTCTTCTCAAGGGTATCGTAGGGGAGCCTCAGCTTTCACTGCTCATGGTTTAGCTAAGATTAAATGATTTGTTGTTTTAGATACTGAAGGCAAAGCCTGCACTGGTGACGATGCCACGAGGGCGACGCAGAGTGAGGCCCCAGCAGCTGTGTGCCAGGCACTCACCTCAGAGGAGGAGCAGCAGGAGACCACAACAGCAGCCACAACCAATGTGACCTCCTTTGCTGAGGAGCTGCACTTGGATGAGCTGAAAGAAGATGCAGGTATTGGATATAAAATGTTTTCAATAAACTATGAAGTGTTATAAAAGTATTTCTGCTGGGGAGTCGAATATGTCAGTGCATTAAAGGGTCACAGCATGCTGTTCAGCTTAGCCCCACACTAGGTTAGCAACTGGTACTCAATAGCAGTGATTTTTTAGACTTCTACCAAGCTGAGGAGTTACACAAAGCTTGGCATGATGGGATTAGTAGAATTATGAGATGATCCAGTCTTGGCATGGTGCCCCTTTGGTATCAGCAGTGGCTGCTGTGAAGATGAAATAAGCTTCTCTTAAAAAGATTTTTTAAACTTGTGTGCCAAGCCTGAATTTATTAGTCCTGGCTCGGGAGAACGACGTCAATACACAGCCCACGCTGTCCAGATCACCAGTCTGTCCCCAGCATGCTGGGGGACAAGATAGCAGTAATAAGGTGTCATGTATTTAACCTTACGGCTGTGCATAAACTCATAGTGTGATTTAAAATTTACCTTACAATGTGTTCAAAATCGTGTATTGAAGCTTTCAAAATCATCAGTTTCTTAGGTCTCTTTCCCTAATCCTATTTCCTTTTATTGTCTCCTTGAAACAATCTTTCCTGTCTCCTGTCTTTCTTTTCCTCCATTTTTTGAGGTGTCATTTTCCCAGGTTCCACAAAAAATAACAGTGGGATTACATTCTCCTGTCTCCCTAGTCTGAGAGACTCCACTTTGTAGGAAGTCTTTCTACCTCTCCTATTGGTGGCCTCTGGCTTTCAAAATAATTATTGCTAATCTAGTCTGTATGTGCTTATTTATCCCTGTCTGTACATCCTAGCATTCCTGTCTCTAGTGAGTGCACCTGAAGGAATTAATTGGGTGGGAAATATCTTCAAAATTGTCAGAGTGTGCTGCTAAATTTATTATAATGTCGAATTTTTTATAACATTTGCCCTTGGGCTCAATCTAGGCCTAATGCAGTGGGTGTCTTTCCAGAAATTCATATGAATAAGTGACCAGCTAGAAACAAAATGGATGATTTTGCTTTATACCCAATGTGTTCTATGTCATCCTGAGGGATAAAGACTAAGGAGGAGAAGAGGAGAAAACACAATTTGCAGACTTCATGTTCATGATAATACACAGAAAAATAACAGCCAGGGCACAAAGAAGACAGTTTTTGCCACCTAACCTCGCCAGTGGGCTTGGGGACAGTCCCAAGGGGAGGATTTCTACCTGGTAATGAGATGGCATTTTCACAAGTGGCACTCCATGAATAATTGTCTGCTCCAGCAGGAGCCTAGTGCTGAGCACTTGGAATACTTTCAGCAGGATAATTCACTCTGCAGTATGAAATCTGTTGATGGGTTTTGTGTGCTCACGACTCAGGTCTGCCTGACACCACTCCCAGAGGGGGGTGGAGTTCAGGACCAAAAAAGTCTGGCTGGGGCTGGGAGCATTTGGGATCCACCTCCTCTGCAGCAGAGGCCCCACTGTGGCTCCTCTGCAGCTGTGCCAAGCAGCCCTTGCTGTCCCAGGGACACCCACTGATGCCAGGGGAGCTACTGCCAGAGAAAGCATTGCTCCTCTCAGGGGGATGCACTCAAATCTGACTGATTTTCCTCTCAAGCTCCTAACATCTACTGGGGCTCTTGATCTTTCTGTAATGTAACCCATTAGTGACTCTATCTTTCCCTTCCTCTATTACACATTTTGTCTCCTGTGCATGGGCACAAACACCCAAGTGATGTCACCCTGGAACAAGGCATTTCCCTAGATGTACATTTTTAAAAAATTATTTCCTTCTGTAATTCACATAACTATCCTATACAGCAGCTTTCCTGTCATGACAAATTTCACAAGAACTCCTGGTAATGATGCATATTTATTCTTTCCTGTCTCTTTTGAATGATAAATACTCATTCCTCTCCTTCTAGGCACACTCATTAATCTGTTTGTCAACAAATTAAATGCCATTATCTTGCCAATGCTATTGTTTCCAACTGCCTGAGTGCCTTGGTGCCTCCCCACGCACTCTGAGCACGAGGCTGCTGAATGTTCATTAATACAGAGAGTTTGAATTCCCAACCAGACACAAAACTGAGCCAAGAAAAGATTCCTGATGCAGCAGCTGTGGGTGCCACTTCAGCCAGATTTTAGGAGATGCCCTAGAATGGTTTGGAGGGAAAGGTGCTCTGGTTAGACAATCCAGAGTGCTAAAAGGAGTGAGATTTGCCCAGGAGTTTGGACTTCTCTCATGTTCTGCATGATCCCAGCCCTGGATCCTCAGCACAGAAAGACATAGACCTGTTGGAGGTCCAGAGGGCCACCAAAGGGATCAGGGGGATGGAACACCTCTCCTGAGAGGGCAGTCTGAGAGAGTTGGGGTCATCCAGCCTGGAGAAAAGAAGGCTCCAGGGAGATCTTGTTGCAGCATTTCAGTACTTAAAGGGAGCTTATAAAAATGATGGGGACAAACTTTTTGATAGGACCCGTTGTGGTAGAACATGGGGCAATGTTTTTAAACTGAAAGAAGGAAGATTCAGGCCAAATACAAGGAAAATTTTTTTTATTATGAGGGTGGTAAAAGGCTGGAACACACTGCCCAGAGAGGTGGTAGATGCTTCATCCCTGGAAACATTCAAGGTCAGGTTGGATGGGACTCTGAGCAATTTGATCTCGTTGAAGATGTCCCTGCTCATTTCAGGGAATTGGACTAAATACCTTTAAAGGTCCCTTCTACACAAACTATTCTATGATTCTGTGCTTAGGAGAGATTTAAACACTGATCTCCCCATTTGGATGAGTGCTTCCCCCCTCCGAGGTAGGAAAAATAACCTTCATGGCTACTGCTGAGCCCAGAGTGGCTGGAAATGCAGTTTGGAGGGAGCCTGGCCATGGCTGGGGTCAGAGTCAGCCTCCAGCCTCTCTGTGGGTCCCCACACCTGACCAGGCAGAGATCAGGGCAAGTGACAGAGTGAAAGCCCAGCAGTGAGGCTCTGTGTGAGTCTGGGCACTGCCAGGGCAGCTGTATCTGAGCAGAATTCAAGGATGCTAATTTTGGACTTCATCACTGAAATTCCACCTGTGTCCTGCTTCAGCTTCATGCCTTTCTGGATCTATTCCCCTGTGCCCTCATCACAGTCTGGGCAATTTGATGAACTGCTCAGTGATTCAGCCTGCACTGACTTTCACAGCTAAGTGCTTTTACCATCCTTGCAGAGACAATCCTGAAGTGAGCAGTGCTTCACCATCTCAGACTAGGGCTTTGGAGACTGATTTCTTTCCTTAAGTACTTCACCAATTCCCTGTTCCACTCTTAACTGCTCAGATCCAATAGCAAATCCTTTCTTATGGCAGGTTCTTTTTGGTTATCAACTTTAACCTCAGGAAATGCTCAACAGCTCTGGAGTCAGGTACAGTAAAAGAAGACTCAGGAAGCAAGTTGAAATCATGTATTTCATAAGATAAAAATCATGTATTTCATAAGATAAAAATCATACTGGGAAAATAAACACACACATCAACTATTGGAAAGTCAGTTTTTAGGTAATATTCTGGGTTTGCTACTCTTTGCCCTTTGGCTGTGTGTTCCTATACAGAAGAGTACTCACCCAGGAACTGTGCCACCACAGCTGTGTGCTCTAAGAAAACTCATTGCAGTTCTCAAAAGTTGCTTTGCCTTGCTATCCTCATTATTAAAAAAAAAAAAAAAAAAAAAAAANNNAAAAAAAAAAGAGAGAAAAAGGCTTTAGGGAAGTAAAGGAAGCTCAGCAGTTTTCTCAGGAACATCAAGACTAACATTTCCTCAATACCCTTGTATGTTTTATTCTTCACCTGCCCTGGCTGGTTGGCTGTTTCACACAGTTGCTTTCACTGTGGAAGTGTTTCTAGCTGTGTGCCATGTGTTCAGTTTTTCTGAATGTTCCTGGCATTCTCCCCTGGCCTATCATTATTAACTTCATGTTCCATTAATTTTACTCATCTTCCCACCAGCCAAGAAACCTTCAGCACCCACGGAAGAACTGGAAGATGCCAGCCTGCCAGCATCTGAAGACAGTCCACAAGCCTTACTTGTACCTGAATCCACAGATTCCCCCCAGAAGCAGACAGAGAGAAACCCAGCACAGCTTCCCAGCCCTCCATTGCTCCCAGCTCCACCACCTAAGGCAATCTCCAAAATCACCAAGAGCATAACAGGTCAGTCATCACTGCTCAGTGAAGATTTCCCCATTTCCCCATCCTTGATGTGTTGTTCACCTCCACAGCACTATCAAATCCTTTTCTCATGTTTGTTTTGAAGCCCCAAACTGCTGAGATTCAGGCCAGTTATACTGAGTGAGCAGTGCCCATGTCTGGTTGCCTGATAACAAGGCACTGATCTTTGTACTTCATATATTTATCTGAACCTCTGGGGGGATTATTTGTTGTGAGTCTGTAGCACTAAACACACATAAAACAAATCAAACCAACTGCAAACATCTGCTGAATCCCATGCTCATATTGATATGCCATAAAACACAAGGAAGATTTAAATGTTTTCATTACCTGGACTCCCACTGGAGAGCAGGACAGCAGCCAAAATCTGGTTCAAGTCAAAGGTTCTGCAGAGGTTTCTGTCTGAAGGGTTTGCTCTTTAGGGAAGGTCTAAACTAGAGCTGTGAAATCTGCTCTCGTTAACAGAGCACACAAGAGTGATACACCTGGCAATCCTCTGTGCCAGACTTCATTGAACGTTTCCAAAAGCAATTCCCCTGGGCCTGATTTTCTAATGTATTGCCAATGTTGTTACATTTCTCAACATTCTGGCACTGCAGAAAGGGTGCTAAAATGAGAATGATTTTAGTTGGTTCCAATTTCAGAGCCCCTACGTATGGTAAAAGCAGTTAAAAGGGCCTTATTGCAAATGAGAATCAAGTCCTGACATCTAAATGTCAGACCTGTTGGATATTTAGACTTTTAAATGACAGCCATTATGTGAGCCCTGATTTGCATCCACACTCATCATCTGGCACAATAAGCAGGGTTTTCACAGTCACCAGGAAACAAAACATCAGAGGGGCTTTGTGACCTGACCACTGGGGCTTATAGAAAATATTGAGGTTTTCAGTCTCTTTGAAGAAAATTACAAGTATTTGTTTCCCATGGAAACAATTCATAGTTTGTCTGTGCTTAAAAGCGGTAATAACTCAAGTGGGAGCTGGATTCAAGATGGTATTTTAGTGCTCCTCAGGAGCTGCTGTTCAGGTTGTTTCACTCTCCTGTGCTGTGGGTCAGGCTGGAGCCTCCCCTTCCACCCTGCAACAGGAACAGGCAGCCCCAGGCCCCTCTTGCCTTTGCTCAGCTGAGGAGAAGGCCATGCTTGGCATCAGATGTATTTGGAAGCCTGACCCACGCAGGGTATAGAGATTACACCTCCACCAAGCACTTCAGAGCATTTAGAGTTCATACATTTTGCTGCTTAACCCCAGTATTTCCTGTAGCATCTGAGATATTTTGAGTTTTGGTATTTAATTCTCATTTACATCTTCCACAAAGAACAACTTTTAATTTTCTCAATGAATCCAGTAACTCTAGACCCTTTTCCAGTAGTGATTATACATGTTTATTTTTGTGGGGATGTGGGGGCAGTGATAAGTTAAAATTAAACAAATACCATCAGTGAGTGAGAGGAAATACAAAAGTGTAGGGAGAGAGAAAGGGCGATTATGAAAGAAAAGGAAGATTAAGAGGTTGAAAAGCTCTTTGTGTTTAGTTTTTTTCTCCCCCTAACAATGCTAGAGATGCTGTCAGCAGAGGAGTGAGGAGTAAGTGAAGCACCAATTAATCAGAGAGAGGAGGAACAGGGCAAGGTGCCAAGACATCACTTTGCAAGATTATTCACTGAACATCTGTCATTAGGACAAATAAGGTGTGATCTCAGGAAATTCTCAATGTTGTCCAAAGCTGCAATGGGGATGAAATTGGCCCTTGGCCTGTTCCAGCAACAAGCTGGTGTAAAGACAAAACAAAGTCTTCTCTTTCCCTGCTCTAGGGTTGAGCTGAACCCTGGTTCTTGCTCTGAGGAAACACAGACACCCTCTCTCTCTCTGTGCAGAGGATAAAGTGGCTCAGGAGGTGGTTTTGTCCATCCCCTCAGGCCATGACTCAGTGGGCAGCAATTGATCAGAAATGTGCTCTGTCCGTGTCCACAGCAGCACAGAAGCAAACCCCCCCTTGAGTAGCAAACCCATCCTTGCTCAGCAGAGCTTGGCTGTCTCCTGGCTGGAGCAGGCACCCTGATCAGCAGGAGGAGCTCTGGGTGTCTCAGGTGTCTCACACATTGCACAGCAGGCACTTGGGCTCTTGGAGCAATGCCCCTGAGCTTTCAGACTTTCCAGATTTTAAACAGAGAAAGTTCTGGGCTAGTTTGAGCCCTGTCCCCTGTCTGCATAGAAATGAACAAAGCCATTGCTAAAGGTTCTGAGCTGCAGGGACACAAATGTGCACAAACACCCTCCAGAGATGAAAAAACTAATGTTAAACCTTCCTTAGAACAAGAGAGATTTTATTGTGGGTGCAGCTCTCCTCACTGAAGGATGCTCTCCTCCTCACCCCACAAACATGAAAAGAGACCAGGCTTAGTGTTTGCCACGCTCAGATTTTCAGTGTTTGACTTTGGTTATGATTTCAGGAGCTCTTCTTAAGCAAACTTAAGAAAATGCATGTTTTTGGTAACGCTTATGCAGGATACTGGCTCTGAGAGGAGATATTTAATAACTGAATAACCGAAAAATATTAACTGAAGTTAATATTTTTTGCCCTCTCCAGTTCTCTAGCAAGTTACCCTGCTAACTGGAACCAGGACTACTTCAGGATAATCCTGGCCTGAGCAGAAGTTTTTCTCTGCTATGAACAGAAGGATTTATCTCAAAACTAACAGGAAAGAAAAGGAAAAATTACCTGTGAAGACATGTTCGTACCAAAGCTGTGCAAGCTGTGCCAGTTTAAATTCCTGTGTGAAGCACTAGGTGGCAACAAGGGACAAGAAATACTCTGGGATGAGGCGCTCGCATCGCCCTTATCCACCCAGCCCCAGCCGCTGGTGTAAACAACTCCATGTGCCAGAGGCTTGGGGCACGGATATAGGGGAGGGGGAAAGGGGAATAGGACTGCAGAACAGAAGAACGAATCAGCATCTTTTTCAGGCCACATGTTCAGTTATCCTAAGGGATATTGTGTGAAGCCACCAAATTTACAGCCAGGGAAATGTCCACTGTGCTTTGGACTCAAATGCTAGGAAATGTGTAAATCAGTCTAAATGTATAACTGTAATTTCAGACAAAAGGTTTACCTTGCATAGAAAATAGCTGAATCTGGGGCTAAAAAGAGATTAGATTGCCCCACCCTTCTTTATTCTTGTTAGTGCTTAATACCCCATCTTTCACTTAGATGTCATTTGGCAAGTTTTGTTATGCAAACATTATCCTCATATTACAATGATTTTGGCATTTTCTCCACGGGCATATGAAAGACAGAGGTCTGGGCTGTGCAGCAATCACAGAGGAGCAGCTAATAGACACTGGTACATTTTGTCCAGACTCAGAACCACAGGGCATAAATTTTAATACTGTCTGCCAGAGTCCAGCAGAGAAAATGCTAGATTGGAAAGCCATCACAGCCCAAGCCTTTGGTGGTTAGGAGCAACAGTGTGGGCAAGCAAAAATGCAGTGGTGGGCTGGGAAAAAGGAGAATCTGATCCTGTGAGAAAGAGAGGAAATGGGAGAGGCATCTGTTTTGCTAGATTAAAGATCTGGAGTTGTGCAGCAAGAGCCTTTTGAACTCAGTTACTCAGCCAGTTACCTCACAGCAAGAGCAAAACATCACCATTTATCCTCTGTTCAATACAACAAATTAATTTCAGTGTAGACTCTGTGGAAAAAGAACAAAACAAAACAAATTGCACAACCTCTTCCCCTCTTGTGTTTTGACAGCAGGAAGTGAAATGGATGATCCAGCCATGAAATCTCCTCCTTCCACCATCCTGAAGAACTATGTCATTGTCGGTTCCTCCCAAATCTCAGGACAAGCTGCCCTCTTCCACCCCTCTGGCCAGAAAAGCTCAGAGCCCCATGGCAGAGGCCAGGTAACAACGCCCACTGGCTCCCCTCACCTGGCTGCTGTTCATCTGCCTTTACCTCCCAGCAGAGTCATTGAAGAACTCCACAGGGCTCTGGCCACCAAACACCGGCAGGACAGGTACCTACAGCTCCAGGGCTGCATGAGGACACTCATCCCACCACATCATTCCTCTCGGGAAATGTTCCTGTCCTGTTGTTAGTGTTTTAATTGCTGCTGCAGCTTGGGTTTGCCTTCCTCGTGATGTCACTGCTTGGAACTAACACCCCTGGTTAAAGTGCTTAATTTGGCAGCTACTTCATTGTATGTTCTTCCTTTATGAGGAGGCTGCTGTGGCACAGGAGTAGGTTTTCAAACAGGTAGAATCAGGTTATAGTCCTTGATCTACTGCAAATGAAAATCTTCCCCACAAGATACAAGTTAGAGTAGCAAAGGCACATCCTGCTCCAAGTACTCTACACATGAGAAATGCTGCAATTTCTGTGTTTCTTGGCTGACATAGGAGTGCATACAAGATCCATTTTTAATACAAATGTTTTTGTGGGAGTACATTGGGTGCTTTATCTGGGTTTCATTATAAGCCCTCCTGTGTATCAGAGGAGGACAGAGATAACATTTGCCATCCCAGAGCTTTGTAGTGAAGTTGGTATAATTTCTTGGTTCTCTAACAACTACTGCCCCAGGGAACAGATTCACATGATGTCATTTCCAGGCCTTGTTAAACCTTTGTCATGATCATACAATATCATATGAATGGTCATATTTCATGCCGTGCATGTTTTACATTAGAATGACGTGTTGTTGTGGGGTTTTTAATCCCTACAGTATATCTTGTGACCATATATCAAAGAAAAACATTATTCACCACCCTTCCATGTCTTATTTTAATGGCAGAGACAGTAAAGCAGATCCACATTAGCCATTCTTAACTTGGAAATGCCACCCTGTGTTGGTCCATGCCGAACTCCCTGCCCTGCCCATTACGAGCTACAGGACGTTTTTCTCATTCTCATGTAAGTTTCTACTGCAGCAATAAAATAGTCTTTGTAAAATCTGGGCTGTGCATCTTCCACCCACAGCTTCCACGGAAGAGAAAGCAAAGGCTCTCCAAAAAAAAGGGTGGATATCCGTCCCTCCAGGACGTCGAGTATGGAGCGCAACAAGGAGAAGGAGAACTCGCTGAGTTATGGCAGTGACTCAGAAAACAAGAGGAACTCAGTTAAAGAGTCAGATGAGAACAAAGAAAACATGATCATGAACTCAGAGCTCAAGGAGGAGTCTGTTTTTTATCAGGATGAGGAAGTTTTGAACGACTCTGTTATTTCTGGTAAGCAAAGTCACTGTATTACAAAGATAAATGCTCACAGCCAAAGGGAATGCTCTAAAGGCAGCAGAAAATACTGAGAAGGATATTGACAGTAGATATCCTCTACTGTCACATCAGCTTTTTGAAGGAACCCTGGTGAAGAGCTGAAGTTAAATTGGAGTCACAGTGACTGTGGTTGTCCTCCAGGTAGTGCACACTGAGATGGATCACTGTGCTTTCCCCCTCAGTCACTGGTGCACCCTTGGGCTGCTCTGTATGAACAGCAGCACTCCCAGACATCCCACTGTGAGCAGCCAGAGCTTTCTGTACACCCAGTGCCAATGCTGGCAGTGATCTGGAATTTCAGGACTGTTATTCCATGCAGTGATGATACACAGAAAAGTGGTAGAGACCAATCAATCTAGGAAGGACAAATATGTAGAGAAAATATCTTAAAGAATAAAGTTTCTCTCCATCTGGTCCATTTTACCCCTTCTTGAGACATATGGGGAATGCATTTTATAATCCTGTGCAATTATTTAAGTGAGCTTTGGCAAAATAATCAGCTCTCATTAGAAAATTTGTCATTCAAGGTTTTTAATGTTTTCCATGTTCGTAAGACAGATTCAATCTGAAATGAATCCTTCACTCTCTCCATGAATGCATTAAAAGAAGGCAGGCAGAGAACAATTTATCAAAAAATAATTGTTATAGCAGATGAAAGATGAATTTTAAAAGGCGTCTTTGAAAGCATGAGCCAGCAGACAGGACATGAGTTCTGCTGCTGTGTCTTAAGACACCGAGTAACAGAACAGACTCCTGAGGTAAGGCGAAAGAAAAGAGTCCCTTGCCTAATTGCTGTGCACTTAAGGATAGCTTAAAACATGAAAAACACCTTTTACATTTTTTTTTTCTGGCTATGTGTGTAAAAGTGGCCTCCTTTGATAAAAATTCTAAAAGCTAGAGGTAGCCAGGCAAAAAATACATTATCCCCTATGAGCAAAACCAAATCTGAATATTTAACTATTGAAGGTGAAATGTTTAACAAAAAAATATTCATTATTATGATGACAGGAGAGCACTGGTTGTTGTACAAGTTTCAGTGATATCTAGAAGCAGCTCTGGGCTTTCCACAATAAGGACAGAGGTGGTGTACTGGGCATGGCTGAGGCCACCTGAGAAAAACAGACCTGCTTTAAAGATATTTTGGCATTATTGTGGCTGCAGCAGCAGAGCTGCTCTGCACAGAGGACACTGAGCTCTGGGTGATGTCCCAGAGCAAGCTGGGACATTCCCAAGGCATTTCTGGTGTGGAGGCACTGCCGGTGCCAGTGCTCCCTCAAATGCACCCTGCACATTCCAGAGGTGCAGTAGTGACAGGGACAGCACCAGAACAATTCCCTAACATCTCCAGACTCCTTCTAGTTTGAGGAAATCTGGGCTGGTTTCCAAGTCAGGGAGTAAAACTATCCATTAATGCCAAGCTGCTTTACAATCCCTGTACTGCCTTAACACGTCACCTGCTCTGCCACTGCCACCACCACAGGGCACAGTGCCACAGCCCTGTGGCTGCAGGGAGGTACAGACAGGTCACATAACTCTGGAAAAAGTGAGGAATTAGGTCTTAGTTTTCCAGTCCTGCTCAATAAATCATTATTTGAAACCTCTGAAAATGCAAGGCAAGATGAGCTTAAAAAACTATGTTACTAGAACACAGCCCACAACTGATAACTGATGCATTCAACGTCTGTCCAGCATGAGGCAGTGCTAGGATTTGCTTTTTGATTGATAGAACAGTGAATATGATAAAAAGAACAGTAAACATACAGGAAATTAAATGTCATGACTCGACTGAAGTGAAACAGGAAGTTTTTGCAGGAACCTGCAGCCCAAACATGAAAAGGGTGTGAATTTCCCAAGCATTTCTTGTTGACCTAGCTGAGGTGTGATAAATCACAAAACAATCCAGCCAAGATCCTGCCTGAGATAGATGGTCAGGGGGCAGCCTGGCACTGAATGTGCCTGACTAACCAAGAAAAATAACCCTTAGAAAAAGAATACTTAAATAAGGGTGTTTGCAGGTTCAGTTTCCACTGAGGTAGTGATCAGGAAGGAATTTGCCTCAGGGTGCTGAAAATGGATGTGGAGAAGAATAGCTTGGGGCTTTATTTTCCCTTTGTTCTCTAGTTTTGTTTTATTCCTGTGCACTTATTCTCTTTCAATATTTAGATTTTGCATGTATATTTGCATTTTAACCTGTTCTGGTAAATTATGTTTCATTATAAACAGTCCACCTTTGATTGACAGAGGGAGCTGACACTGTTAATCAGGATTTTGACCCCACTTCCTTTAAAGTCAGTGACAAAAATCCTATAGATTATATCACTTTCCATGCCCTGCCCTGGACACTTCTGTTGCAGCTCCCGTGGACACACAGAGTTCCTTGTCCAGGTGCAGTCTTTCCCCAGAAACTTCCTGACATGGCCAAATTCCTCTTATGACCTCTTTAAAACACTCAGGTTAAACTGGGAATGTGTGCAGGGATTCCCAGGAGTTTTCTAGCCCCGAATGTCCTTCAGGTTGTTTCCAGCAGGAATTCTGTTGGTTCCTCTGCACCCACTCCCAGCGTGGGGGAGGCTTGAGAAGCCCTGTCAGAGTCCCAAGTCTGTGGCTTTGTGAGCCAAGTGCTTCTGATGGAGTCAGATATTCAGTTAGCAGAAGGCTCTGTGTGGCAGCAGCCAAATCATTTAACTTCTCTCCCCATCTGTTAAATGTATATCTGCTACTTCAGGCAGGGCTGTGTGGTTTAATTTAATTAATGCTTGCAACAGACTGTGAGAGCATTTCAAGGAAGGTGCTAAATAAGGGCACAGCTTTTAGGCTCCAGAAAGGGGGTTTTGAGCTGATTATGGCTTCTGGAAAGTTTAACTTTAGACCAATGCAACTATCAAGAGATAAGAGATTTTTCACTACTCACACAGGAAGACCAAAATTACTCTGCCCCGCTCTTTCCAACAGGTAAATGTGGGAAGGAGGCTGTACAGACTCCTCCCTTGCACCAAGAAATTTGAGATCAGTAGTGACAATAAAAAAGGAGGTCCACAGATCCCTAGCAAATAAAACCCCAGTATTTGGGAATGAGAACCTATTTGGGATTTAGAATCTTGCCAACCTCCAGAGCATCCTTTAAAAAAAATAGACTTTAATCCTATCTCAAATGCCAAACAAAAATACCAATTAAATGTCATTTTCTTTAAAGATGAGGCGACCTTCTCAGAAGAAAAGGTGAAGCATTAAATAAAAAAACCCCAAACCCTTTAAAGCAAAAAGGAACCAAAACAAATTAACCTCCTATTACACACCGTGCTCCCAAGATGAAACAAAGATTTAACTGCAGTTCCTGCATGCCCTGAGGAATATGTTCCCTCTGCATTTGCAGCAGGTTTGTGTCTGAGCCCTGCTCAGCTGTAGTGCTGCTTTGTGACATTAATGTGTACAATGGCTCCTTGCACAGCACCACACAGACCAGTGTCACTCTGTGCCATTCCTGCTCTCCAGAAGTTCCTGTTTTGTCCCCAGGAGCTGCCTTTCTAATAACTTTCCTTTCAATGCCTGTCCCAGGTACTTTGCCAAGAAAATGCAAGAAAGAACTGCTGGCAGTAAAACTACGGAACAGACCGAGTAAGCAGGAGCTGGAAGACAGGAATATTTTCCCAAGGAGAACAGATGAGGAAAGACAGGAAATCCGGCAGCAAATTGAAATGAAACTCTCAAAGTAAGTGTTGTGAATGAGAACAGGGAGGAGCCTCCCTTTACAATGGAGCATCCTCTGAGCCCTGTCAGATGAGGCACTGCCACACACCTCCAGGTCCATTGCCTGCAGGCAACCATCCACAAACCAATGCAGCACATTTTCAGCTGTCAATCAGCCATAGGAGAAAAAGTCTTAACTCCCTCTTCAGTCAGGATTGCCTTGATTTCAAGGGAAAACAAGACAGAAGTCAATTTGGGAAACAAAACCCTGCCAAATCTACCTGCAGCTCTTCTGTTGCAATCAAGATTTGGAGGTCCTCCAGAAAACCCAGTGCTTTAACAAAAATAGCAGTATAATTATTTATCAGCCCAGTTTGGCTTTGTCAGCTCTAGCTGAATGTGAGGATAAAGGCAATTGCTAGAGCTGCATATTTACTTGCCCAAGGGAAAGCTGCTGTGCTGGTGGCCGCACTGGTGCCTTAGGGCAGAAGCAGCATTGCCCTCACCTGGGGAAGGTGCCTGTGTAAGTCCAGCTGCAGGCACAGCAGGGATGCTCTGGTTTTGATCAGTAACCAGGGCAACAGGGGAGAGTTGTGAGAGAAACAGCATCACTGTGGTGTGCAGCCTGAAGCAAAGACTGAAGGTAACTGGGAGGCTCAGACTGCACCATTTGGGTTTTGTGTGTGCTTTTTTAAGAGCTGCACTTGTGTATCTGCAAACATGAATATTTTAGAGGAGACAAAGTGGATTGTTAAATAATCTGTGCTGCCCACACGGGGACAGCGAGCGCTGCTCACCGCCAAAATGCTTGGAATCAAATTGGGAAACATGAATAGAAGTTCATTTTCAAGGCTTATTAAATATTAAATATCTCAAGCTTCTCCTGAAAGAAACATTTATTGCTATTTGGACTAACTCATTCATGTGCATGCTTTTGATTAACTTTACCTCCGGGGACAGGGAATGAGAACAAATGTGTGGATCAGAGCACAAGTCCTAATGGACCAGAGTTTATGGAGGAGAACATCTCTGCCTTCACCACTCCTGCCCTCAGCTAAGGAACGAGCTGCTGAGGGAACACAGAGGAGGTTTTGGGTGCCCTTCATGGTGCCCCTGACAGCAGAGATGGAGTTATGGTCCCTCCAGTCTCAGTGACTGCACAGCAGCACTTTGCACCCAAAGGGGAGCAGTGCTTTGTGCCAGGGGCTGCACAACTCAGTGCAGGTGGCAGACCCTGCCACAGAAAACATGTTCATCCAGACAAGCAGAAAAGATCCCCCTACAATGTACACTGAGTTCCAAGAGTTACAGACAGAGCAGATCAGAGGTGTGTCCCATTAATACCCATCACTTAAGAAGCAAAGATGGGCCTTGATCATCCTGACCTTGCAAGCCTTGTGCATGCACTTCAGGGAAATACTTCACATTGCACTCCAATATCATTAATTCCATTATTTTGGCCATTTGATAACTCATGAGATCTCTTAGTATATCAAGAGCCTAATTTGATTGCTTTAAAATACACAAAAAACCACTTTCCATCGCACTGCATCCCTAAAACCAAGTTCAACCATCACAACTAGTCACTGAATGAGAAGGTTGCCATATCCAGCCCCATCTCATATTCCTGAAATGCCTGGAAGGTCACATCTCTTTTCAGCCTTGCCTGACTTCTCTTAGTGTGAAAGGTCTGATGGAATTGCAGCTTCAGGTGCTGTAACTACAGCCTTTACCCCTTCATTTTCATTTACCATTTGTCTTGCTTAATAATGAGCCTAAAGAAATACTGTAAGGGATGCACTCCTGGAGTCAAATGTCAGTACAAGGACTTGCAGAGGACACTGCTGGACAGGTGAAAGGGGCTGGCCACCACCAAGAGGCAGGAAATTTGCTGTGTGTAGGTGAATGCAGCTAAGGGAGCCTCCCCTGCCTGCTGTGATCTCATGCAGCAATCTGGGGTGCAGCCCATCAGTGTCACTGGTGATGTCTAGAGGATGGCTAAAAGCCATCTTTGTTCCAAGTGTTGGAAGTCAGGCCTTAATTAGGTTCCTTCTTCCTGGAACGTGGAAGATTGAGCACATTTCGGGGAACAGACGGCACAGAGATTGCTGGAATAGCCAGGAAAAAAGGCAAAACAGATTGGGAGCAGTCTCCCACACAACTTCCAGCACATATGTGCTGGCAGAGCTCAGCTCAGCTTTTAACTCATCCACCAGAATAGAACATGACCATGCAAACAAGCTCAGGTGGTGGATGAATGCAGGAAAATATTTACAACACCAGGAAAAGCAAGTGGGTGTCCAAAAAACCCAACAGCCAACCAACAAAGTAAAAGTGAATTCTGGCAAAGGCCAAAGAGCCAAAGCCCTAGAGATAGCCCTTTGGAGTTTCTGACTAGGACTCACCCCACCAAACCCAGGCCACCCCAGAGGCCACACTCAGAACAGAGCCTGGCTGTGGTGTGGAAATGAAACCAAACTGGGAAGAGTGAAATTCTTGGATGAGCTTTTGAGGTGTTTGCACTCATTCATTTCACTGGTACTTGTGCAGCACAGTCTCTGTGTGACAGCTTGGAGGTTTATGGCTAAGGAGTGTAGTGCTGGGGTGGGAAGTGCTGCCTGGGAGATGGGATCCAGTAGGAATGTCTGTTCTCTCCAGGGCTTTGCCACTACCTGTGCAGAAAAGAGCAGCACTGCTGCTGCAATAGTAACACTTAGAAAACAGCAAACCATGAATCCACGTGTACCATCAGGCTATAGATCTGTGTTTAGCACAAAGAATGTTCTGTGGGCAGACTGGCAAGTAGTTATTCAATGGCTGAGTGCATAAGAATGGCACATAACCAGGCAGTTGTTAACAGGGTCGATATTTTTCTGCACAGTTGCAGGGGTTTGATGATCTGTAGCTGTCTAGCAAATTGCCTCAGCCCCACAGCTAACACAGCCTCGCTCTGTACTCTGGAGGGAAAGATGTACTGACATAGATAATGTGCAAAATACACCAAATAATGGTGTTTATATAGCTTTAAAAATGGGGAGGCAAAAGAATAGCATCCTCTCAAAACCTCTGTATTATTTAAGTGGTTCTAGCTGTAACACATTTCAGCAGGAGCTGTGAACCTGCTGAGAAAAGCAACTCTCTGCTATCACTCTGATGGGTGTTTACGAAATCAAAGTTAAAACCCCTATTTTCCTTTACCTTCCCACTCATTCCTTCTCAAAAAAGAGATTGGGAAATCCTGTATTTTGAGACAAATTCTACTTCTACAGCAGTGCAAATCTACCGACTTCAGATTTATTATTGACTGACAGTGGCACGAGGAGAGATTCCAGGATTCATTTATGTGCATTGCTGCTTTTGAAAAGTGTATTTCCTGTATTTCGTGCTCCCAGCCAATTTAATCTACCACTTGTTGCCGTGGAAACATGGACTTTTCCCTCCTCCTCCCTCCAAAATGGCAGTATTCCAGTTTTCCCTGTGCTGTAGTGCTTCTCTTACTAATCCATGCATCCTCAGTGCCCCAGAGCATGGTGTACACTTGGAATACTCTACTGTGCATTAGGCAACAGGGCTCCCAACAGGTCTTGGTTCCATTATTATGTGTTCAGAGCACAGATAATAAGCCCTCAATGGAATTCAGTGAATTGAGAGCTCTTTGTGTCACGAGGCAGAAAAGACATTTGCAAGTACAATTGTTTGCAATATTTGCTTCCTGTCTCACAGACCCACTTTGTTCTAGAAGGGGTTTCAGCTGAAACCTGGGGGAGTGAAAGGCTTGCTAGACTGAAGCGTGACTCAAAAAAGTTGTTTAATTAAATTTGATATCTGACTGTTTAGAAAGTTGATGTTTGAAGTGCCTGGGTGGCTTGTGCTTCTTGAGAATGTAACCATGGTTAAAGGCACTCCAGTATAACTTAATGTCTCAATGAAAATACGAATTCCTTGAAAAGATTGTACTTGTAATATTCACTTCATGTACTGCTTCACCTTCTCTGGTATTTGTACAAGTACACATGATGCATGAAGTGGCACTTAAAAGATGATGGGGACAGGAATTAAATACAGAAAGGTGGGCAGAGGAGTCAGACAGGAAGAACAAAGGGTTTTTGTACACAGAGAGGAACCAAAACCTGAGCACCTAAAACTGATCTTCACCACATTGAAAACACTGGCCTGGGGAAGTGGGCGATGCTGGGCCAAGGTTTCCTGGCAACAAAACGTGAAGAGGAGGCATCTTTGTTCAGTTGCTACCACATCTGGAATCTGTAGTTGTGGTGCTGCCCTGAGGTTCCCAGAGAAGCATTTTCGAGTTGACTCACCCAGGAACTGCAGATGTAGCTAAAAGCACACCCAGATGAGACCCTGGTTTGTCCGTCAGTAACAGAGTGTGAAGTTCACAGTGCTGCTGGAGATGGAACAATACCAAGCAAAAAGCACTTCAGACTGGCAGCCTAAAAGCAAAACAGCACAGAGCACTCACAAAGACCATTTCACCTTCTGACAACACAAAAGCTGTACCTCATTTCCCAAGGACAGCACATCCAGTGCCACTTCTCCACAGAAATGTCTCAGGGCAGCTTTGCTCACTGAAAAGGCATCAACCCTTCAGACTGAGACATCCAGCAGGGAGCTGGGCTGAACACACAGAACTTTGGTGAACATTTTGTTTAGATTGACCAAAAAAAGTGTGTGTGGGTACACATACAAACTACTGGTAGCCCTAATGAAGAAGTTTAGGAGATGCTGAACTGAGCCCAGCCTAAGCTCATCTGGGGATTGGCAAGGTTTTTTTTGATGAATCTCCAACTGTGTGCCAACTCCCGGTCACTGGACTAAAAACCAGGGAACTGCCCTAATTTCAGAAGGCTGGGAAGACTTGACACAGATTCATTCCAGAGACAGAAAGGCAGGGGGGCAGGTAGAAAGCACAGATCAGCTGTCAGCAGTAATTAGCTGTGTACAATTTAATGCATTTCATTACTGGGCAGGAACCATCCAGGTAACCATCTCGCTGATGCTAAAAATAGCCCCAGCAGGCTCAGCGTGGGCGTGCGTGCAAGGCTCAGCTCCTCACACCAGACAGGAGCTAAATATAGAGCCACAATTGGATTCTGGGGGTGTGTGGGAGCCCAGGGAGTCTCCCGTCTCCTCACTGTGCTCCAGCAAGATGTGATGCAGCTGGGGGCTGCTGTCAGATCTGCTCATGGCTGCAGGATTTTATCAGGAGCTTGCACAGCACCCATGTGCTCAGTGAGGATTTGGGATTTTTTTTAATGGTTTGCCCCTTTTCAGTTATGGCCTCTGCTTTTCAGGCTGTGGAAAAGAAAGATATTGTGAGGGATGAAGGGGAGAACAGAAGAAGAATGGAGGAGGTGCAAGTGAAGCTGACATTTTTTTTTTTACCTATGCTCTTCCTTGGTGTCAGGCAGTGGCACACAGCTGGAAACCCTGCTGTGAGCACAGTGACAGCACCGGCCTGGTCAAGGGGCTGGGGGTTAGTGCTTGCTGCCAGAGTTCCTGAGACAGCCTTCAATGGTAAAAAGCAGGAGGAGAGGGAGAAGACTCAAGTGTCATTAAGATCACCAAGCAATGAGTAAGTTCAGCCTCCTGTTTACATGGCTTTTCAAGTCCAAGGGAGCTGCAGTGCAGTTCAAATAAAGCATCAGAGAGGGTTCAAGTGCATCTGTACATGCCGTACCTTGACTACGCTGTCCTCTCGTCTAAAGGACTGAGAAAGGTTTGTTCCCTTTCAGGTATTAAACTCCAAGAATAGAGTGAACCTCACTAACACCAATCCCTGGTCAGCAAGTAAGCCTGAGCTCCCTGAGTGTGTGATCAGGCCCTCTGGACAGCAGCTCTTGAGCCAGAGGTGCTTCCTTGCTTCAGCAGCACTTGCACAATTAATTAAGGAGCACACAGTCAGCTCTGGGCAAGAGCCATGATCTGCAGCTGAACCAGAATGAGCAATTTGCTGTCTCAGACCAGCCCACAGCTTGTCTGCCAAGAATTTTTGAACACACGAATTAATTTTTAACGGGTTGAACCATGGTTGCCTTAGTCCTGGGTTATTTTCTGGTTTGAACGTGAGCACACGACCCAGAGGTGCTCCCAGTGCAGCCTGTATTGCTGAGGATTCAGCATTCACCTCCTGCTGAAAATGGGGAGTATTTGTGCAAACATGAGGCAATGTCACTGCAGAGGCAGTAAATTATGCCAGGCAACAACATAAAGTTCCAAATTCCCAGGGCACAGCTGATTAAAGATTGTCTTCTGGGAAGACACTATCTCCTTACACTGCTCTGTTCTACTTCCCTGGCTCCAGTGCTGGGAATTCCTGATCAATCCTGTTTTCCACAGCACAGTGAAGGCAAGGGCAGCAGGTCAGAGCACAGCAGGCAAGAGGAGAGCAGAGCAGCAGGTGGAAACACAGATAGGAATATACAGGGCCTTTTCTGGGACACAGAGTCAATTCCTTGAATAGATCTGGCATAAGTGGCACAAGTGAAGCTAGAAATAAAAAAATCAGAGTGCAGAAAGCCGTAAGTATCACAGGGGAGCATAATCACATAAATAAACTTGCAGGAAAACTGCTTAAGCAAGTGTGATTGAATAAGGAAAAAGCCTTTTTGGGAAGAAAACAGTGCACTTGCTTTGCCCTGCCAACCCACCCACTACCAGCAGCACATGCTCAGCTCAGATCCCTTCCCAGAAATTGGGCACTCCACACGCCTGAAGATCTGGGCTCTACCCCTGTGGTGAGACAAGCAGTCATAAACCAAAGAGGAAATGCATAAAATGCCAGTAATACTCTGTAATGCTTCACCTTACACAGGATTATGATTCAGGTCCTTGAGCTCGTGTGGGTCTGCAGTACAAGTAATTACAGAAAGAAATTACTTTAATTTAATTTGCAGAGCTTAATCGATAGAGACCAAAGTAAGCTGCTCTGGCTGTCACAGTGATTTGTGCTGTTGTGAGATGAAAACCTGACCAGAACAAAGTGCTGTAACAGTTGTGAGCTCCTGATAACCCAGGGGTTGGGCAGGGAGGGATTCAGGCATTCACAGTGCCAGCCCTCACTTTGTATAGGCATGGTCAGTGTGTCACTGAGAGGATTTAGGATTATGGTTTTTTGGGTTAGATCTATTAATGGAATTCAGGAAAAATGTTTTCTGCACTTAAAGCCAAGCACTTACTTCACTTAGTTGGAACACAAGCCAGATGGGATGGACAGTGTGTATCTGAAAGGCTGTGAACTGTGTAAGCAGAGTCTCAGCCAAAAGGGGGTTTGGCTGCATGTTTTTTAACACATCCATTTTAGATGTGCCACTTGAAAGCATTTGAGAACAAAGGAGAGGGGTAAAGTTTGGATGTTGTGTTGGTTCTCCTCCCACCTGCCTTTTAAACCCAACCAAATTTATAGGCAGACTGGATATCCATGAGTGTCACCATGACTGGTGCAGTGAATTGCCTGCAGAATACCTAAATGGTCACTTCTCCCACAAAATCTGAAATTTAGAGAAGAAAAAGCCTCCTTGCTGTGCAGAGCCACAGCTGCACACACTGTCCCAGGGGCACAGCACTGAGCTATCCCTGCTTTACGGGGAGGGCTCTCAGATCAATCACCTGTGCTTTCCCATGAAGAACTTGATCATATTTTTGGGCTCTCTTCCAAGAAAACTGTGTCTCAGCACATGTGATCCAAGGAAACTGTAATTCATACCCTGCAGTTTCAGGTTCACCAAATTCTGTGAGTTACTACAGTTCCCGCCTCCTGCAGCTCTGAGCACAACTTCTGTAGTCTGGTTCATTCAGGATCTCAGTTCCTCCAGGAATCACAGGCTGGGGCCTGCTGCTTTCATATGGAAAAAAATGGGTCAGTCTAGCACAGTTTCTGTGTTTTTGAAATAACTTCAGAGAAGGTGAGGGGGGAGAAAAAAGAAAAATATAAATATTTAGAAAATAGGAAGTGGGGGAAGGAGAGAAAACAGGTCAGAACAGAAGGTCACTGATTTTCCTCAACCCCTGCTCAATAGATGATGTGCAATTGTATCAATTATTAAAACATGGCTCTAGCTAAGTCTTTCTGATTCCATTGCCTGTGCCCAGCTGGAAAGCTGCAGATTTATAGCCAGGTCTTGGGAGCTACTTGAATCAGCCAGAGTACTGCAAGTTTCCTTCGGTATCTGTTTTTCTGGATAATTAACTCATCCAAGTGGCCAGCACACTTCCTTGACCTCCCCAGACTCTGGAGAGTAGTTTTTTTCCTGGAAAGCACTCTTATTTTCTATTTTTTCCTTTAGCTCTCAAAGAGCTAAACAAACAAAGAAAAACAAGGATTCCCAGGTTCACCAATCCACGCTCATGATTTTATCTAGTGGAATTAAGAAGAAATGTACCACACCTTTGGAGGCTGAGGACCTCCTCGTGTTGAAAGTCTACTTATGCAGAGGATATCAAGGCAACTGGGAAACAAGAACCAGCAAGTTGGCAAAATCTGATTATTAAATCACATTAGAAACAGGTACTGCAATCTAGTTAGTCCATTGTTCTGCAAAGATGTGTCAGTTACTTTGTTTTCATAAAGCTCTACAGAATACTACTCAGGCAAGAAACAAAGAGCAGAATAAAACCTGAATGCCTCACTGCAGAAAAGAAACCTCTCAAAACCAAAACTAAATAGTTAACAGATGAAACACCAGTGTCATTTGCTTGAGATGATCATATTCATTAAGCAAATTAAATTCTGAATGAATTAATACTTCATTAGTTTCTTAGAAATTATGTTAAAAAAAAAATTAAAGCCAGGCCTTCTCAGCAGTCTCCGCAGAAAGCAGCTGGCCTGTTGCACAGAAATCAGCCTAATTTGAGGGTGTCTGCAAAAGCCATATTCTGGCCAGGCTACACTGCAGCCTTGTTATAATCATCCCTGGGAGTGGCTGCAGCACTTCCAAATACCACCCAGCTGGGGAAAAATCCTCCTTCTCAAGCAAAGGTTAAACAAACCAGGACTGATGTGGTAAGGGAAGTTATATTTATGGGCGCTGTGCAGTTAAGCTTACAGAAATCCCTTTATCAGCCTGTTTACACCATAAAGGAAAAAAGGTAACAGGGAATGATGTGTGTGGAAATGCCAAGTTTGGGTCTGCAGGGGTGATGGGAGCAGGAGGCTCAGGGTTAGCAGGGAATTGTGCTGGGGGAGAGGCCAGCAGTGCAGTGCTGTGCATCAGCTGCAGGGACAGCAGCAAAAGGAGCAAGGTGGGTCTGGGGGAGGGTGTGTGCACAGAGCCTGTCTGAGCTCTGGCAGTCACTGCCAGCCTCCACAGCCCTGCCTGGCCTCCCCCTCCTGCAGCCCCTCCTCAGGCAGGGAACAGCTCTGAGGACAGTGACGGAGGTGGCACCATGGGATCCTTTCCTGAGAGCACTCACAGGTTTTGTGTGGCAGCCTTGAGCTCTGTCAGTGAGAGACAGTTCGTGTTGTACCACAACCAATCACGGCTGTGACTTCCAAACACAATGCTGCATAATTGAATTCTTATATTTTATTCAGTTGAGGAACCTGGATTTCAGATCAGAATATTCTGTTCTATGTGAAATTTGCCAGCAAATTCTATTTGGGTTTTCATGACCATAGCTAAACACACGATCCTAAACAAAGTTAAGGAGGGTCCCAGAAAGCTCTGGGGAAGAGCAGACAGAATATGAAGATGACATTTTAAAACTCAAATCCTGCCTGTATTTTCCTGTAAGTTAGCCTGTCTGCAGTGCTCAGTGTCACAGTGGCATTGAGTGACAAGTCATACTCCTCACCCTGTCCAATTTAAAAAACAAAGAAAAACAGAATTACTGAAATACCACTTGCAGAGGGAAGTGAATAAATTCCCAGAGGGGCTACCAATCTGGCTTTTCAGACAAGACAGTTTGCCACATTCTCCTCTTCTGTACAACAGAGATAACCACATAGACCAGCTTTGCAGAGCACTGTGAGAGCTGCTGGTGAAAGAACTACAAAATTGGTAATTATTGGGACCAGGGAACTTGCACTCCTACAGACTTTTTGGGCCACATCTTTGAGCTGTCAATGGAATTTCTCATTTCACTCTGCACTGAGAGCAGGAACACTCTTTGTATTGAAAAACCAACAGATAACCTCAAGAGAAATTTTGAAAGAAGCAAAATATTAAAAGCAAATAAATGAGAGTGCAGTAAAGAGCAGGATTCAGAGCCTGCTTTGGGCAAAGGCTGGTGTGGCTCTGGCCAGCCAAGGTTAGTGACAGTGTGAGGCCAAGCTGCTGATCTAACTGTCCTGGAAAATGCTGGGCCAACATTCATGTGCACGAGAGGAACAGAAAATAGTGCAGCAGATGGTGAAATGCTGTCTGAAGGCAGGGATGTCCCATCCTTGTGGAGAGGCTGTGTGGGTGAGTGACAGGCGAGAGCTACAAAGTCCTTGCCTTGCCAGGGGGAGCGTTCCCAGCGAGATTCCTGCAGTCTGGGAGCAGCTGTGCAGCCACACACACACTCCCAGCAGGGCCTGCCTGTCCCAGCAGCTTCAGAAATTGCTGTCATTTAGCTTTTTCCTTCAGGGATTACACAAAGTACCCTGAGAGTGCTACATTTACCTTGATTTACTTCAGCAATTAAGAAAGCTGCTCCTTGGCATCAAGCCTGACACTACTAGGAGTTTGCAAAAAGTGCCCCAGCACGTCCCCTCCTGCTTGGAGCTCCTGGGTCAGGAGGTTCACAGCTCGATGCCCCAGCTCTGGGGTAAATCCTCACTGCAAAGACACCTTGCAGAAGTTTATTTGTCACCTCCCAGACTTTGTAGATTGCCAAAGGGTCCTTGGTATACACCTCCAGGTGGCAGGGAAGGATGTTCTCCAGAACTCACACCTATGGGGAAATTCCCAGCAGCTCACACCCATGGCAAGAAGGGCCATTCTCAAATCCTCCTGCATTGAGTGAGGGGAGGAGGAGAATGGACACACAGCTGACAGCCCACACACACCCCAGTACTTTGTCTGCTCTCTGCAGATCCAGCTGTGGTTTCTTCCAGTGACCCAAATCCCACAGCTGCACATTGCAGTGCATCTGTTGTAGGGACAACTGTTCATGGATTAAGTGCACAGTGCTGCAGGATCTTAGTGCAGCCCTGAGCACTCCAGCTGAGGCCAGGACATTCTGGGACACTTCCATCCATGGACAGTATCTCTATTTTTTTGCTCTCTGAAATAGAGCTAGAGCTACAGACTGAACTGACATGTCTCTGTCATCCTGTCCCTGTCCTCGCTGACTACCATGGCTAGAATTGCACTCCTGGCTTCCTAGGAAATTGAGTCACGAGCCTCAGATATTTCATTTTGTACAGGGCACAAAGGTGGCTGACAAGCCAGCCCCAGCCTCCCTGGAGGAGAACAGGCACAAACATTGCATTAGGGATTGTTCAGACAGTGAATTCAAAACCAAGCTTTTTTCTTTTCTTACCTTCCCCCACCCCCCTTTTCTTATTTTTTTAATCTTAACCCAGTAAGCACCCAGGAGTATGTAACTGTCACCAGGACAGCAAAGTCACTGGCAGTCCCCATTACTGGGCTGAGATTTGCCTCTGTCTGCTGGTTATTTCAGTCTCCCTCCAGCTGCTCATGCAGTTGCTATCAGAGTAGATTTTAGTATCATTTCAGCAGTGGCAGATGTCTTTATTTAAAATGATATCATGGTAATAAACATGTAATAGGATAGAACTAAAACCCTAGGATTTATATGATTTCTTTTGTTTGCCTGTCCTGAAGCATCAAACCCACAATGTTCTCTATTTGCCCAAGTCTGAGATATGTAGCATTGCTTTTTGCTTTTTCATTCTGTGGGAACACAGGGCTCCAGAGTTTTATTCCTATTTCAGAGGGGGAAAAAAAGAAAGAAAAATCTATTGCTTTACAATGAAATGTTCTTAACCATTTTCAGTGACCTGGACAGCGTGACCAGGTCATACTCAGCACTTGGTTTCTGCTGGAAACAGAACAACACCCATTTTGTACCCAGCCTGAAGCTTTCCTCAGCCTTCAGCAGAGGAGGGGCACTGGGAGCTGCACCACTCGCTCTGTTATTTCAAGAGTGTGTTCTTTCAGCACTTTGCCTTGCTGAGCTATTTTTAGCTTGAAAGTATTCCCCAAACCAGCTCTTTGCCCAGCTGCAAGGCAGAGCAGAAGTGAGAACAAGCTGCTGTTCATGAGAACAGTGCTACTCACACTGACATTGCTGCTGAACCAGACACTCATCAAACTACAGACAGGGAACAAGTCTTTGGCTGAACAACCCCTTGTACTTCTGTCACCCAAATGACTGAATATTGTAATTCTATCACAAACAGGACACATCAGCCATCCAGCAGCTCTGTTAAGCCACAGAGTGGGGAAGCAGGTGGAAGGGAGAGGAGAAAGCTGCTGCTCTGAAATAAGCAGTTATTACATTTAAGCCTCATGTCAGCTTGGTAGCTCTTGGCATATTAACTAATAACTCAGATGAAAATTAAAGCTGTTATGTTGGTCCCACAATGTGCAACAGCATCCTCCAAGAGTCCTTATCTGGGTGTGGAGAGAGGTATGAGAGCAAAAGCCTGCTGAAGGTGGTGGAAGGATGCTCAGCATCTGCACTGAGCTTTGCAGCAGTCTTTGAACTGGGCCCTGATCTGCTCCCAGCTGTGCCTGGCCTTTCTTCCTCACACCTTGGGAAAATCAGGCACCCAAAGGTCAAATGCAGCAGGGCTTTCACAAGTGGTGAGAACAGTG
Organism: Leptocoma aspasia; assembly: GCA_013399835.1. Taxonomy (NCBI): domain Eukaryota; kingdom Metazoa; phylum Chordata; class Aves; order Passeriformes; family Nectariniidae; genus Leptocoma; species Leptocoma aspasia. The sequence goes on along the minus strand of VXAX01004078.1, from coordinate 480,654 downwards.
ATACCCTCAAGCTTTCTCCACCTGAGTCCTCTGACACAATTAGATCCTGGCTGTGTTGTTGTTTCAGCCCACACAGTGCTTACAGCCCCGTGCAATAACAAACCTGTCACAGGGCAGGTCCTTCAGGGACAGTGGGTTATGATACAAGGGTCATGCTGGGCAAGTGTGTGGTTTCTATTTCAGCTGAAATCTGAACTCTTTGCAGGGCTCCTATCACAGAAATGATAATGATGGACAACTGTAATTGCCTGGTAGATGAGTGACAACATAATTAACTGAACTCGTGCTGATTTGCAGCTTTGAGAATCCAGACAGAACTAAAGGCCAAACAAATAAATAACACAGGTAATTAAGGCAACATTTATAGCCTCTGTGTTTATCTGCAGTTTTCTTATTTGGATGCAAAAAATAGTACATGATGGCACAGAGACACAAATTTCAGGGTATTTTTAAAGAATGCCACTCACAGCATTTACCAAACCAGCTCACCCTTTTCACACTGCTCTGAGCTCCCTACTGTCAGAGATGGTCAGCAACTGCTCTTAGGATGACACCCTTGGGTGCTCCAAGGGCTGGAGAACCTCTGCTCTGGGGTTACTCAGCCTAGGGACAAGAAGCTTCTAAGGAGACAATGCTGGGGCCTTCCAGGAATTAATGGGGGTTATAAAAAAAGGGGGAGAGCAACTTTTTACATGGGCAGATAGTGATAGGTCAAGGGGGAATAGTTTTAAACTGAAGGAAGGTTGGGTTGGGTTAGATGAGAGAAAGAATATTTTTACAGTGAGGGTGGTAAAACACTAGAACAGGTTACTCAGAGAGGTGGTGGATGTCCCATTCCTGGAAACATTCAGTGTCAGGTTGGATGAGCCTCTGAACAACCTGATCTACTTGAAGATGTCCCTGGTTATTGCAGGGGTGTTGGACAAGATGTTTTCAAAGGTTCTTTCCACCTCAAACTATCCCGATTCTATGATTTTCCTGTTATGGGAAATCCTGGCACATTAATTCCCACTTTTTACACGATCCAGAATTACCTTGGGGTGAAAACAAGTTTGTGTCTCGGTGTCTGCCTTCTAATTTTGCACAGACAGTAACAGAGAAGTCCCTCCCACCACAGATTTACTACTACCCATAATTGTACATTGCAAGCAGGCACAGTGCAGTGCGTGGGTGACTCAAAGCCCTGGCACACATCCTCTTCACAGCTACTTATAGGAAGGATGAAAATAAACTTCTTGTTGAATTGAACATGATGTTCTGGCAACAGAGATGCCTATTTAAGAGGCAGAGCCTCTGCCTCCTGATGGGCAGCAGACACAAGCAGCTTTAGGAGAAGCAAAACCAGGGCACTCCCATTTCTCCTCCCTTTGCCTGGGCTGTGAGAGGGACCCTTCCCACCTCCTCCCTTCCCCACTCATCTGCAAAACCACCTGACATGAGGAACAATCAATGCAATTGCTGCTGGCTACAGCTCATTTACTGATGGCTGGATTGATTGCTCCCTTGTCAGTCCAGGGTCCACAGGCACATGCACGTGTCCAGGTCTGCCCAGTTCACTCCTCCCTTTGGAGAAGAGCATCAGAATCACATGGATCTTACTAACACCAGCAACAGGATTCCAAAGTTTAACTTTTGGCTTCAGCTACAAATCCAAAAGAAATTCAGTTTTGTGGCAATCATACACCCAGATACTGTGCAACAGATTCTATGAAAAAATATATTTGGGAAACAGGAACACATTTTGGGGACAGATAAGAAAGCACAGAAACCTGAGCTGTTTTTCACTGGATTCTGCTTGAATGCTTGCTTGAGTCTGGCAGGCAGGTGAGATACAGACTAATCAGAGGAGAGGGAGGAAGGAAGGACTGACTAGAAAAGAAGGACTGACTAGAAGGGAAGGGCTGTCTGAGGTGTGGGAGGTCAGCATAGCCCCATATGCACACGGGGGGCTGTACCTGTTCCAAACTGGTCTCTCATCAGCCATTCTGTGCCCACACCTGCAAGCCCTCAGCCTACTGTGGCTTTGCTGGGACACAGCTCCCACAAGGGACAAAGCAGAACTGCTGAGGGTAATCGTGAGGGCAGAGGACTTGGCAGCAGCTCCTGCTCACAGGACACATTGATGCCCTGCCCGTCTGCCAGCAGCCCCTGGGTGCTGGTGACATGCAGATCCCCGGCCTGCTGAGCACTCAGTCACCTGTAACTGTCCAATATGATCAGGCCTTGAATGACAGTGGTCCCAAGACATTCATTCCCCCCCAGTGTGAAGGAGACAATCAGGCAGTGTGAAGCAAATATTGATCTCCTGATCAGCAGTCAGAGGCACATGTGTGAGTCCCTGGGCTCACAAACATGTGACCTTGCTCCAGAGGGGACAAGCCTTCGTGGCTTTCCCCACACTCCAAACCCACATCTGCACTTGTGCTCATGTCCAGCAGGATCGTGGCAGGGCTCTGATGGCAGAGGGAGCCTGTTTTGCTGCAATTATACACCACACATGTTCACCAAGGGAAAAAGCCAGGCACCACAGCTCCCCTGCCCCCTGAGAGCCAAGGGAGCACTCACAGACCTCAAAGGATTCCCATGTGCACCTTGTAGGGGGAAAACAAACACCTGAGGCCATGTGCAAACTCTGAGCAGCTGGCTGTACCTGCAGGCTGTTCTGGGGAGAACCACAGGTGGCTGAGCTAACTTGCAATGACCTGCTCCTCTCACCCACAGGAGTAACACTGGGAGAACATGGGAGCAAGCAAAGTATTCAGCTTCCGAGAGATTACAATAAATACATGTTATCATCATCTCTGAGCCCAAATTACTGGAGAAAACATTCTAAAGGTAGTCTGAAAATACACCCAGAACACTCCCCAAGCTTCAAACAGCTGAAGAATACCTGTTGCTTGAAGGTTTATTCTCACTTTGCACAGAACAACAGTAACACAAAATCTCTGCAGTTTTTCTGAACATGAGAAATAGCTGCACATGAAGTGCTGTGTGTCCATCCCCTTTTACCCCTAGACACTTACAGGGACTACTTTAGTATTATGAGAAAATGTTGGTGTCTGTCCAAACTTGGAGCATCTCTGAACTGTATCCAGACACCACTTACAGCAAAGGACTCTGGTGCCTCTAGTTGTGCTCAGTTTCCCAGAGGCAGCTACAGGTTCAGCTCCACTTACTGCTGCTCTTAGCATCCCTTGGTTTAAACTAACAGGGAAGCAAAATCCTGGACTGAGCACACTTAATATGGCAATTCCAGTGACACTGTGGAGGAAGCTGGACAGAGGTAGGACCAGCCTGCAAGTTACATGAGCATTTTCAAGAAAGGTTCAAGACTTTCCCAAAAGAACTGGCCCCACAGGTGCTCAGAGGGAACACTCTTACCTCACCAGGCAGCACAGAAATACCCAAACCTAGGTTTTCGTAACAACCAAGAACATAAGAGCATTAATTGGCTGTTTTTCCCAGAAGCAAGGAATAGATACCCAAATCAGCTGAAAGGAAATCATTACTGTCACACAACAGAAGTGGTGGGCTACGTGAGTGCTCCCTGTGGAGCTCAGTCACCTTGCTGAGTTGAGTCCACGTGGGGCTGTGAGTCTCTGGGTGAAAAAAGAACAGAAATGAAAAGCACAAGACTCACCCAGCCATGGCCACGCCGTGTTGCAGCAGTGCTGGAGCCTCCTGTCCACTTCAGACCTTCAAATGGCACCTCCAGCCATGGCTGCTGAGGTGTATGACCTCAGCACAAGAGCCACACTGGCCCCGGGTGAGCCCCACAGCCATCCTCACTCGGGGCAGGGACTGCACTGGATCCGCAGGAAATGAGCCAGCACTCCAATTCAAAACCACCTGCACCTGCCTCATACAAAATCCTCTCTCTGCAAAGCCTGTGGAGACCATCCATGGTCACTGAGGGCTCAGGCTTCAGCCTTCACAAAGGCTCCTTCATGCCAGGTGCCTGTTTCATCCTCCGGAATCACACACCAGAGTGATTCTCCCCTGCTCTGCTGGTAATTGTTATTCAGCTGGAGCTTGTTTCCTTTAAATATGAGGTTGAGCATTCCCTCTCTGGCTCCTCAGCCTCTCCATGCCCTGTTCTGGCTGTGCTCCCCATGGTGTGAGGGGAGCCGGGGCCGTTTCCCCAGCCAGGTGTCCCTGACATGTGGCGGAGTTCCCGAGGCCACAGCACCGGCTCTCCCTGGGATGGACAGTCCCTTCCAAGGAAACTCACTGAGCTCAGCACACAGGGTGTGCCTCTGCTTCTGCCAGGATTTCACAGGTATCAGCTTCAGGGAAAACATGAACTAAATACCCAGAACAGAGCACCTGTTGCTCAGAGCCTGCAGCACCTGGAGGACGGCTCACCCGAGCAGAGGCACAAATTCACCTGAAATGGTTTCTTACATTAAAGCTGCTTCAGGAGGGATGTGGATTTTGACAGGTGTAGCCTGTGCTCTGCTGAGCCCCTGCCCTGCCAGGAGAAGATGTCAGTGTCAGAAGATGTCTGTCCTTACCTCTGCCTGGCTGCAGGTGGGCACTGAAGGCGTGGCTGGGCTGCCAGGCCCTGCTCTGGGGCTGAGGTGCCCTCCACCATCCCTGGAGCAGCTCGGGCAGGGTGGGCTCTGCCCTGCAGCTCTGAGGGGACCAGGCAAGGCAGTGGAGTCACTTTGAGTGGTAAAGTCCTGCAGAAAGGGGTCTGGAGCCCCGAATCACCACGGGCCAGCCCGGCGCTGTCAGGGCATCCAGAGCCCTTCAGCAGCTCCCCAGGCCCAGCCACCCCACAGCAGCTCAGAAAGGAAGTGAAAGTTGTTTCTGGACACAGAGAGGCTTCTCCTGAACAGCAAAAATAACAAATAGACCTGAAATGTCCCCAGACCTTGATAGCAACAATGTCAGAGGTTTTTGCCACTTCTCCTTTGACTGTGACTCTCCCTGTACTTGGTGTTTTCACTCTATCCCCACCTTCCCAAAACCCTGTTAGACACTTATTTTTAACCAAAGTCCGTGTCTAGTCTTGTGACTGTGACACAAAGTTTGGAAGTGTGGTCTGTATCTCTGAAACACCCAGAAAAACCCCCTGCAATGCTCTCATGTGCACACAGTCCTGTGTCTGTCTGCACCTTTGCCTTCTGCTGGGTGTAAAGCTGAGGGTATGCACAGAAAAATGGGCACTTACTTGTATTTATCAAAGCCAGAAGGGAAACAGGGTTTAAATAATCAACCATCATACATATCATATATAAATACAGAGCATTCACACACAATCACACAATATTCATATACATTTGCATTCTCATACTGCTGTAATTATTCTGTTAGGCTTTTAATCTCCCAGTTTAAAAGGGGCCTCTGAAATCTAAGGTACAGATTTGGGAGAATCTATCAGTCTCACATGGCAGGGCTGTAATTAAGAGTGGATGAGAGAGAGGCATATGAGCAGCAGGTCGGGTGGCCCTTTCATTTGCAGATGAGCTCTCCAAGTAAGTCATTCTTCCTTGATTTATATTATAAAATGCACTTTAGCTGTTTCAAACAAAACCTAGCCAGACCTGTGTAATTTCTGAGACATGCAGGGAAATGAGGGAGGAGTTCAAGGGTAACAGGAATTTAAAATACACGTTTAAAGCCTTTAGTTTCAGCATCATTCCTGTTTCAGTTGGGATTACTGCAATTTCTGCTGCTGCAGTATCTGATTTATTACTCCAAAGAGAACCCAGAGGTCAGGAGAAAAGCCTCAGGTGATACAAAGCGTTAGGAAGGAAGAGTGAGACTAAGGCTGTAGGTGTTTCTGACGAGAGCTCATCTGTCTAAGTTTTCTGTTGGTGTGAATTTGGTGCAGTAGTTGTGGTGCTTCCTTTTGCCAAAGATGAGAGTTTTTCCAGAGATTTTAATTAAAAAAGGGTGAGGAGCTGTTGGTCTGATAACATATGACCACAGTGTTAATTTGGAAGGTATATTGGGTAAGGCTTACAAAGCAAGGAAAAATTAGAATCAGGTAACTTTACTGGTTTTTTTGCAGTGTGTTAACAATTACTTCATTTTTCCATCTGCTGTGTATTTGATAAAATGTAGATCCTGTTACAGCATGACTTTATAATTATTCATTTATTCCCTATACCCAGCAGAGGAATAACTGCAGCAGTTTGCAGTGTGGTCCCTGCTCTGAGTGTTTCTTTGTCTCTGTAACTTCATCTCCGGCTTGGCAACATCTGCTGGGAGCAGGCGATGAGAATCCTCAGCCTTGCCAGAACGCAGGCCAGGAAGCTTCGGAAACTCTTTGGGATCTGCTGGCTGGATTATGACATGAAAGGCAGCAAATGCAGCCTGTGTGTGTCTGTGTGTGTGTGTGTGTGTGTGCCTGCCTAGGGGAGGGCTCCAATTACCTGAGATCCTCTGCAGATCTCACAGTGCCTCGTGGGGGAGTCTCATTTAGTATGCGCAATAAAATCGCTGTGGCACCGATCATATGATTTGAGGAGTCAATCCTGAGGCAGCACTCCTGAAAAGGGGAGGTGGATCCGAGACACTGCTCAGACAGCGCGATGCTGTGAGCAGCACACGGACTGCATCCAGCAGGCAGGAGCGGAGCTGGGGGATCGGGCTGCTGGATGTGCACTCGGGAAAGCACAGCTTTATTTCTGGCCAGCCTGCCTTCTGTCAGGATGTGCGAGTAGGGAAAAGGAAGTGTGCTGCTACGGGTGATTAAAAGGTGAAGGCAGTGATAGAGGCAGAAGATCACTGTGAAACTGCTTTGATAACCACCTTGAGAGTGAATTTTACCTCTGGAGAGTGCTGGTTCCAGCTGACTGTCTGGAAAGTGATGAAAAGGATGCAGGTTCTGAAGAAGCGTTTCACTCACAGCAGAGCAAACTAGAGGAGAACTTTTAACTGCATTCCTGGCATTTGGGAAAAATAATTGAAGAAAAAATTCTTCATCAGGATTCTTTTATTTTTTTTCCTTCTTCACGAGTCCTGGAGAGAGATTTTGTAGTCCTCTCCTGAGGAAAACACTAACCAGAAGTCAGAATTCTACAGACTTTCCAAAGAATAGGCATGGTACAAAATGTGATTTTGGTGTTTTTCCGCAGGCGACTCAGCCAAAGACCCGCTGTTGAGGAGCTAGAAAGAAGGAATATACTGAAACGTAAGTACTTTTTTTTCCTAAAGTATTTTATGTATGTTTGTTGAAATTAGTGATTGCATTTCCAGAACGTATTATTTTTAAATAGACAAATTAATTCACTGGGATCATTTTCTGTGCCTAAAAGTTTTAGTTTTTCACAAAGACTTGCAATTTGGGGACAAAAAGAACTGTTCAGGTTCAGGCTTTCAAATAATTTTCATTCTGATTCCACTGTTACTGGTGTCCGAGAGGGGAGTACAACCCGAGTGTCACAGGGCCATGAGAATTGGAGTGACATTTTTCAAGACATGGATTTTCAGGGCAAACACTGAATAGCACTGGCAATACAGTGGCAGGGGGAAGCATCCTTGCAGAGATGTAATTCTCCCCAGGTCTCTTTGTTCATGTCACTGGAGATCTTCCAAAGCCAAGTTAAAGATCACCCTGAGATACCAGAATTATTAGAGGGACAGTCCCAGACCTGTTACAGGGGAGTGTTCTCAGCATCTCTCAAATTCACGAGGCAAAACTTGCAACTCTTTTCCTAAATGTTTCCAAACAAGTGATGAACATAATCCCTTCCCTTAAAACTGCTGAATTAGGGGAAGGTGAGAGACAGCTTTGAAATTGTCTCCACTGTGGGTCTCAAAAGGGGAAATCCATCTGCTATTTAGTCTCTTTAGCATTGAAAGACAAAACCCAAAATGATGTGAACTCTAGATTCTCATTAAACAAGCATAAAACATAAAGCCACAGAAATCTGTCACCCAAGCAGTGTTGCCTCCACTGTTTGATTTATATTTAATCATGTGATTGTAATTCACTAGGAAAAAAGTCATCAACATAGCGTTACCTAAAATTTAATATCTCAAGACTTTCTTAGTGATTCCTAGGGAAAAACCTTATGCTCTTGCCATTGAAGTTATTTGGGATTTCATTTCAGTTTTCACACAAAGGGATTCCACAGGCAACATATATATTGAACAGTATTTTCTGTACAGTTCCAATGCACAGATCACACACAGTAAAATGAGCTCTATTTTGCATGTGCACAGCTCGAGGAGGAAAAGGAAACCCTCTTTGCAATATGGGTGGGTGAACTTGGCCAGACTTCACCTGCCATCTACCAGAGAGGCAGGAAAATGCAGTAACCCAAGATCCTGAACTACGTGGGGACAGATTTTCAAGAGTCAGTAACCAAGATCTCTGAAAATCTGTTTCTTTGGGTTTTTTTCCTGGCTAAGGAAAAAGCTGATCTCCACTGGAAAAATCTGTTCCGTTCTGTTTACTTTTTTGAAGTGTGCTGGTTACATCCTTAATCTGGGTTAAACTGACCAGTTTTAATAATAAAAAAGTTTGAATACATTCATATAATGAGCTTAGAGAGAGATAAAGCAGAAAGAAGATAAAGAAGAATTAAAGATACTTCCTGAATACCAGCTAAACATACTGGTCTAGATTTGTGTCTCATTTAAAGAGCTCCCAGCACTGAGCAAATTTATTGACTTCTGTTGAATTGCTCAGGCTTTATACAGGTTCAGCTGGGATCAGAACCACTTCCATTTTATTTACCTCTGCCATTACATAAAAAGCTGAGTATCCTGTATAGCTGTGGCAGTATAAAAGCCCTTCAGTGAAATCCCCACAACCTCCTCCAGGTGTAACAAGGGTTTGTGCACTTTTAAGTTGTGCATTTCCCAACATCTTTGATGTTCATAATTGGTACTGCTGACAGAAGTTCTTTTATGGACTCAGAATTCACATTTGTACAACTCTGATAAAAAGAGAAGCGTATTGCAAAGTACAACTATTGTCACTTTAAAGCAAATCTCAGCAAGATTTCAAAAAGTGATTTCTTATCTCCTTTAGGGAGTTGTTTCTGAGATAAAAGTAATACTTAAAAAGCAAAGTTAAAGCCAGCACTTTCTTACAATTTTGTTGATCTTCCAAGTCCTTTAACCACAGAAACACTGCTGGCTTCCCACCAAGCATGAAAAGCAAATGAACTAAAATCACAGCCCAGGTGTCAGATGTGTCCTTGCTGAACAGAAAGCTGAACTCACAGCCAAGAAGGCATCTCTTGAACCCCACTGTAGAGTCCCTGCTTCATTCTGAGCCCAAGGAGATGCTTTAGTGTCACACAGAGCTCAGAATGAGTTCCAGCTCTGCACAGGCCCCCTCAGAACTGGGAGCATCTCTGCTGAGATTTACAAAACCAGCCCTCAGCAATGAATGGATCTGTGTGGGCAGAATGGTGGTGGTGGGAAAAGCCTCTCTGGGCTGTCTGACTAATAATGCCTGAGTTCTAGAATCCCTTGCCAGCATTTCATATCAAATCTCAGGTTATTTTTTTTTTTGTAAAAGAACTATTTCTTTTATTTTATGGAGCTGGAAATAAGCACTGAACCCAAGTGAATAGAAATAAGTTACTACACATTTAGTATATTTGGAAAAGCATTTTTGGATCAGAAATGTGTATTTTTGGCTTTTCTTTGGGAATTAGAATCATAGAATCACAGAAGGGTTTGGGTTGGAAGGGACCATAAAAATCATCTTGTTCCAGCCTCTGCCATGGGCAGGGACACTTTCCACTGGACCAGGTTGCTCCAAGCCCCATCCAATCTGCCTTGGAGGCTTCCAGGGATGGAGCAGCCACAGCTTCTCTGGGCAGTTCTCTCACTGCATATCACATCATGTCTTTAAAAGGCACTACACCACAGAAAATTATCTCTTTTTAATTCAAAAAATATAAAAAATAGGAATATCTACTCTAAAATGGGTGAATTAAAGCTGAATGAATAGCTTCTTGCAGGTGTCTCTATATCTAAGAATACCCTCTACTTTTGAAAGCCTGTTCTCCTTTTACACATTGCAGACTGAAATAGCTGCTCATCCCTGACACAGCACCAATTTTAGCTGACCTGTTCTCTTTACATTTTGTGCCTTGCCACTGAACTGTAATGCAGCACATTATAGCATTTTAAATTCATTTGATTTATATTTCTACCCTAGCCAGGTGGAGCTGTGCACTACTATGTTATTTTAAATAGATTTGATTGCATCTCAGTGTCATCTAATGAGTGCAAAAATGAGGGAGAAAAATGCTTTCATTGTTAAAAATATCTTGGAAATCCATCTGCAGTGCTAGTGGGTTTTGGAGGCATAGTAGAAATCACGTGTGTGCTTTAACAGTGGAAATATCTAATGCAAGTGGTATAATAAACCTGACAGTAGTACCCAGAGAATCCCTGAATGGTTAAACCTTTTTCTCTGGCTCTGCAGCTTTGTTCAGGTCACGGGCTCACGCCTTAATTTAGTAACAGGTAGTACTGGGAATAGAAACGCCATTAACTGGTTTCCTAAGGCAGGGGATCTGTTTCTCAGTGTTACAGCACTCAGGGCTATTTTTAGAAGCAGTGTGTAGGAGTTGTCACGGCTCGAATGCTAATAGGCACAACACACAAAGACAAGGGGGCTGAGCTCAGAGCAGAGCTCTGCTCAGGAGCCCCGGCAGGAGAAAGGAGAAAGGGAAAGGCACGGTGCCCAGCAGTGCCAGGAGTGATGCAGCCTGAGAGAACAGGACTGGGCTCTCTCTGGAGCTGCTGCCATGAGGCTTCTCAGCATCTGACAGCATGAATGGCTCCAGCAACATGGAGAGTAAAAAAGGATGGTTGATCAACTATGGAGTGTTTTGATTTTCCTTCTGAAGTTCATCCGAGTGGAGCGTCGGTGTGGCTGCTGTGGTTTCATTAAATCCCCGTGGAGCTCAGAGCTGACATTGGCACGGTGTCCTCACAGAGAGGTGACTCCGTGCTCCAGCACGCACCAGAGATGCACTGAATTACCAAAACACACAACCACCAGCTGCTCGTTTGGCTGTGCTCATTATTGCCTGGAACTTGGGAAAACACCAAACTTCCTCATGAGGAAAGTCATCTTTTTTTTCATATTCTCCGCAGAACGAAATGATCAAACGGAACAGGAAGAGAGAAGGGAAATCAAGCAGAGACTGACGAGAAAGGTAAAATCTTGCAATACCTGCTATTAGCTTTTAGAAATTTAGCAAAATTACTGTAATATCAACCAGCCATAGAGGTCATTATTACACAGAACCTTAATATGCATCCTCCTCAGCAGTGTCTGGTAATATGAATTATAGACATGCCTACCTTATCTCAGCTAGATGAGATTTAGTAGAATATTTACATATAAACTTACTCAGAAATTGGGTATTATGGCATATTTGTCAGCTCCATTGCTGGAAAAGGACTTTTTCACTCCTTGTAGCAGAGCTGACTCCCTGCTGAAACACCAGGTCTGCTCCCATAGCACATTTCTTTTTGCATTTAAAATATTCTCAGAATAAGAACAAGATCGTGTTGTTCCGTTCTTAGAAATCCCTAATGCAATTACAGACCAAATATGCTGAGAACTTGTTAAATTCTCTAGAATTTACTGAATTGACTGAAATTCTTACAGTGGCTCTAGTGGTGAGAATCTCACACAATCTGCCTCTGCCTGTAGTAGAACACCCTACAGCATCCAGAATCATCCAGAGATCATAAAAAATCCATTGTGATTCCTTTACATTTTGAAAATCTATTTTATCAATATCTGGGTTAAAATATTTTCTTTTGTCCATTATAAAGGCACTGTGCTATAGTCCATTAAAACCATTATTACTCTCCTAGCAGTCCTCCAAAAGATGAAATATTTCCCTGAAGTTTCCAGGGGTTGGGTGGTTTTCCATATGTGTAAACACACACTGAGCCAAGATGAAGCAAATATTGCATTTTTTACTCATTCATTTATTATTAACCCTGGTTTTATTTCACTTCTGAATACAGCTTAACCAGAGACCTACAGTTGATGAACTGAGAGACAGAAAGATCCTGATTCGATTCAGCGATTATGTGGAAGTGGCAAAAGCACAGGACTACGACAGGAGAGCGGACAAACCATGGACACGACTGTCAGCAGCAGACAAGGTACTGACACAAGCACAGAGTTCTGCTTTCTCCTTGCTTTGTCTGTAATGATACATCACATTCTCAACAGACTTCAACCTCTGCAACGTTTCATCTCTGTAAAGTTTACCACGATTTTTTATGTTGAAATCATACCAATGTCATGAAAAAGCCTATTTAGTACTCAAAAGGCTTCTACCCACCCACCCAAAAAGGTGGATGCAATTTTTTGGGCTCCAACTCAAAACCATTTCCAGCCAATAGAGTATTAACCTTTATTCTCAGACTGGAAGTTTTGTCCCAAACATGCAAAAATTTCCTCTCCTGTTTCCTGTGAATGCTCAAGGAGTCACTGGACCCACACTGTCCCGAGCATGAACTCTCATTTTTGTCCCATCACATAGCTGCCATGTAGCTGATTGACAGCCCAATTTAAATGTCACATTTAGATGCTTAGTAAGAATAGTTCACCATGATTCCAGCCAGAACAGCTGGGAAGTTTCAGGGTTGCAGGAGGCAGGAGGAGCAGGATGCTGAGACAATTACTGGCCAAATGGCAAACACAGGACTGTTAACATGGCTTTGTGCTGAGATGTGGATATCAAACACTTTGGTTTCCATCCCAGTGTCTCCCCACTAAGGGACAAATGGGTTTAGAGGACACATGGAAAAGGAACAGAGCATTTCTACTCCTGTAGCTGTTCTCCCGAGCTCTCTAAAATGGTGAATAAGCTATTGCATAGTAATAAACTGAATAAGGAGTCTGTATTTTCCTTGTATGTACTTTTATTAGACTTTTCCTGGTTTTACTGTTTCAATGTTCATGTTTTAATTAACAAGGCAGGTTTAAGGAAGTGACAGTCCTGCACATACTGGTGGCACACATCAGGAAGTCAGGGTCAAAGCTGCACCTTTGCATTCATGACTGAAAAATGGATCAATTTCTTGGCAGCTTCTCTTAATCTTTAATAAATTTTAACTGGAATCTTATTAAATGTGAGACAAGCAGCTCTGAGGTGTTATTCTGTCAGAATTGCTTCTAGACAGCAGTGACCCTGTCAGCAATCAATAACAAATGGGAAGTATTGTGTCACCAATCCATACAACCCAAATATTCAGCATTTCTACCAGCACAGAGTACTCTGCTATACCCAATACCTGGTTCTTCTACCCCAGAAAACTGTTCTGCTCTGCAGGTCTGGGATTTTGCTCACAAACACGAAATTATTTGTTCATGTTTTTCTCTTTTCAATTCCTAGGCAGCAATTCGGAAAGAGCTGAATGAATACAAAAGTAATGAAATGGAGGTTCATGCATCAAGCAAACATTTGACAAGGTCAGTTTTCCAGCTGTTTATTTCTGCTGCCTGCTAAAAACTCTGCTTGACTCCTGAACCTGTGGATTTTACTCTTACATGCTGGATGGGGGAGAATATGCAAAGGGAGGTTAATATTAGAAGAAAATTGGAGCGTTTCTCTTCCTGAAGAGAACCCAATTTCCTGATTTTTTGGGGGGCTTTTATTAGCACATACCAATAAACCTGCATTCTCCAGAGCATCCCTCAGCTGGCATTCCTTGCACCAAAGACTTAAAGACAGGACAAAAAAATACAGTATATAACACAGAAAACAATATGACTTTTTAAAGGAGAAAAACTTAATACACTGTATAAAGATCTCTGAATTAAATGCACTTGAGTCTGCACCCTTATCACAAACACTGAAAACTCCCTGCTCAGAAATACAAAACTGCACCAAGCATGACAAGCCAGTGCCCAGGGGTAATGCCTTTGTTCTAATTGGGTTTGTTCTAAAGGATTCAGCCTGGAGATTTCAGTATTTCCTGTCAGTGCAGTTGCTATTGGAAGGGGCAAGCCCCAGGTAACTTAATGACACGTAACTCCCTGTCAGGAGGAGGGCAGGAGGGAGAACAGGGCTGGATTGTTGTCACTCTCCACGTGATTGGGCCACTGGGAACCTGGTCAGGGCAGTGCCTGCTCCATGTGCCAGCACTGGTGACAGGGACTGTGTTTAAAAACATTCATGTCCCTTCTTTAGGAGGAGAAACAATAAGAGAGGCTGATTCCACAGCCACTGGTACTTGCAAAAAGGCATCATTAGGGCAAAGCAGCTTCACTGCATTGACGGAATGAAACGTGGGAAGGGAAAAGGGATGGCTGCAGTTTCAGTCTGGAAGTGAGCTATACATTTCCTAATTGGAGCTACCTGGGGACTTCGAGTAGATGATAATGAGAGATTTTGAAATTTGTTCAGGATATTAGGAGTAAACAGGCTTCCAATTTACAATTAGTGCTAGGGCATTACAAATGATTGGGGCTTTAATTATGGAGTTCAGCCAAAAGAACAAGCCTACAGAGCAAGAAGAATATTTATTTCAGACTCACAAGACTATCAAACATTTCACCAACAGTATCTCCTCATACTTTACAAAGCATTTCAACATTGTTTAACTCTTAAAAAAGAACAAGATCACTGCAAAATGAAGAATATTGCTACTAATGATAAACTGTGGCCTCATTTACTGAAAGAAAGAACCCACATCAATTACATACCTGGATTTGCAATTGCATTCCCAAAGAAATGCAAACAAGGTGCACTGGGCCCTGAGGACTGTACCTGCACTACAGGCATGGCACAGGGGTGGGAATGTGCTGGGGAAAATTAAGAGTTGCTAATATTCTTCGGCACTGTCACTGTACCTTTAAGCAGAATGAATACTTCTGTGGGCTTTTAAAAATTTTGTTAATCTAACATAAAATAATTGATAAAAAAAATTGAATTCTATTGCAATGTGGTTTAAAAATGTTTCTCTTTTCTCCTAGATTTCACAGGCCATAGAAATTTTCTTCTGAGAAGAATCTGTCTTTACTTTTTGATATTGCTGCTGAACACACATCAGGGAACCCTGAAGCCTTTCCCTGAGGTTCAGTGCAGGCTCCCTGGACGTTGATGTGACAGAAGGACTCTGCAGTGAAGCCTCTGCAGCACTTGGGGACAGGACAGCAGCCCCGAGCTCTGGAGGCAGAAGAGCCTGGCCTGTGGAGTGGGACAAGCTGCTGAAAAAGACTGAAGTGAAGCTACTTGAAGAGCCTCCTCCTCTCCTTTCCCACCTGTGTGGAACTGGTTTGCAGCCTGCCTTGGAAAAGGAGTTGTTGTGCATGTACAGGCTTTACCATTCCAAGGCCTCTGACATAAACGGACATGACACTCTGTCATCCAGTATTACGTTGACAAGACATTTTGAACTTACCACAATTAGTTTGTGAAACACCTAAGTTCATGTTCTAAAAACTAATTTAATGTATTATAATTTCATTCTTTTTTATATACTGTCTAACAGAATCACAGCTGCAAGCATTTTTGATTCCTGTTACTTTTGTTCTTTAATTAAATGACTACTTATTGCAGGAAATGAACATGTTTCCTAAAGCTCTTTTTTTCCAAGGGATAGTTGGGAAGAGATTATAATTATTATGCACCAAAGCATTTGACTTCTTCATCAACACAGAGTCTGCAAAAGGATGATCTCAACTAAGGTTTTCCATCTTGTGGCCTAAGCTGGTTGTCAGTCTGCACCAGTTGAGGCTCTGAACCTCTAAAAATGACAATTTGGTTCACTGTTATTCCAAATTACTAAATTGGACATCCAGAGGCAGAAATGTAACAATGTACTTTGATGTTTAGCAAACAAATGGTTTTAATGCTTTCTTGACAGTAAGAAGAAAAAAGTTACTAAATGCTAATAACAAAGTAAATAGAACTGGTTGAGGAAAATTTAAAGCCAGACATTTTAATAATGCCTGACATGGAGAAGCACCTGAGGATTTACTCAATACTACTAAAAAAATACTTGTGAGAAAAGTAACACATTGAGAGCTGGAAACCACATGTGATGAGACAGAAAAAAATGGTGAATCCACTCACAAAACAAACATTTCTCTGCAAGACTCTGAAGTGCTGCCATTCTAGGGAGTCTTTCAATGTTAAAAAACTGGAAAAAGGCACTCTTGGTCCTGTAGCTTCATTGAGGTGATCTCCATGAAGTGTGAAAAGAATAAAATGCAGTCTGTCAAAATGCTTGTATAGACTACTACTGAGTTGCTGTGAGGTGGGGAACAGCCCCCACACAGTGTGTCAGTTCTGTCCCAGGTGGGGATGGAATCAGGAACTGGAGCTGCTCCTGCAGAAACTGTCAGGCAGGAATGGAAGGTAAGGACACACAGGGCAACACAAAGTCTGTGTCAGTGCAATGGGAGAAGGAGCTAAGGACTCCTGGGAAAGGTGGTGTCAACATTTTAATGTTTGTCTTACTTGACTATCAGCTGAAGGCTTGAATGACCCCATCATGTGATGCAAAGATGTTTTTTCCTCTTTATTGTAATTTTTTAACTTGCTGGCTTTTCGCAGAAATATGTAACATCATAACTAGCCTTTTAACATACATATATCTATCATTTTATTATTAATAATATAGGATTAATTCTTAACAACAATATAATGATAGTCCAGGTGCAATATGCAAAAAAAAAGGCTAAACAGAAAGGAGAGCAAAGTTTCTTCAGCAGAAGAAGCATTTTCAGTTTGAGCAGAGCAGATGAGCCACTTAACTACAAACTAAATTTGGCTAATAATCCCAATGTACAGTAGGTCCGGTTTAGCAGGGATGCACACTTCCACTGGCAATAAATATGATATAAAACACATTAAAATTATGTTGAAAAGCATAATAAAAAGAGAAATCTTGTAAGTGTAACTTCAGAGCAGGTTTTAAATGTCAAACAGTGCCCCTGAGGTGTGTCACTGCTGCACCTGAACCCTGGGGTGGCTCTGAGTGGCTCCATCCTCCCCTGCTCTGATCCTTCCTCAGCCAGCCCGGCCTCTGCTCTGCTCCTGGGGAGGCACAACCTGGGACAATCCAGAGCCACTGGCCCTGGCACTGAGCACTGCCTGCCTGCTGCTGGGGGGCTGTGGAGGTGTCTGGACACTCCCTGGGCCATGGATTGTGCTCAGTGCCCGCTGGAATTTGGGATCACACCTCAGAGGGCACATTTGGCTCGGGGAGGCTGTTCTGGGGCAGCTCCCTCCCAGTGGGGAAGGGAAACAGACCTGCAGTGCACAATTCCTGTCACTAACTAAAAACAAGGCAGTAGTATTATTTTTCTCACATGGCCTCACTGTAAGAAAGAACTTGGGCCTTACAGTGCACTTTTAAAACCTTGTACAGTTCAGACAAAAGTCCTGTTTCATTCAGATAAAATTCAATCAGAGCAGTGGAAAGAAAAATTTAACATCTCACGGAGTCCATCTAGTGGAGATCACAGTGAACACAGGCTCAAAAAAACCCCAAACCACACAAAAACGAGAGGCTCAGAAAACATTTGTACACTGATGTAAATGGGATGAGTGGACCAAATTATTTACTGGAAATTTCAGTGTAATTATTTCCAGAGACAACACAGCCTTGTGGCTTTAAAATTCTTACCCAAAATATTTGCAAAGCAGCTTTATCTGACTTCTTACTGATTTAAAGCAAAATAACAATGACATTGAGTAAAAAACCCAACAGACAGCATGTCTTTCTTGACTTGTTTAATAGAACTATTTGCAACACAGTTCCAACACAGGTGTTGAGAGTGTTCTCTCAGAAAATCCTACTGAAGTGTAACACCACAGACAAACAGGACTGAGATCAAACCAGGTGGTTTGGTCCCTAAATAATTCCTGACTTGTATTCTGGATCAGACCCAAAACATAGATTCAAAGTGAAATTCAAAGTGATTTCTCTGAAAGTCAGTTAAGTAACCTGTAAAAATTATTAAAGACTTATTTAGAAGTATCATGTGCTAAAAATAAAATGGCATTTACATTTTAGCAGACTCAGTAAAATAATTCCAAATCTCACAGGTGAGTGGGTAAGTCTTATCCACACAGATTTTAATATAATTAAGAAAAATATGCTTTCATTACAGTAGTTTCCTTGAGTGTGACCAAAAAAAAGAAAAAGTTACCAAATTTTCCATTACGAAAGTGTTTCTATTCACCTCAGATTTCAGGAAGGATTCTGAAAAATCACTTCAGAATTCTGCCTTTGATTGAAACAAGGTCTGCAATCCCCTGCGAACGTTACACAGCTCTTCTTCTTGCTGTACAAAAAAATTACATTGATCACTTTTATCACATTTATCACACCACATTTATCACATGCTTTTGAAAAAAGGCAGATTTTATTTAATGTATTGCAATCCTGGTGCACTGTGCATGCTGCTTAGCATATCAAAGATGATACTTTTCAACATTAAGACTCAGAACTAAACGAGTCCATTCACATCTCCCTGTGGCTCCTATCACCCAGGTAAGGTTTTAAATATAATAAGTCAGTGGCATTTGCATTCTGACTAATTTTTATTTTAGATAGGGGACTAGAAATCAAAATTTTAGTAACTTAGTGTTCAAACCACAAAAAATAAAAATGAGGACAAGATAAATTCATTTACCATTTCTTTTAGAAATTTCTCTTGAAGTCCTTTTATGTCTTCTTTCAACAGATGCATCTAGAAAAAGACACTGAATGCATCTCCTCTGCTCACAACTGCCACCACATTTTCAAGCAAACAATGATATCTCTAAATGTGTCATAACCAAGAGATACTGATGCACATGCAGCCACCTTCCTATGGAAAAAGTTGTTTTAAATTTTTTCTTTCTTGGATGAGTAACACCAGTAAACAAAGTCACAGAATCCAGAATAAGTGCTGATAACTGCACACACCTTGCAATGGGTGAAATCTAGGCATAAACACTGAATGTTGTGAAATTAAGGGACATTTTATGGCAAAGGCTAAAAAAAATATTATGTATCATTAATATAATGCTCAGGATAAAATCTTCAGGAAAAAAGTCAATGCTGATATCTGTGGGTACAATTGAGGAATTATTAAAATGAGCAAAACAGAAGTTCACCATACCTCTGAAGTAAAAATATTTTCTTCACAGCCAACAGAATGGTAGATATTCTTTTCAAATGAAGTTTTAAGAATCTGAATTCTAAAGAAATAAAGGCAGTTCAAACAGCTTTGCTACATAAGAACTTCCTACAAAGAGCACAAATACATCCCATTTTGGGAGTCTATTTGCATTTAAAGCATGGATAAATATCCCCATCATTGTTACTACTGGAACAGTCCCTCAGGTATGTGGAGAAATTAAGCTGGAGAATAATTACATGAACATTTTAATCTCATTTTCTGATCAATCATCTCTCTTTTATGGAAGAAGTTGCAGAGAGAAGAGAAGTTGTGCTGATCTCCCTCAAGTGAACAGAACACAAATCTCATCCCAGGATTAGTGAACCCTACTGACCTCTGCTGCTCATTTTTCATGTACGTACTAAAAGTGTGGGAATGCTTTTTCCAAAAGGTCTGGAAAGAAAAATATTAAGAGGTATTAATCAATGGGAACTGATTTTCCAAACTACAAGTCATTATGACAAGCACAGACTCCACACAGAAGGGCAGGAGTTAAACAAACCCACAGGAGCTGGAAAACCCAGCCCATTAAAGCACTTGTGGGAGTTTATTGCAGGAGGAAAAACATACAGGAATTCATATGGAGGATACATGTAGGAAAACAGAGTGACCTTGGGATTCTAAGAGCATCCTGACACCCCAAATGCATTATTTGAAATTTGACCCAACTAGAAGCAAAAAGGTAAGGGCTTTGAAAATCAACATTAATGATATTAAGGTAAAGATGAAATGAATGATCTACAGATTCCACAAGAATTCCCTTTTAGCCACGATCAAACAACTGAAATACAAACCGATAATTCTTTTTCCATGATTTTCAGGGACTGAGAGTCCTTCTCATATTTCTCAAGTTCCTCAGTGAGAGTAAAATGAAATTTGTCCAACTGCCTGATCCTACCAAAACAAACCAGGTTACTTGCAGAAGGTATTCACTGCATTTTAAGGATGTTTTAACAGAAATCTGCCATTACTGACCTGCAGTCATGGAGTTGGTAACTCATTGTTGCCAAATGCTGATGGGCAGCTCTCAGTGTTTGCTTATTAAAATTATCCATTTTCCGGGAGCGGTTCTAAGAGGATGTTTTAACATGAAATTCAGATTATTTGCACTTTAGGGAAAAAAAAAAAACCCTGTAATATGTTCAGTACTGTAACTGCTTAATATCACAACAAACCCCCTTTTAAAAATGTAATTGTGTGGTGCAAGCCAAGCTGTCACCCATGTGCTCATGTACTCCCCAAGGGATGCACATGAAGGGTCTTGCCTCAATTTTCTTGGTAAATTCCTTCTGGAGCTGCTGACAAATGCTGATGGTTGAGCAGTCAGGCTTCCAGAATTCCCCATCCAAACCAGACAGGTCATTTACAGATCGAGTGGAGACACTTTCAGACACTGAAGAGAACAAAAACATAACATCAAATTCAGTATTATAAAGTCCCCAATCTGAAGTTAGCACAGGGTCTAGGACAGCTTTTGTTCTGTATAAATTAATGTCACCAATTAGATGGCTGAAACCAGTTTCTATTTGCATATCAATTTTCTGGCTTTTTATATGGATCCAGTCTCTAAATATTTAGTATTTTTTATTCTTTACTTTAACATGTAAAATGCCTTTGAATGGATATTCTATTTCCTTGTTAAAACCTGAATTTGTCACATTATTTTAAAACGTTGCACTGTCAGTCCATGACCAACCTCTAGAAGCAGCAGCATCATCTGTTTTAAATAATTTTTTGGGCTGTAAACTTATTCTTCTCCTTCCTTTCTTTTCCTCCTCTTTGCTTGTTTCTGCCTCATCAGAGCTGCCTTCTGTGGAACTGTGGTAAGTTCGTTTGAGGAATGTCTGTACACTTGGTCCTTCAGTAACAGAAACAATGCTGAATTTTAGCATTATTTAGAACAATGAGATGGGAGGATAAAGAAGATTTTATTGACATATTGGATGCAAAATCTAGGAGGATGTATCTTGGCTTTAAAACACAAAATTATATAGAAATTAATAACCATTACATTTATAGAGGGCATGTTGAACTCTCACTGATGAGCAAGTCTGGGATTTTTTTCTGATAAAACCATTATCCCCATTTTTCTCCCAGTATCAGTAGGAATACCTCTAACTCCTTATCTGGAGCACAACTAACTCTTTAAAACAGCAGAGAAAATGAGAAAAAAGAGTAAAAAATGGAATAATACTGAAAACATAAAAAATAGAAGAAAATTTAAAAACTTTGGCCATATTATTATGCCAAATAAAAGATTTTTCTTAACCCTTATGGAGACACATAGGAAGTCTTTTGCTTTAAATTAAATGTCTGTACCTGACTCATTCATGGGGGAATAAGGTTTTCTGATCCAAGACTGTACTCTACTCCTGCTGGAAGCAGACAATGGGGATGGTGCTACACAATCCTAAAAGAAAAGTCACTGATTTATTTATTTATTAGCTTCAAAATTAAATTGCTTTTAGAAATCTTCATCAGAAACTCACATTTATGTTGTGAAAAATAATTTATTTTTTATTGGAAGTCACTAATAAAATATTTACTCCCTGTTAGTTTTTTACTATATGAATTGTAACTGATCTTGTTGGGATATAATTCTTTCACTGTATCCAGATGATAAACAATTATCTAATTTATCTCCAATATTTAAAAATTAACTATTAGCAGGTCTCAAAATCTGTGTTAAATACTGAGATGCATTTCCCTTAAACCTCAGCACCTGGAAAGGAGATAACAGAGATGGCAAGCTGCAGCTTTCTTCTGGAGAGCAAGGAATGCACTAACTCACCTCTTTACTTTTAGTGAGGGCTTTGGTGGGATCCTGGAGTTTGCCTTTAGCACAAAGGATGTCTGAAAAGCAAGACTGGGGACTTGAATCCTCGTTGTTATTCCCTGTTTCCAGCACAGCTCCCTTTGGACATTTTGCACTGTCAGCTTTATAAGTTGTTAAGCTGAGCTACACATTAGGGAAAAAAAAAAAAACATTATTGAAAGGAGATGTCCATTGAACCTCACCACCTGTAAACTGATAAAGCCAAGAGCTGCAGGTCTCTTCTGAAGAGCAGAGAATTTAGGAACATACCTCTTCCTTATTTTTGGGGATTGGTTTACTGATATCCTGAAGCGTTCCTTTAACAGAAAATGTGTCTGAAAAGCGATGTTGGAAACTTGAATCGTCATTATTATTACAGGTTTCTGCTGCAGCTCCCTTGGAATTTTTGCCACTGACAATTTTATACGTGGTTAAGCTGAGCTGCACATGAACAAAAAACCCCAGACATTATTGAGAGGAGAAGCAAAAACAGTTGGCAGCTAAATTGAACAATTTCAGTTAAAACAACTCTAGAGAAAGGTTAATGCTCTTACCAAAGATGCTTCAGTTAAAACTGGTGAGAAGCTTTTCCTTCCAAATGCCAACTTTGTAACTGCTGTCTCAGGGGACTGAGTTACACCCAGACTTTGCATACTCTTGTTCTGTGGACAGAAATTACTGGGAGAGGTTCCTTTGTCTTCTGGTGTTGACTCCTGCAGACCAAGCGACCTCTCACTGGAGCTGTGCTCTGGACTGACATCTGACACTCTCTCAGCACCTGGGAAACAGTTCTGCACTGTCAGCACCAGCACTGGGAGGTACAAGGTAGCCAAAGGCCCACACTGCTCCCTGCTCCAGCCCTGGGAATTTCCAAGTTTCAGATGTGTGGAATTTGGCACAGGCTTTGCCACACTTCCCCCTTCTCCCTCTGCCACTGTTTCAGCAGTATTAGATTTGTTCTAACACTGACATAATGTGTTTCTGTGTTACCCTGATGTCAAATAACTGCACCAACCTACAGAAGTGTTAGTGACATACTAATACAATTCTTTAAATTATGTGGAACAACTGGAGTTATGGGATATCTCTTTTAAAAGCATGAAATAAATGTAAAATTGTACTGCTGTGATTACCCTCAATTAACCTCCACCTCTTGATTCAGTACTGCTAGAAATTAAAAGTGAAAACACCTACATCTCATTGTCTCAAGGGAGGCAGGGCTCTCAGGTGAAGGCATTTCCACTTCCCTCTGCTCTGCAGAGTTCCTGGATTCAACCAGTGCTTTCTGCACATAGCTATCCACTCTCCTGTGCTCCACAGGTACAATCTGTGGTACCTTTGGCTGCTTGTAATCCTTGTTTGGCCCATTCAAATGTTTCTATTAAAATACAAAAGTCATATAAACATCTTTGTAACCACAGTGTCTACAAAAGCTAAAGAGAGGTACAGATTTATTATCTATATACCATTGATCAAGCAGAAGGACCATCAATAGAAGTGCTTAAATCCACAAGCAGATCAGGTTCTCCAGCATCAATAAACACTGCATTTCTTTATCTCAACACATACATTTCTATTCTTATGAACTACTTAACTACTGGAGGCAATTACTAATGTTTCAGGATTTAATGAATGAACTTTATAAACCTTTCCATATATATTGACATGTTATGCTTAAAACAATGAAAATGTTTTAGCAACCAGTGTTCCTTTACTAAAAATCCATTTGGATATTCAGCAAATGTATTGACACAGCATTACCAGCACCACATCAACTCACCCCTCCCATTTAAGGACATTTTGAAAATATTGTCACATTTTCAGAACACAGCACACAGTAGTTCTCTGCAGCAGAATAAATCTTATAAATAGAAACCAAAACCTATTATGACTAAGATGATTATTTAGGACTGATTTTCTTAGCAGCTCAGTACTCATCATTAAAAAAGGGGCAATATTAAAAAAAATGAAATTAACTTCAATTTGCTTGTGTTGGGCACTTAAAATTGAGGAGTACCAAGTACAAAGCAGAGCAGAGTTTACTTTGAAAAACATGGCAGGAATGGATTTTTAATGATCACGTGGAACTGTACACCTGTATTTTGGATTTCTCCTCCCTAGAGGTGCATGTTGGAATCTTTTCTTCACTCTCAGACTCAGAACTGGAAGGCTCTTTGTAATTTTTTGCTGCTGCTGCTCTTCGAGGGAGTTTTTTTCTGGTGGATGTTACTATCATTTCTTCTGTTCTTGAATTCTGGGGTTTACATTTGTTTATCTTTGGAAGAATAAAACCACCTTCAGTTAACAAGAATGATTAATACATACATAAGATAAAAGGGCAGATAACTGGGTTTGATTACTTGAAACCAAAAAGGTTTAACTTTACCAAAGCTCAGAGAATCCAGCCATCAGGCTACTAAAAACAGCACCCAATGTACAAAATCATTCTAACTCACTCATGACTGAAAAACCAGCTGAATATTATGAAAAGAATACAGTATTTGGAAAGATTAAACTGTATTTAACAAATGATCTGGGAGAAATGTCACATGCTTATGAAAAATTATTTTAAAATCGTTTCTGGGGGGAACAAAGAGATTTTTAATCAATATTAAAATTCTAGTTACAAATTTACATTTACCTTTTTCTTATTTGTATTTTTGCCTTTAGCTTTATCCATGTGGCAAGCAGGTTCAGAGGATTTATTTACTGTTACAATACAAGAAGGTTGAAAAATCAGGAAAATGTTCAAATGTTTGACATTAGTTTCAGCTGTAAAATAACAGAATCACTTTCATGCCCACAAATTGATTGATTCAGTAACTGCTTTCAGCCCATTATTTTGAAAAAGACATTTTTTAATTGACAACAACTTATACTTGTCCCATCCTTCCATAGTTTTCCACATTAAAATACAGAATTTATGTAAATTGATATTTATGAATTATTAGAGCTACCCTGAAAATTCTTTATGCGTGGAAACAAGACAACAAAAATATGTGACACACGCCATGCTGTGCACTTCATATCTATGGACAAACTTACTGCAGCATTCTTCAGAAATGTGAAAAAAATTCTTACTTTTGTCTGTGCTCATTGGTTTCCCTGAATTTTTACTTCTACTGTAATCAATTATCTGGGCTTTAGGTTTCCTCTTGGATTCCTGCAGCCAACTAATCTCTGTCTTGCTGTCATCCCCTCTGTTTTCTGT
Source organism: Leptocoma aspasia (assembly GCA_013399835.1). Lineage (NCBI taxonomy): Eukaryota > Metazoa > Chordata > Aves > Passeriformes > Nectariniidae > Leptocoma > Leptocoma aspasia. The sequence continues at coordinate 455,493 of VXAX01004078.1, read as the reverse complement.
GTCTGAGTCACTAAAGAGATGCTTCTTGTCTCGATTGTTTCTAGCCTACAAAACCCAAAAAAGTTCATAAGTTATTGATTAATTTTTATACATAGTCCACTTACATAATTGGAGTTTAAAGGCAGGAGGACAAGCTATGCTGATCCATAAAAATCTGAGCCTTACCTTTTTTCCTCCCTTCCCTTCTGTGCTGGATTTACAGATGGCTGTGTTCCTTAATTAGAGAAATAAAACCCATCTTTAAACAATACATTTTAAAATAGTTGTTCCACAGCTTTCTACTGTTCCCATGATATCTGGATTAAGGATTCAAACAAAGGTACCTGCTTTTGTTCCCACATTATTTTGGAATTACCTGTTCACCTTAAACCCTAAAGGTTGTGTTTGCCTCCCAGTTATCAGCAGGAGTACACAGTAACAACACAGCCTTTTCCAGAAGGATCATTAACCAAAAACCATCCCCCTCTACTCAGGAGTTTCTCTCCCTGTAGTATTCCATGAGGAGAACTATTTCCTTCATGGAACACATCCTTTCCTTTTTATCACCTTCCCAAAGGACCATCTAGGAACAGCCTAGGAGAACACAGCAATGTTTGTTGCTTAAAAAAACCAACAGAGCCAAGATATTATTGTCATGCACCATTCCCTGGAATATTGTGACTGCCTGCTGGAGAGTGCAGGCTGTACTAGGAGAATCAGCAATCAAAACAGAACATCCTACCCTTTTTTGTTTGTCTCTGTATGAACACTCAGTTCAGTCACATGCAATTCTTGGATCTAAAAATGTAAATAGAGAAGAAACAAATGAAGGTTTTCATTGGTTACAGAATCTGTACAAAATTAAACAGGCCACCAGCCAGTAACTGCTAAGGAGGGGTTTTTTTCTTAGTTATTACACTCAGCAATTAAGGGTCATTAATTTCTATCTTAGAATTTATTTAATAGAGCTGACAGTTAAAACCAACAGTAACTGACTGAAGCTTTCAGTATCTCAAAGCAATACAAGAACTCCCACCCACCTGCTTCACAACCTTCCCCAATTCACTCCTCTGAGCCACAAGAAGCAAAACTATCTTTTATCATCATTAGATTCCTTTTTTTCTCAAACATCTGGACAAAGATGTCTTTAAAATGGGTATTAGAAGGATGCCAATAACATTTTCAGGATAATTGAAAATAATGATACTCCTAACACACGGTTTAATTCTTAATTCAGGAAACAACATCATCATGAAATGGTCAGAATCTTAAGACAGAGTATATTGTTCAATATTTGAGAAGGCTGGAAGTATTTACAAGCCAAACTTTCTCCCCCACTTAGTTCACTGATATAATCTGAATTTTTAGATCTTAATTATACTTTCAGTACAACATTTGACCGATTTCTTTTCTATTCTATTCATAACATATAAATTTCAGTTATTTCTTACTCCAAGCTTGATTGTAGGCTCATCAAACCCACTGATGTTAAAGTTGTAGACATCATCCCTGTCAAACAGACACAGAGATCAATTTTGTGACTGAATTAATGGACATTTCACAGATTCAGGTGTGGGTAATCAGAAATTGTGTTTGAAAATGTTGTAACTACTTACAGAACATGACCAGCAGTTATATTAAGAAAAGAAGCAGTTTTTAGGGTCCTGTCCTGAACTTCTTCCTATCCATAAATGAAAAGTTAGCTCCTCTGTCAAATTTGGACTGTGCATTCATGGACACTGTCATCTCAAAAAGCAACTTCTTCATCATGAAGATAATCAGGTTGATTAGCAACAGTTCAATATGGCAAAACATATCTGCAGTCAATGCATAATTAACATTAACATCTACAAATACTCAATATTCAATGGTATTTATGAAATTTCCCTTTACACCTATTGACTTCCACCATGTATGTACATACTAAGAACAATTCTAGCAAAGGCACTAATGTGTTACCTTGGAGATCCAGGATTTATTTAAATGTGTCCTAAAAATAAAGATACATTTTGTTAAATGCTAATTAGAATATATGCATTAGAATACCGCCTATATAAAAAAAAATCTTATCAAACCCAGTAAATTTATTCATGTATTTAAATACAACATAAATTAAAAGCTGGATTAAAAGAGCCCAGCCCCTTTCATTTATCAACATTCATGGGTACACCACAGAGACAGCCAGAGGCACACACAACCTCAGCACAAAAGGAAATGGTTCACATCCTACCTATTAAAGCCCAGGGAATCTCTTGCTTTGCTCTTCTCTTCACTCTTGTCTCTGTATCTGTCACTGATTTTACTGATCAGTGATTTGGCTGCATCTGCCATTTCTTTAGACTTTGGTTTCTACAAAAACAGTTTAAGACTCAACATTCAACAGAAGAACAAAGCTGGAAACAGAACCTTAGGTTCCTAAGAACCCCCTAAACTTCATTAAATGCCTCCTAGTGGATTAAATTCCATTCGTTTGAAAACTATTTTCCCTTGCATGACAGTAAACCTACCAGTTTTGAAACACTGAAAATTGGACAATTATCTTAATTACAAGTGGAAGAAACAAAGGTAAGAATATCTCACTGTCTTTGACTGTTTTGGATGTGCAGTCTCTTTTCTGAGGAGAACATCAGGGTCCTCTTGTGCAACATCAGAATGCAAAGATGTGTCAGACACTCTGGCTGAAAGAAATGTTTTAAACCATGGTTCAGTAGTAGTTTCAATATTTTTCCCTTCTGTATTTAACAGTTTCTGTTCCAAATGATCAACACTGACTCTCCACTGAGGATGGTATCAATTTAATTTTCCTGGTTCTGATTTTTTCATTTGTTTATCTGGAGAGGTACTTCAAAAAGCTGAATAAATGCTTTTTGTTTCACAGCTCTCTCACTATCCATAGTAATAAAGGGGAAAAAAAAGCATCACTGCAAGTTAATTTCTCTGAATCTATTTTTGAGAGTAACAGTTGCCCAAGTGTGACCATCACCTGGATGGGATGCACGTGCCAGTGACACATTTGGCTTTTGCTTGTCCCCAGTTGTTACATTCTTCTCAGGAAGAGGAAATGTTCTTTTTTCCCATGTTTCAGTTTTAGCAAAAGAAGTCTCCAAAAGACCAGGCAGCCTAACAAAGACAACACCATCCTACTGTCAGAACTTGAGCCTTAATTATAATAAAAGTGCATCATAAAACAGGAGACCGTTACATCTTAGAGATATCAAAGCATTTTACATTGCAACAAAATATCAATTCTGGTAATGCTTGAAAATTCTCCCTTCAAAGTGAGTGACAACAATGACTTGGAATACTTTTCCAGTACTTACAAAGGTTTGTTGCTTCTCCCAACTGGCTGAGAATCAGGAACAATATCTAACACTTGATCTAAATAAGACATTAATTTGGTGTCAATTATTATGGCAAAAGAAAAAAATTAAAACAATTTAAAAAGTAAGGACTATCAATGCTTGTAAAATTACTTGCCTAAAGTTTGCTTTTCTGTGGCCTCTTGTACAATTTTTAAGACTTCTTCAGAACGCTTTTGCTAGAGTGGAATGACACCCAATAGGAAATATTAGTGCAGGACCATAAGCAGTACAACCTCACAAACTTGTGCTTTCTCTAATAAAACTTGACTTTCTTGTTCTCATTTCATGGAAGTGCTGTTCCAGTACCTTCCCATAGATTTTTGCCTCATTCCTGGTATCTGACTTCCTGATCTGGTCTGTTTCACAAAATTTGTTGTCTACTGTGCATCTCTGCCCACTCTAAAAGCACAGTAAGTAACATTGCCAGTTACAGCCCATAAAAGCCAAAGAAATGCTCTAAACAAAACAGTCTGTACATGAAAGCCTTTTCCAAAGCATGGCTGTATCAAAAAATGCTTCAGAGTCCCACAGTCTGAGGCTTGACCTGAATCTGAGCAAGGCAGACATTCACAACCAGAAACAATATAAAAATATTATTTTATAGTTATTTTTCAACAGGAAGAAAAAATACTCAAAAGTATACTTAAACTGCAGGTCAGTGACACCTATGTATTTTTGTTTTATAGTAGTGAATGCCTGATCAAAAATGCACTAAAAAAACCAATGCTTTAAATGCTGCAAGCTGAAGACATGAATATTTCACGAGCACAGCTGAATGTACTCTATGTTTTATGACTATTTCACTACTGCATAATCAATTAGAAATTATTGCATGCACCTTTCTCCTATTACACACAAAGGAAGAACTGAGGTTCCAGAAATGGGAAGTTAATTCTGGGGTCAGAAGTGAGGAGTGAATGCAAATTGGGCCTAATTTTGTTAGAGCTCAGTCTGACTTCAAACATTTTAACCTGAATTTCAGAGGGCAAGAAAACATAATGCAATAAAGTAAAGCATACTATTTTCTAAAAGTGACTTGGTGACTGTAAAACTCTAGCTTTTTAAAATATGAATTAGGAACAAATTAGAATAGAAATGAATGTTATTCTAAGAAAAAGACTTAGCTACAGAGGACATGCATACTCCAGGAGGTTCCTGATAGAAGTTCTTAGTTCTGCTCTCATTTATTGCATCATTGTCAGACCTCTTAGTAGAGCTGGTCATTTCCAAAGGCAATTTAACTCTCCCTTTAAAAGGAGTGGCTGAAACAAAACAGATGTGTTAGAATTCCACCAGTTCTCCCATTACAACAGTTAGAGTTTTGCCCACCATCACAGCTATTCCATGAAGTCCAACAAAAGCTGGTTAGTTCTGATACCAGCCCCTCTTGGACCTTTAACAATTCCACTGATTCCAACTCTGTTATGTGGAGATTAAGAGCCCAAGGACTATGGATGTCTGGAGGCAGAAGCAAAGCTTGTTACAGGCTGGCTCTGGTAGAAAAGAGTTGGTTTCTATTTAAAGACTTCACTGTAATATATTTTTACTGAGTTTTCAGCGGGCTGCAGCAGCAGCAGCTGCCTGACAGCTGCAGAAGTGCCAGGTGGCTCTCAGTGCAGCCCCTGTCCCACGCCCTGTCTATGCACCAGGAGCAGGTGGCCCTTAAACATTTCAAGTTTAAAGCATCTGCTTAGGAGATTTTATCATTTCTCCTTTTCATTTCCAGCTCTGCCAAGGATCACAGCTCATGCCTGAATTTCAAAGATCATTTATAGTGTATTTTTACCCTGAAAGCACTTGCAAACTTACATGTGCTGACAAAAAACAGTGGACTCCTTGTGGACACACTTGCAGCTCCAGGAACAAGCACAGATGCTTCAGACACTTTCCTTTTACGGGATGGAGTTACCTGGAGGAACAGAAAGAACTTGACCATAATACAGTGATTTAAGGATGACAGCAGAAGAATTCAAAAAATTGATTGCCAAGAGTCTCTTGAGACTTTCCATTATTGGAGTGTCAATTTGCTGCTGCTGCAGACATCAAGGTAATGTGATTTTTATGCAGTTTTATTTCAACAAAATAGTTTTAAACTGAGATTCATGGTTTTTATTTTCTAAATTAATTCAATGAAGTTTGGGCAAATCCTGTCCCTTGTTCACTGAGGGATTCCCTGGAGATTCTGCAAAGCTACAAACTGAGCAGAAACAGGTTTATGAACCACTGCAGACACCCACTACTCACCATGAAGACATGGTAACTGTTTCAGTTTTTAGCCTCCCCCCAGCAGTCTGTGAGGCCATGCTTGACTTTTCCATACTGGGACATCTGAGCATATCCCCCAAAACTTCTCTTTAAAGAGAATTCTCAGAGCATCATGGTCTAAAGATCATTAACAATTCCTTTTTAGTTCTGGCACATTACTGTAGTTTCAAAATACTAACAAATTTTTTAGCAAAAGGATTTTTATAGCTTAGTGTCAAGTCATAAGAAAAACAATCAAACCCTTATTACAGTACTAACTATACCCCAGCTGTCAAATAAGAAGGGGTTTAGACTATTAAATATTAAAAATATTTAAATTGACATGCATTTTCTCTCTACTCCTTTTTTTTGACAATCCTACTTACCTTGGAGGAATCACCTCTGAGTTTTTCTTCACTGTTATTTTTACTCTGAGTCCTCAAACTTCCAGCAGGTTCCTGAGTTTTGTATTTACTGAGTTTCTCCTCCTCTCTAGATTTTTCTTTGAAACCTGGTGACAACTGGCTTTCTGGTACTAGAACCTATAGAATATTTTAATTTCTTTTAATTTGTATACAATATTTGGATTTTATGATGTTTTATTTTTATAAAAACACACAGAGCAACTTCTTTACCCTAAGTAACACATCCCTCACTGGAGATTCTGATAAACTTCAAAAGTTACAGACTTTTAGTTTGAAAAACTTCCAACTTAATTGCTATTTTTGTTACAAGGATGAGTTTTCAAGTAACAATGCACATAAAACTTGCCTTGTGCATATTTGTCTGTTTTATTCTATGATTTGGATATTAATACCTCCCCAAAAAACCAACACATACATACTAGGTACCACTTGCCAGGCTTTAGACTTATCTATACTTGTTGATATTTTAAAGTCCTTGTTTTTACTGTGAATGATTATAAATTATGAATAATCAGACTAATTAAACAAACCCAAGAAACCATCTCAGCACACTGTGGTAGAATACCTGTGATCCACTTTCATCAAAGACAATGTGGACAGTTGTTTTGGCTACTGATGCAGACTGCTTCTTGCTGAAATCCTGCAAAGGGATATGTCAAAACAGACACTTTGCTCTTTTTTTTAAAACAAGAAACAAAATATTTAAGTGAGATATCATAAGTGTTTGAAATCAGATTACAGAGGAAAACAGATTCTACAAATTCACAGCAGTTTCATCCCTCATGAGTTCCTCAGTCAGACTTCAGGACAAAGCAGTTTGTTACAAGCAGCAAGGAGTAAGGTGTGGCTTGCTAAAAATCTTTTACTAAATGAGTAAATTCATGACTGTTAATTGCACTGCAAAACAAGACAGCTCATGAATCACTTCTGAAAGTATTTGTAAGCAACCAGGTTGTGTTTCTGGGAAATTAAATATGCAAAATTTGACATTAAGGTATGGTGTTCTATTTCCAGCCTGGTTATTTTTGTTGCAATTCATTTCAATCTTGGAATGAAAGAACCATTTCAGGTGATTGAGTCCAGCACTGCTGAGCCCACCACTAAACCATGTCCCCAAGTGCCACATCCTCATGTGCCTTAAATAACCCCAGTGATGGGACTGCACCACTGCTCTGGCAGCCTGTGCCAGGGCTTGACAACCCTTCCAGTGGAAACATTTTCCTAAAATCCAACCAAAGCCTCCCCTGAGGCCATTTCCTCTTGTCCTTATTAAGCATCTTTCCCAAAGCCTAACATACAATGCAATCCTGCAGCAGTGATGTTCATGAGAAACTCTTGGTATGGAGACATACCAATAATCACAGCTGGAACATTTCCATGGCAACGAGACATTGAGTTTGAATCAATTAAAAACTATTCAAAAAAGTGTTTAAATCTTACCTTACATTTATGAAATCCATAAATCTTTATGGTCGCATCTTTGATTTCCAAGATAGAATCAAAACATAAAAGAAATTTCTCTCCTTCAAGAGTGCCCACACTCATTGGGCTTTTTAGATCTATTGTTAATAATTTCTTTGACTCTTTTTCTGGACAAAAACAAAATTTGAAAAGCAGTTTCATTTCAATTTAACAGCATCTCATATAATCTTTGTCAACACATGACACATTCTTCAGTTCAGGTACTAAGGTTAGTATTGTATTTAATTCCCTCTAATCTACAATAATTTAATTAGTAAATAAATTAAAAAATTAATATTTTAGAAATACTTATTCTGTATATTATTCCACAGAATTTTCTTTGAAGGTTACTTACTATAGCTGCAAACAACAGGTATTTACTGTTCTAACAAGTTCAAAAGAAATATTGTTACCTCTCATTGTCTTATGCCTTACTTTGCACTGAAATAACTCTAAGACATGATTATTAAATTATTTTCCTAAAATCACACCAGCATGCCCAAAGTGCAGATGTGACTGCAGTGTAATTTTGTCCCTGATAAAAACAGCTCCTACAATATGTTAAGTGAGAATTCTGCTTTGCTAGAATTAAGTCAGTACTTTAGGATTAATCAATTTGAAATTAGATTGAAAATCCAAGTTAGAATACAACAAAAGGTCCCATTTTTGAGTTCCAATACCTTCCAGGCTGAACATGCTGACATCTTCTTCTTGTATAATGATTGTTTCCCACTGATGATCCTTACATGAAAAATACATTTTGAAAGATAGAAAAGTATTATATTACAATTAAAAGAAATCCAGTGATCAAAGTCATTCAGTGAGGACAAATTTCCAGCTTTTTTAAACCTGTTACACAGAGTGACAGGAACTTGTGCGTCACTATTGCTCACTATGCATGTGTTAAACTATTCCCAAACAGCATTAGCAAGTCATTTCTGTGAAATTATTTGATCTAAATATCAACAAATCTGGATTTGTTTAGCCCCATTAACACATAAGTTCAACATGTTGAACATGAGGAAATAAAATCTGACACATGCCAAGGAATGTTATTTGCTGCCTCAGGACAACCCAGTGAGAGATGAAACTCGGCTTACTGCATCCTCTGCTGCCACATAGAAGGAAATACTTCTGCTGCCAAGGTTGAAATCAATCCAAAACTCTTCCAGGTTTTCATCCAACGGTATCTGGAGCTAAAACAAAAAGAATAAGATAAAACAGTAAGAGCAGAGAGCACTGATTGCTACCAGCTAAGAAGCTTCATGTTGGTCTGAACCCCTGACAAACTTTCAGTCCACACCTATTTGTATACTTCTGAAAAAAAGTAATTTTCTTATTTTATCTCTATTTTTTCTTAACTAGAAGGCAGAAAACCTTACCTCATACTCATCAAGAGCTGCTGATAAACATGGGAATGTAAAAACCCTGTAAGAAAAGGATAGTTTTTCAAGTATTTTACAATGTTGTAAATAAATTTTGCAGATCTGAACGTAGCAAATGGATTGTGTTTTCACAAACTTTAGAGACTTAGAGATCCCAGCAATTAAAGCAATCTTTACCCCAAGGAGGTAACATGAAATTTAATAATGACAAAATCCAAAAAAAGAAAATACATTAGCATAAAAAAAAAATCAGCTTTACCTTCTTTTGTCTCCAAGCATGCCATTCACCTGGTTAAGAAATTTTCTGCAATCCTATTAAAACATAGAAACTTCTTAAAGAACTGTAAAATGGAAGTTTCCCTCCCTGGAAATATTCTTCATGTGACTTACTGTCTCAAACTCTGAATCTTTAATTCCTTTAAATGCAGTGGACGCAAACTCCATGGGAAACCACTGGGAGGCCAGAACTCTCCTTTGCTTCTCTGACACCATTCTGCACAGAGCTTCTGTGATGGCCACTTGTGTGTCATAGTCTGCAGCACAACATAATTCACAGCAAGAGCAGGTTTAAATAACTACTGAGGTGGAAAATATTATCAGGAAACTGGGGTAAGCAGTGCTGAACATAATCCAAATCCCATTAGCTCCAAACATGTAACTCATAAAGGATAATTAGAAAAAGAAATATGGGAATGACCAAGACTAAGTAAGTTATTTTTCAAAATGAAACCAACCAAGCTTTCCACAACTGTCAGAGCCACACCAGGTGTTTAAACAAGAGAGAGAAGTTTTCAACTTTCATCTCTCTGAGCTGGGAAATTGTTGGATACCAAAGTGATCCCTGAAGGAAGTTACAGTACTGCTACGCTTGGCCACAGCTCACACCCTCAAAGATTGAGTTATCTTTTTTCCTATTTAAAAACTTTTATTCTAGAAAACCAAAAGCTTCAATGAGTTTTCCATACACTGAACACACAGAAACATTCCAGGTTGCAGACTGTTTTCATGCAGTATTTCTATTTTTCAGATAACCCTAACCATAACATTCTGCAGTTTCCAAATGCTTTCTCTGGTTTCTTAAAGGGTCTGCATCTAATTTTTAAGAAATTCAATACTAAATTAAGTCCCACGCTCACCTCCAGCATCCAAAATTGTCTTCCCCATTTCACTCCTGCCAAACAAAGGAACATTTCATCAAAATGTGACAGCAACACAAGGCCCAGAGGAAAGGTTTATAATAAACTTTCAGTGTATGAGACAAACCCCTGATTCCATGGAACTGTAAGATTTCCAAGGGGTAAATACCTCTGGGAGCACTGCCTGGGGACCTGAATCACCTGACAGACCAAAATTTGATTCTATTTGCTTTTCTGAAGTGCTGTAAAACGATTTCCAGTGTGAACAGCCCAACCTTCCAGTGACTGATTCACCGTGCTCTAAGCACATCCTTACAAATAGTTTAATTGTTTTATGACAACTGGGATAGGGAGAAGCCTGATTCAGACTGGGAAAGAGGAAAATTCAGGCTTCTAATGGAGAATAATCCATGAGAAAACCTGTCCACAGCCACTACCACTGAGAATTCAACAGCAAGTGCAGAAGTGGAGTTAGACAGGCAGCAATCTGCACAACAGCTTAGTAAAAACCACCTCCCAACTCTGCAAATGATGGAATGATACAAAAATTATACTGAAGATCATTTACATGACAAGTAACATCTCCTTTGTAGAAAGTATCTTTTTCCTGACATCTCGAGGGATCTTGTCAAGCAATACATTCAGTTTTTTTATTACCTAAGAAGAATGGAAAAAATGGAGCAAGATTAAATATAAAATAAGTTTGTTAAACTTTGAGTTGTTCTTATTTTGAGTCCTTGTAATGTATTTCATACCACTGAAGAAAGCAACAGACTTCAGTAACTGCAAAACAAGAAAAGACAACGAGTTCCACATGACCTTAAATGGTATTTATCTGACTAAAACAACCTCAATTTCAATAAATTACATTAGTTTTAATGGGAACAGTAGTTGTTCAACAGCTGTTTATTATTTGCAGGTTTAAATACAGAAAATCTTCCAAAGCCAGAGTTCTGTCTGCAGTTGATTGCTGAGCTAAAGTGTACCTTAAATTAGCATTAAAAACCCTTTCCTTTGGGGATGTAGCCTTTACAGAAGACTTTTTTGTAACTTTCCCTTTCTTTAGAGGGAAAATCCCCTGACAACCTGAGGTTACTAAAATAAACAGGAGAAATATGGAGCGTACTGGAAGGAATGCAAGTTTCCTGCAAGTGACTGAAAAATTTACAACTAAACACCTTAATCCTATTTCTAGCACTTGCAGAGCTCATTTTTTCCTATGCTTTTACACAGCTTCCTCACCAGACCTTTAATATAATTATTTTGTAATTTACTCTTAAAAAAAACCCAAAAAACAAACAAAAAGCCCCACCACAGGTCAGTAATCTGAAACAGCCCCAACATATAAACAACAAGAAACGTTCCCAGAGAAACATTATACAATCCTTCTGATCCCAGAGCACTATAATATTCTCTTTTTTGTAGCATCTGCACAGTTAAATAACTGTCTCCGCAGAATCTGTTAACACACTAACCAAAACTGCTGCTTAGAAAGAAGAATGTTTACCTCCTGATGAACATAAATATTAATTCTTGCATCAGTGATGAGGGAACATGTTCTCAGAACGAAGTTTTCTAGTATTTGCATTTTACCTAACAAACAGGAAAGCAAGAAATCAAAGAGTTGTCAAGAGTGTATTAGAGTGCCCCATCATAAACATTTGGGAAAGGATTCATTTTCATTTAGAAATAAAATACAGCATGTCTGTCTCTTTATAAAGGATTAGTGATATGTAAAACAGGTTACTTCAAATTATAGTAACCATGTTTCTATTCCTGTGCATCACTGTGTAATTCCCCTGGGTAGGAGATTATTAATTTTTAAATGTAATTGGTCAATCCTGTAACTGAGCTCTCTGAGATACAACTCAGGTGCTGGAATTTATCTCCCCAGGGCCAAGGAAATGAATCTTTCACTTTGATCATGACACCAAACAGTCTGTAGGGATTTTCTGCCCAGTGCCACACTGAAAGGTAAGGGCAGGGTGACATTCACAAGGACAAGGTCAATAAGGAAGGATCACTGGGCTGTGCTCAGCTGGGACAGGACCTTAGAAGCAACTTTTTTTAGGAACAACTCAGTTCATTTGCCATCTCTGAGACTTATGGTGCTTTTTTATTACTGACAACAGAAAGTTACAAGGAAATCTGTCCATAGAGAGCCCTCAACCTAAAGCTGATGTCACAGGAATGAGAAATGTGATCCTTTGTGTGTTCTGAAAGAGACATCTAAAACTCTTACTTCTGCTTTTTAAGCTCACCTTCAGGTCTGCTATCACACACAACCTGCAACAAAAAACCCAAAACAAATCATTTTGATAAAGAAAATATTACAGCATAAAAAAATCAGGCAACATGTACCCAAAGGAAGTAATCAAAAAGCATATAAGATTTTGAAATTATTTTGTCCTTAACAAAGAATCTAAGAGATGATCCCTACTAACAAGTGTGTTTTCCCAAAATTATATTTCAGTTAAATTTACTGATCTTATAAACTGGACTAGCATACCAATAATGGGTGTAATCAAAATTTGATCAAGATGAAAATTTTTTGTTCATTGAGCATTTACTGTTACTGATTTTTTTAACTTTATTTCATGATGCCTGCCATGAACAGAAATGAGTATGAATACAGCAAACTGCTTAACCCAAATGATTTATAATCCATTTCAGAAGTCATTATAATGTTAACTTGAGAAAAATATTAAATAGAGACATATTTAAAGTTCTTTTATTGCTAAACTGGTAACAATTACTTTGACAAATTTTATTATCAATGTATTTTTACCAGCAACATGATGAAGAAATCTTCAGCCAGACTTGTAAGCATTTCATTCTTTTCATTTCCTCTGAGGACCAAAATTCCTTTTAACTTTTCAAACCAATTGACCATGTAATGGGAAAACAAAGGTAAATCTATTTTAATAGCCTGGAAAAGGACAATGGTTTGTATTATACTTAAGTAAAACTATCCAAACTCTACAATGATTAAAACAACAACAGCATCCCCACTCTGCTGGGCAGATGTTAGCCCCAGACTGAAATTCTTCACTCAGGTTAAACAAAATTAGGTGATTTTAAGGACTTTTTAACACAAAAACTGGAGATCTACTTAGACACCTGCAACCACAGACAAAACAGCTGAAAATTGACAATGGCTGAATGAAAGAGTGCTGTTTGATGGTGTGAATACAAGGAAAAAGTTATCACCCTGGTTTTGTTTATTATTAAATTTTGTTTGTTATTTTGGGCCCTTGTAACGTATTTCATACCACTGAAGAAAGCAACAGACTTCAGTAACTGCAAAACAAGAAAAGACAACGAGTTCCACATGACCTTAAATGGTATTTATCTGACTAAAACAACCTCAATTTCAATAAATTACATTAGTTTTAATGGGAACAGTAGTTGTTCAACAATTGTTTCTTATTTGCAGGTTTATTATTATTATATTGTTTATTGGTTATTTGTTTATTATTAAAGCAGTTGAGAAGGCAATTAAGTAACTCTTGTCTGACATTGCCATTCATTTTCTCCAGTGAAATCTCTGGTGAAAGCAGAAAGGAAGAGGTGTCTGTTGTTCAGTTTTTGCTGAGTTACAATTTATTAATGCATCTAACATGCCGGTTAAAATAATAACAATTTTAAAGTAAAATAAACACCAAATAATCAGAATAGCACTAAAATCTGTTGAAAGAGCAGGTACAAAATCACCACTGTGGGAATTAACAAAACAAAACAAAAAATTAAATGGCACCAGGAAATTCTAATTCCTGAGTTAAAAGCAATAGATCAAAGCACATGAAAATATATAATCTGGTTTCAATTGCTGTAAGCATATCTGAATTAATTATATATTGCATGATTTGCAAAACCCTCACTGGGCTAGGGCAGCATCCCTTTATATGTCAAGGGATAAGAACATTTAAATATGAACACTCTTTGTTCCAAAGTTATGGGAAATTCTTAATTCTGACCCAACCAAGGACCAAATGGAACACTGAGCTGCTCAGCACTGAAGCACTGCTTATGCACTTTATTCATGTTTATATATTTATTTAGAAGTTCACAGATGCATTATGGTTTTACTTATCCTTCCAACAAGACCCTGTTTTATCATTGCTTGGAGCCCATCTTTTCCTGCTATGCTGATTTTTCTCCCACATTTCTGAACAGCATTTAGTAAAGTAGAAACGCTTTTGACTTCTTGTTTGTCAAGTGCCTGAAATGGAAATTACAACATAAGCTTTAGTGTGAAGTCCCAGAAGAACCCATATTTAATTAACCAGATGCCTTTTTTGCTCTCAAAAGCCACGTTAACTGCAGCTTGAAGGAGAGATTTCATTCATAAAATTCATTTTGGGTTCTTAAATCAACTGCTGGTGTCAATCAAGCCAAATGAAAAAAATCTTTTTCACCCTCTTCCAAGGATGGTGTAGATGATTTTGATGCAATGATGACATTACCCAACACAGAAGCTTGTCCAGTTTGTTGACAAACTGTTTGCTGCATTTGTGAGAGACATTTTCACATTCTTCTGTGGCCAGAAATTGTTCTAAGGATTGGAAATCCTTTTTTCCTGTAGCTTCATCAATTAACTTTTCAAGCTGTAAGCAATATACCAAAGCAACTGCATTACTGTATGCTTAACACTGATACAACACATCTAATTAACTCAGATTTGATGCAAGTTTTACACAATCACCTGCTGGATTTGAAGCAAATATTCTGAATCACAAAATAATTAGGCGTAAAACCTTAAGTATAGAGCACCCTATCTAATACATTTATCTTGCAAATACTTATGCACTGAGATTTTAATTATTTGCCTTAACTGGCTTTTGTTTCCTCATATTACAAGTAAATTCCTACAGAAGTGTTTGTTATATCAATGCCCCTTACTAGGTATATTTAGTATTTTACACTTCTGGGTTACCTTATCCATTTTGTCCCTTTATTCTTTCTACATTTCTTTCCATTACAACTGGATTTCTACATTTTGATCTTAAGCATCACCTCAGTTGATTAACCTCTGCCAAATGCATATGATTTATTTTCATCAGTAGCAATTTCCAGTTCCTCTTGCTTTCCACCCAGCTATTTTGCACTAAGCCATGTCAAAAGAAAATTTCTTCCTACCCCGCTGCACTGCCACACTAAAGACTTTCTTTACAATTAAATGCTAGTAATTAAACCAATCAATACTCATATCCTGCTCCATCTGCACATACCTGCATCTCATTCCTGGCTGGCATTTTTGCAATTCACCAACTCAGCTGCATAAAAGGGAACAATCATCACTTTAAAGAGGTTTTGCAAACACATTGGGCATCAGCCAAAATACATTACAAACCCCGAAGTGTATCAGTTTATAAATGCTATATAAATGCTATTTAAGCAGCTGGGGATATAAGGAAACTTTCTTGCATGGATAAAAATTGCTTAAAGCAAAGGAGAGGAAGGAACGATCAGTTTCATGGCTGGAGGCACAGAGGGACCTGAGAAGACCCTCAGGATTTCCCAGCGAGGAGAGAGCACAGAAGGTCAATATCAGGTTATTCAGGACAGGTGAATAACAGCAAAACTCCATAAAGGCCTGGCCATAAAACGGTAAATTAAATAATTTAACACAAATATGATAAATAACGCTAGGAAAAAGACTTCTTGACACAGTGATGGGCTCCAAAGTGACTGTCACCAGCTAAAAGCAGGATCTGGGTAACAGAGGTTTCTGAAAATAGTGGCTTAATACTCAAGGACAGGCAAAATATTTGCTTTGTCAAACATTTAAGAAAAGCAATGAATCTCTTCATGCTTTGTATGAATTATTTTACACCAACCAAACCATGTGAAGCCAACAACCTGCCTCTCTGGTCTCCCCATCCCAGACATTATGCAGACAAAACAAATAATGATTAAAGACAGGGAACTACTGCTGTAGAACATCAGCTGGGAATACAGCCTAGCTACTCCTGTACTAAATAACAGAGAAATAACAAATACATGGTGATTTTTAATTACTTTTTCCAACACAAGCACACAACGGCCTCCTCTGAGTGAGGCCCGTGCTGGCACCTCACAGCTCTGCTGGCTCCGGCCGGGTCAGGCAGCCCNCTCGGGCTCCGGGGGCTGCCTTTGTCTACAGCCGCTGTTTAGAACCGATTTCTGTGCACACACTGAAATTACTGGGCATGACTTGCTAAACCAGCGTAATCCATTCTTGTGCTTAATTTAGAAACGCTTTCACTGCCCGAGTAAGGGCAAAGACACGCTCGGTTACGGACCTGCTGTGGGCAAAGGGCTTCGACTGACGTCTGTGGTCTTTATTATGCAGAGGGAACTGGATAATGTGCTTAAGTTGGAGCCAGCAGTGCACTGGATAATGTGTTTAAACGGAATTCGACAGTGCCAAAGGGGGGTTTTACCTGTACTGGTGTGGTACTGGTGTATCTATTGCCGTATCACAAATACAGATGGTAAAACTTATCATGAATCTCACATACTCCAAAAGAGTATCGATTAGTGTCTCCATTCATACCTAGAATAAGCAGCAATAGTGGAGCATCTAGGAGAGAAATCACCTTTCACAGCAGGTAAACCTGCAGCAATTGTAAATAAAATAATACTGCTGATTCCCTGAAATGAGAAACATAAAAACTCAATACTACAAAAGAAAAAAAAATAAAGCAACTGCACAGAAAGTATTTAAAATACCACGAGATGTCACTGTAATGCAAGAAAATGACAAGTGTTGTGAGATGTGGAGTGTCTGCACTGAGGAGCCGGGAGTGAGCAGTGCTGAAGCAGATTTGTAAAACAGCTTTATTGAGAAAACTCCTAAGGACAAAACTTTACATAAGGAACTTGGAGCATCAGAAGTTTCTATGAAAACTGAATCCTGGATTGTACTTTCGCCACATGAAGCAGAAATAATCAAAGCCAGTTTGAAGTCGATGCTTTCCCTTACCATGAGCAGAGGCTGAGCCTGTCCAGCCTTACTCATTCTATAGCAAAAGAGAAGTGGGACAGTCCAGAGGTGGATCACACGCTTTCCTTCCTGCAATCTCCACTGAGATTGCTTCAGCTCATTTCTTGTCCTGTAACATTAGTCTATTTTGTTTGGTTTAGCAGAAGGAAAGTCAAAGAGAAGTTTCATTGAGTTACGCATTAAACAGACCTGAACCAACAGTGAAATTATTTGGCCACAATCATTTCAGGCACATGTAAAAACACCAGAGAAAATGGAACAAAAACTCTTTAGGGTAGAGTAGCACAATTTAGAGGGACTCTAATTCACTACAGTAGCAGAAATATTTATCCTTATTACAATTAGTGAAAGACATTGTGCTGGCCAAGGTATTTTCAATCTTTGGCACAGCTGCTGTTGTGTGTGAAGGGTCAG
Organism: Leptocoma aspasia; assembly: GCA_013399835.1. Classification (NCBI taxonomy): domain Eukaryota; kingdom Metazoa; phylum Chordata; class Aves; order Passeriformes; family Nectariniidae; genus Leptocoma; species Leptocoma aspasia. The sequence goes on along the minus strand of VXAX01004078.1, from coordinate 438,099 downwards.
AAGTGTTGATACCACCAGTTTGAATATCAAGTGGCAGCTGAAATACTTGCAGATCTGAGATCACAAGGAGAGAGAAGTTGGGAAAGAAGTCAGTACTAATGTTACACTCCTGTTGCCAAATGAATAATCACTTAGACTTGCAGCTCTGAGTCTTCACCAGCTGTAAAGTACAACTGAGCACTGATGATACACTACATTAAGTGCTGTGGTTACTGACTGTACATGCATCTTACCGTGATTACAATTTGCAATTTAATTTTTTTCGTTGTAAAATAAATACAAATAAACTACGAATTTGAAGCTAAATGTAAAAATATCACCTGTATTAAAAGTAACACCAACAACCTGTAAGACAAACTTGATAGTTGGATGTTTGCAGAAAAAACTGATCATTTTCTTAAATAATCTTACATTTTTTAGCAACTTAATACAGACATGCCCATGTATTTAAAATGATTTGCACTGATTAAAAAGTAACTGGCAATATATATCTTTATTAATTATGTCTGCTAGTTAAATGTCCTCATTTTGCTCTAGGAGAAACCTGGAAACAGGTAATTCCAGTCTTCAACTCTATCAGGACTGACCCCAATGGAGCTGCAGGAGGATATATCACATGGAGGATAAATCAGGCACTGCATAGGGTCACTCTTAACATAGCACAGGTAGATTTTCATGAAACCTGTCAGGGGAAAGAATCTGGTTTGGGAGGAAAGGCTGCAGCAAGGAGAACTGAAAGAAAAGAAATAGAACAAATAATAACACCATCATGATGCCCAGAAATGAATGTGCTAAGTAAAGTCTAGCACAGATTTGCAAAGTGCAAGTTGAGGAAAACCCCCTTCCTCTCTTCTCTTCCATGAAGCTGTATTAGAATTAAGTGGCAGCAAGCCCTTTTCCAAAATTGGATCTCAATCCCTCAGGTGCTGCAGGCACAGAACTCTGAGGTGAAAGCACAACAGATTCCATGTAGGAAGTGGCAGCCCAATCACCTTTGCAGATACATACACTAATCACTGTATCTTTATGTGCTGTTCATGGTTTAGCAACTCAAACCCACCTTACTTTCCAGAGTATGTTACTCTGTAAGTGACAACTTGACATTAAGTTTCTTTATAACCTTTCTTAACAGGACTACCATTGACAGAAACAACAGAAAATTGTGAAAAGCTTTTATTCCAATCTTCAGTATTACAATAGCCATAGTTTTATTATTGCTTTTTAGAATTAATTAAGCACTTTACAATTTTACAAGTGCTTGACCTTTTGTCCAGCATATATGCTTCACTGATATGCTGCGTAATGTACAACCCCTTTTTATTTACATGGATTTCATGTTTCTTTAAAAAAACATGCTTGGAAGAACCTTGAAACTGTGGACTACTAGACATTCATTTACTGTATGACAACAATAAATACATGTTTTTAAAAGTGCATTATATGGTGATAATCCTTGTGAAGAATTCACTTGTACAAAATCCTCATTGTAAGGGAAGTGCTCAATTTGAACACAGTGCAAGCAGTCAGGTTATCCTGAGAAGATATAAACGTGGTGTAAGTTTACCTTCATGACAGGTGCATATTAGCACTAAATGGCTTAATTCCATTTTTGTCAACCAGAAGCCATTTGATGTTCATTACTGAGTTTGGCAAGAAAACCTAAGTGCAAATGTCAACTCTGCTGTGACAGGTGCCATACTGGTGTGAAGGTTTAGCAGCTTAACCCAGAGATGGCTCTCAGCTCCCCTGCTCCACTGAGCCAGCAGTGCCAGAGAACTGCACTGGCACGAACTGAACTGTCAGCCCTTCTCCAGCAGTGCAGACCAGCACAGACAGCAAAAGGAAACTTGGAATAATGCTTCAGTATTTAGTATTCAAGACCTTGCACATGCCAATACCCTGAGAGGTTGTGGAAGGAAGGCAATAGAAGCCCAACTGAGACATTCATTTCTCCATCCTTTCACACTGTGCTACATGTGGCATGAACCTTTCTCGTGACAGCCTCGGCTTTACAAAATCTGACCTGGCCAAGGGAACACTCAGCTCTGACATTTGCTAGCACATTACAGTCTGTCCCAGAAGACAGCAACATCCTTCTGGCACGAAAGCAAGTATTGCTCTGAGCTCCAGCAACACCCACTGGGAACTGGTGTCTGGTAAGAGAGGGGTTTTTATGGTGTGCTGTGTTTGCTGATGGAAGAACAACAGTCATGTGAGAGGGAGAAAGAGGGGGAAACAATGCTAGAAAATAGTGCCCTTTATTCAGCACAAGTGTGTATGTTCAGATAGGACTGAGCTTTCTGAGTACTCTGCAAAAGGTGCTCAGCAGCTCACAGAATCTTCATTCCTGACTTTGGTTCCCCTGAAAGTCAAAGACCAATGGGATGAGGCAGCTTCCTCACTTGAAAGCCCAGCTTTGCTAAGTGGGTATCACAACAAAGAAGCAGCATTAAGTTGCCAGACAAATCAATTTTCCTGGGGTTTCTGCACTTCCAGAATTACTTAGTGGACTTTTCAGGCTAATATATAACTGGCCATTGGCTGCTTACAACTGTGATTTTACAAACAACTTGTGATTTTGATAAATAAGCACCAATCCAAAATCAGATGCCCAAGTAAGTGGCCTGATTTTCATAGCATAGTCCTAAACCACAGCTCTTCTAATATCTCCAGCCAGCCAGCTCTGAAAGTCTATGTTACACACATAAAGCTAAACTTTTCATGCAGTAATGATTACGTATGGGAACAATTATGGACAAGCTTTTACTTAAAAAATTTAAGCCTGTTGCAAATCTTAAACCACACTAAAACCACAGAATGAAAATAATAAAGCAAGAAGCACGGAAAGATGGTCTAACAGTGCTCCTGTGCTCTCCCTGCAGCAGAAGGGATTCTGTTTATGGATCTGTGTAAGTAGCAGTTTACCAAATTAAGTGTTTTCAAGTTCCTCCTTGTGTTGCAAAGGCTGCAGTCTTGGGAGTTCAACTGTTTTACAATGGCAAGCAGTTAAATAAAGAAGTCAAAGCTATTTCTGCAGTAGTTCTGGAACACTGGGGAACAACTATGATTCAGGGTTCTGGAATGCTATTCCAAGCCTCTGTACCCTGCTCCCTGTACTATTTCTTCTCCATATATACATATATATTTATATAGTATCCATTTCTTGATCTATAATTTTACCAGTAAGTGATAAAATCATGAGCATTCATACAGTGCTTTGAGACCTTCAACTGCATTTGCAACACAAGTCCAAAATTAGTCTTGTTTCCCTTAGTAAAAGCAGGTGCACCAGGAAGAGACAATTCCTGTACCACTACTTTGAGAAAAACCTACTTGGGCATCACTTGACAAAGGTGAGAATTTCCCCAGGCAGATCTGCCTTACACACACTTTGGTAACAATCACTCCTGCTGCAAGGAGGAGATAAGAAAAAGCACCTTTTGTTTTTTTCCCAAGGGAAACAGAGGGGTTGATGGCACATTTTCATGTATGTTTTGCTCATAGTAGCATTTCATTTTCAACTCAGACATTAATGGAAATATTTAACGTGGTAACAGCCTTAATAACATATGTATATAAATACAAGTACTCCCTACAGTGTCTGTCACTCAAATTATGCATGAATGGAAGAGTGCCTTGATTTGGTGAAGTAATATAAACAAAATTAGGAAAAAAAAACCAGTAAAGCCACACTGTCCACTCAGAAAACAAACAGAAGAAACAGGCAAGAGAGATCAGTTAGAAACATTCTACGCAAGCAAGAGTATCACTAGCAACAAGAAATGTGTTGTTTTGCTCTCTGGTAGCCTCACAGCATTCCTGGGAATGCTGCAATGACTCACGAACTCAAAAAAACCCACATGGCCTTTCTATGATGGTATCTTACTACAGATTTTGGCCCTTTTAACTTTCCCAGAGATTTAGAGCAGTTTGTACAGGCCACTGCCTGCTTCCCAGCCCTGGGACACTTGGCCAGGTTTGGCAGGTTCCAAAAAGAAGGTTGTTGCCATAGGAGCAGAGAGCCATGCCAAGGGACAGAGTGCCACCAAGACCACCAACACGCTGCTCCCTTTGCTCAGATGAAGTGGATCCAGCTCTCCTCACATTCCCTCGGCAACTTCAGGGGGTGAGTCCGGCAGCAGAGGGTGTAGTTCTTGCCTCTGTTGTTATCCCAGTACTCCTGGCCGTTGACTTGGTACCTTGCTGCAAACTGGACGAGAGTGCTCAGCTGAAGGAGGAAAGGAGGCACAGGAAGAAAGAAAGTGAACACATCGACCTGATCCTGCCCGTTTTTCTCTGGGATGCTGCAGTCCCAGCGAGCACACACCTCGTGGATGCTTTCCCACTGGTTGAAGGTGTAGCGCACGGACACCTGCTTCTCAAAAGCAATATTCCGAACCTGGATGGTGCCTCTGAGCCCCAGATCTGAGCTGGTCACCCGTTCCAGACACACCTGCTGCTCCTGGAGTCGGAATGAGAAATCCGGACAGTCTGCAGGCTGCTGGAAGTCAGGGACGAAGCATCGCATAGTAAACTCCAAGTTCAAGCTGTTGTACCAGAGGTCTGAGTTTATGGAGAGCCTGGAAAGGACATGCAAAGGGATGGATGGATCCTCCCCAGTCTGGAAGACTTTCACTTCAGTGAGCTCCAAGCCTAAAGCATCAGCAAACCTGACCCGGTTCATGCGGCTCTGGCAGCCGGGCTCCTGACACCGCACTGATGCTCTCTTCCTCCTCTCGGGTGATGTCGGCAGGGACCTCGCTCGGCGACGGATGATGGGTCGCAGGGCTGGGTCACAGCTGGAGGAGGTGCTGCTCGGATGATTATTCGGCTGGGGGCTCTCCTTGGCTGGGGCACTGCTCCGAGAAATCTTACTGCTACTTTTATGGCCTGCTGTGGGCTGCTGCTGCCACCCTCGTCCCACTGCTCCTTCAGCCCGTAACATGTTCTCATAGAGATCTGAAAGGTAGCTGGGATTCCTCTGAGGACCACGCACTTCCATTCTTAACGCTGGAAAAAATCAGCGCTAACACTGCAGGTAATAATGAGCACTGCCCCTCTGAAGCACTTAATTTGGTGGGAATGGCAGTCACAGTAAGGTCTGAGGTTACTGCACTGGATGCAGCAAGGAGCACCTGGAACAACGTCACCTTCGAACGAAGGGCAGAAGCCGGGCAGCTCTCAGGGCAGCTCGCAGAGCCAGCAGTAAGGCTGTGCGGGCAGCTGAAGGCAGACACTCACTGGCCGATGAACCCGAGATCGCTGTGCTGGCTGGTGGCCCCCAGGCTCAGGCTGGAAAGGGATTCAAGGCTATCACCGCTGATACTGGAGGAGCTCACACCCAGGCTGGAGAGCGACTGGAGGCTGTCGTGTTGAATGAAGGACTCCAGGCTGTCGGAGAGGTCGCTGGAGGCGCGGTGCGCGCCGAAGCACCGTGTGCCGGAGCCCCGGGCGAGAGCGGCCTGCAGGCTGTCCTCGCTGG
>VXAX01004078.1:415771-431225 GCA_013399835.1 Leptocoma aspasia | reverse complement strand
GGAGCGGGGCGGGCCCGGCTCGGCGGGCGCTGCGGGCACAGCTGCCATCGCTGCGGGCACAGTCTGCGCCTGCTGGCACTGCTGCCATCCACCGCGGGCACAGCCTGCCACAGCCGAGGGCACGGTCTGCCACCATCCCGGGCACTGCCACCCTCCCGGACACTGCCACCATCCCGGGCACGGCCACCATCCCGGGCACTGCCACCATCCCGGGCACTGCCCGCCCGGCGCTGGCCCCTCGCGGCCGCTGCTCTGCCCCGGGTGCGGGACTGCGGCGCTCCGGCGCTCCGGGGCTCGGCTCTGCTGAGCGCGGCCGGGACAGGATGCGGGGAGGCGTTTGAGGGACAGGACGGGATCAAGTGTAAATAGATATGGACATTAATATGACTTTAAATACATAAACAGCACTGCAGTAGAAGTAAAAGTGGGTCAGGAGAGCTGTTTGTCACCTGCCACATTTGCAGACCATTGTGAACCCCTGGAACCGTGCCGTTCCCTGGTACGGGAATTCAGTTCCTCAGAAGAAAGCAATGGATCCTGCTCTGAGTATTTTTAGTAGGAGCTGATGAGACATTTGTTTTGGAAAAAGAAAAAAAGTATCGGGTACAAAATTTGCATATATGCATATCGGAAGAGCGCGTTTTGCGACACAGAAAGGACAACTCAGCTCGCACAGCACGCAGGGGGTTGATCATCTGCTCTCCATAAATTGGGAGCAGGAACACCCACCCCGTCGGGCTGTGACGCCCAGGCTCAGGCAGCACCTGGAGCTGCGCAGGCTGAGCCCTGGCCATGGGGATGAGCCCATGACACTGCACGGGAGCTCTGGGAGCACAGCCCTACCCTCAGGTATTCCCATGGATTGGGAATCGTAAATTGAACGATGCTGCTTCCCACTAAGCGAGTGCTGGGGGAGGGGACTGTTTTCCAGTACAGTTTGTTGGCTGATTATGTTTATCTTACTGCTTTAAAAATAGAATCACATCGGGAGGATTTATTTTGTCGCCAGCATCTCCAGGACGTGGGGATGTCTGCATTGGATATATTGTGTCTTGCAAAGCCAAAAGACTGGAGCCGTTTGAAGATTATGTAACAGAAAAGGTGCAGATACCCTTTGGAAAGAGGAATAATGGGACCAGGCATTCAGGAATATCCCTTATTACTGCACAGAGAGACGCAGCAGAAGGAAAGCCACAGCTACACCAATGAAAACCACAAAGGAATGGTAAAGTAAGGAAATTAATTTCTCTTTTTATAGTTAATGGAATGTCAATGTACTGAGCCTAGTTGATAAGTGCCTGGCTGTCTGTTCCTACTGCCATCCCCTCCCCTGATCCCAGTGACAGAAATGATTGTGCAGGATGATCATGCAGGTCACAAGGTCACAGAGGTGACTGCAGCAATGCTGGAGGCACAGGACTTAGTTTCATTCTTTTATAAGGTCTTGAATTTGTGAAATCATGTTTTTAAAAACAAAATCTGACTATACTGACATAAAAACTGTGAACAAGATGTACAGCCTGGCAAATTAACTGAACTGTAGTAATGCTAGATTAGACAGGAGGCACAGTTTGATTATTGCTATTCTGAAATGATATTTTAAAGCTTTCCATTTGGAAATCAGTAATATTTCTTCGTAGAGCAACCACTGGTCTTATTCTTAGAATACGCTGATTTATTTATTCTGTGTGCTTACACGGAAATGTAGCTGGTTTAATTAAGGAAGCATGTTTTAGTTCTAAGCTGCCCAGATCAGTAATGCCATTCCTTTTGCTTTCATATGAGCTTTTACTCTTAATAATATTTTCACAACCCTATTATAATATGACATAGGGAATTTTCTTTTACCTTCATTGTGAAATAGTTTGTATTAATACCAGAAGAGACCTTATGCTCCCTGTTCACTTTCACTCCTTATCTTCAAAGGAATAATCCTTTAAATTTTGTGGAGAATATGCAAATGGGAAAGACAAGCAAGATTTGGCTTGTAGTGACCTTCATATTGTACTTTATAATTAATTTTGGATTCTATATAAGGGCTACATTCTATTATTATATCGTCTGATATAGTTATTCACTTTTGCATTAATAATATTAAAAATACAGCAGTGTGTTTGTAGTATAAAAAGTAAAAAGTGGCCATGGCATAGTTCTGATGAACTTTAAGTCTAGGAATAACTGCAATCAGCCCTTTTTTAAACTCAGTTGTACTCTAAGCTTTTATTGTATTTCTATTCTGACACTCATATATGCTGCTATTTATATCTGATATTCTGTTTAATCCTTTGTGGTTACAGTAATGGAAAAAGCCATCCAACCACCAAAGGACTAAATAAACCAATTTCTTATGCGAAATCTCCTCCTGGAAGATTAGGCAAAAATGTATCAAGTGCCATTGAAAAGGTAAATCATCTCCTTTTCTGACATAAAAAGGTTACTTACTCTAAGTCAGCTTCTTAATAACGACACAAACTTTCATATCCCTTCAGATTTCCCATGACACTCAAGATGGTCACCAACCGAGTGTTTTTAAGAAGGGAAGGAGCCAGCTGGATGGCAATAATCAGTCAAAAAGGTAATTCTATGTTAAGATTATCTGTTGAATTTGTAGTCATTTCAAACTGGTATACAAAATGCTTGTGATGAAATCGCTGCTGTGTTTTGCATTTGACTTCACTGGCTCAGAGTTCAGCATTTATGAGAATTAACTTATCAAAATGGAAACTTGCTATCCTGCTTTAGTGAGTTCTCAGGCAAAACTATAATAATAATAATAATAAAAAAATCAGTAGTAGGCAGCGTTGTCTCTACCAGCAATTACTGATTTTGCCTCATTACCAAATTTCTGTTTTGCTTCAGTCATGGAGATCCCTGTCCTTGAAGGGGTGGCAAGACCTTTGTAAGCTGCTGTTCCAAGGCGTTGACCATTCTAACAGGATATGAACTTCCTTTCCCTTTAGGATCCCGAGTGTTTGCAGCTCGCTGCACAGTGCACAAGGACCAAAGAGGAGTCCCCCAGAAAGAAGGCAAAACGAATCCTTCCTGCACAGGAGTCCCCCAGAAAGAAGGCAAAACGAATCCTTCCTGCACAGGATCCCCCCTGGCACAAAGGGCAGCACACAAGAAAACTTCTGTAGGGCTAAGGATGCCCCAGTGCAGCATTTTTATTGCAGTAAAAAAGAACAGTTGGGGAAGAATCATGAGGAATACATTGCTGAAGCCAGTCCAGGCTCTTCGAAATGGCAAGAAGCATCTGTAGGTGAAATGTTTCTTGATTTTGAATCGGTACAAATTATTAAAGAAGATGCTGAAGATGACAGTGCCAGTGACCTCTCTGACTCAGAAAGGATTCCCATCCCCCCCTCTCCCTGCACACCGCCAGAACTCATCCTCAGAGCTGAAGAAATCGACCCAGTTTGTTTGGAACACATCCCTGAAATGGGATTTAAAGAATCCGAATATTACTACCCCGACTTCCTCCCGCCCCCTTTCAACTCGTGGGACTTGAAGCAGCTGGCCGTGTTTGTCCACGTGGAAGGGAAGAGCGATTTCCGTCCCAAGCCCGCGGGGTCCCTGGAGAAGTACCTGGAGCGGCTGCTGCAGCTGGAGTGGCTGCAGATGCAGACGGTGCAGAGCGAGAAGGGCAGGGCCACCAAAGCCCGGCCCCAGACTGTCCCCGGCCCCACCCGCGCCCTCAAGAGCCCCGGGAAAGGCAAAGCCTTGCTCAGCCCTGTGCCCAGCCGGCAGGCAGTGGCCCAGGAGAGTGTCACCAGGCTGCCCAGGAGCTGTTTGGGTCACAGGGCAGAGCTGTACTCTGAGGAGACTCGCCAGGTGCGTTCCCATCCGGGTCACCTGAAACCTCCTGAGAGAATGGGATGTGCAGCATCTTCTCAGAGGCAGGCTGGTGATGGAAGGAGTGAACTGAAAAAGAAACCAGCTGCAAAGCAGCAGCTTCTCAGTCTGCAGCCCCCCGAGAGCAGCTCTAAAATCCAAAGTGTTGGTAACATCAGACCCCCTAAGCAAACCCCAGCATTCCACGGTGCAGCTGCTCCCATCAAAGGTTTAAAAACATACATGTGTACAAATCCAAAGAAAAATGGCAATGCCAGCAATTATGTCCCTCCTAAAAAGCCATCAGCGGACAGGAAAATAAAAACAAATAGCACAAAGCAAACACCACGCAAATTTCAGTGAGGGAAAATTCATTAGTGAATGTTGATGCTTCTTGACTGCTAGAAAGCATCTGGCCAGTGTAGAAGGATCTTCTTTTTCTTCATAGGAAGATACTGAGAAAAATATTCCTGACAAGTGGTTCTGAGTCAGCACTGTTCATTTCTATAGATTTGATCTTAAGCCAGCAGGAAATGTTTTCCCTGAAAGCAAGTGTCTTCCATTGGTCTTTCCTCAAAAATTATAATTGCTCAATGAAGATAACAATAGCACAGTGTGAAGTTTAGAGAAGTGTAGAACGTCCTGTCTGCACCAGCTGAAGTCTGAGTGTTCCTTGTACTTACCCTGCTGGGTATGAAGGAATAGGGTCCATGCTCTTTCTCCTTGCCCAGATGTGCTTTTTGTAAGACAGGTTTGTTTTTGGTGTTTTTATAAAACAATGGAGCCTGTTATCTATGCAAAGTCAACTCTAATTCTTCACAGATGATGAACTGGATTTTTTGATGAAATAGGTATTATTTTTTGAGGAGAAGAAGAAGAATGGAGATAATGTTTTGAAATATTTTAATGCAGAAAGAATTCTTTTAAAGACAAAGTATTAGGGACCAGACAGATTCAATAATGACAAATTAAGAAAATGGAATGTATATTTTTGTACCCTGGAATCTTCACTGTGTTTACAGACAGCTTTCCTGGAAGTTCATTTTGTAGGCCTTGATGCTTTCTGTCATTTAGGGGAAATGACCAGATTTCAAATTGCACATGGTAATATTTGAGTAATGCAAACTAAGCCTTTTAGCAGAGACTGTATGGCCTAGTTTTCAGAACTGGTAGCCTCTCAAAACATAAAAACCAGACTTTTAGGGGAAGAATTTAAAGGGTGTTGTAAGTTCAAGTAAAGATATATTTTGATACAGAAGATACCTATTTTTAGTCACCTAAGATGACTCTTATTTATCCTGTGCTCCAGTCTAGGTTGGCTTCTTAAGGTTTAAGGAGGTGAGATGGAGAAATGTCCTACAGAAAGAAATTGTACAACCAGGATTGGGTGCTGTCCTTGGGCCTTCTGTCTTCTCTTGTGTCTGTGAGATACAGGAGAATACAAAGGACAGTTCAGAGAATATTCAAGTGTCACTTGATCTATTACAATTTCAAGTCAATTACAGCAGCTGGAGACAGGATCTTGTTAAGATGGAATTCTAAAGAATGTTTTTTACTTTCACTTAAAAATGCTGGTCAGTGTATTTTCCTCCTCAGCCACCAGTCCCAATCTTCACCAGAAGTGAGCTGAGGTCTGATGGACCAGATTCTGCAAATGGATCCTTCACATTGTGATAGAAAATGAAAAAGTAGCAAATACTAAAGAGTACATTATGTATATAGCTAAATTGCACTTCTCTTGGTAAGCTCATCTTGGTTTTAAGATGCTTAGCTGTTTCTTTCATTGTGCCTACCAGATCTTCAGCTTTGTAAAATTTCAAAGCATGAATTTATATGTAGTTTGAAAAGTGAGAATATTAAGAAGTGTAGTAATAAAGTAGAGTATTTTACAGTACATAAAAACATTGCTCAGGAATAGTCTAAGAAATATTTTTAGTGGTTTTTTCCTAGTCTACTGGAGACCAAAAGTGAAATTTTGAATTGGTAAACAAATGTAATAGTATTACATTTCCAGAGTCAGTATTTGTAAAGTTACACTTAATATGAATTGTAGTTGCTGCATGTACATTCAGCTCTATGCAATTCAAGTGAAACTTAATCTGAGATGCTCAAAGACCAGAGAGGCTGGCTGTGTCAGAGGTGTGGTGGCACTCAGGATGGGACTGAACACCAGCAGTGCAGAGGACCAGCACATCCCAGTGTTGCTGTTTCACCCTTTTGTTTTGGTCCAGCCTCATGTATTTCAGCTTTTTTAGCTGAAAGGTTCTTGCACCCAGTGCTAGTATTTCAAGCTCTGGCCAAATTCTGCAAGCCTGCCTTAGCCAAGTTTTCCTGATTCACATGAACAGTAGTGAAAAATACTCCTATTTTGCTTTGCCAATAATCAGGATTTTAGTGCACTGTTCTAGTTCAGTGTTACAAGTACCAAACCTGAGGTGAGCAGGATCCAGGCAATAACCAAAACAGCAGTTTTTTAAAACAAATCCTGTTAGATGCAGTAAATAATTTATAGCATAGTGTTCTTATAGCATTGAATATTGCTGGATGCTAAATTTTCTGAATTGAAGCTTTCCTGAGTTGTAAGGAGGACATGCAAAGCACATTTTCCATGATCATTTCTCTAAGAATAAATAAACCCCATTTTAACCAGCTGTGACCAGAGCAAAGGTGATTGGCACTGGGAAAAGTCTTTTGTCACAGACGTAGGAAAGTTTTAATGTAGTATTTGTCATCTTATGGACACCAGTCTGTCATTGGAGACTAAACAGTGAAGTAGGGGGAGGTGGTGATGGTGCTTTAAAGAAGTCTGAAAACTTGTTCATCACTGGGCTCCACGTGGGATCTGGCCAAGCAAGTTTGTCTCATGTGATAATCACACCAGTCTAATTTCTGTCATTGATTTGATTCTTCTGACACGCCTGTCTTTGTTCACACACAGAAACAGAAATTCTGTGTTTGCCTCAACAAACAGCTCTTGGTCTGAGCAGACCTGCAAGGGCTGGGTTTTATCCTGTTTGCATTTTAACTTCACCGTGTTCTGGCCCTACAGATGAAAAGAGCTCCTTTTATGAAGAGGACTATGGTTTATATTGCTTTCATTTTGTATTGCTGGATATTGTCTTTAGAAGCACTTCTGAACAGAGCAGAAAAATTTATTCCATCAAACACATTCAGTTTAAAATGAATTACTTAAGATACTTCCAGAGCACCATGTTTGTGTGGCTACTAGCCTTTTTTTTTACAAGGTTTAGCAGTATGATCATATGGATCTAAGCCTAGCACTGGTGATGCTTCTTGAACAACAGATTACTGTGATGTGAGATATTTAAACAGAGTGATTTTTTTTTTTTTTTTTGCTAGGGAATGTAAAGGTTTAGTGTTCTGCAGTGTTACTTACAGAACAAATATGCTCAGGTTGTATTTCAAAAAACAGCCAGACTCTGCTTCAGTTGCATGAGTATAAACTTCGAACAGCTCAGTTATTTTCAGTGAAATGACCCTGTTAGAAGATATGAAGAAACAGAATTTCACTCCAATATGTATAAACTGTTTTCCTTAGTAATGCTAATGTATCTTTAGTGCATCACATGAAAAAATTTAAAGCAATATTGTTTTTCTCTTGCCATGTTCCTTTTTTCTCCATTGCTTGCATCTCATACTGAGGGCAGTTAATGTTTTCCCACCTCGTTTTGTTGGATACAGCAGGATAATGCTGCAGAGAGGGTTGTGCTGATTCCCTCGGGCTAAATTGTCCTGTTTGACCCCAGGCACTGAGGTCTGCCCTCATCCTGTCACTGCCTGTGTCCTTTCTGTGTTCCATTCATTGTTGTTTGAGATATTTTTTACCTTCCATTTGCTATTTAAAGGATCTTGTTAGAATTCTGAGAGAATTTTGACAGTTTTTTCAGCCAGTATGTGCTTTTTAAGAGCTGATACATAAAATTTCTACAGTATGAAATTGCCTAGAATGTACAATTTTTTGCCTTATTTTAAAGGTACTGAGCTTTTGTTGCTCCCATTGCATTAGTGGTTTTTCATCTGAAAAATAAACAGAAGAGGCTGGAAGGACTGAACTTGATTAACTGAGGATTTGCAGACCAGCTGTTGATGTTGGTATACATGTATTCTTATTTATTTGAACTTTTTGTGGGTATTTTTGCTAGTAATTCCATGGGAAAGTGATCTTGTCATTCAAAGGTACCGTATATTTGCTACAATAAAAGTGAGATACTGCCCTGTTTGTTGCTGAGTTGTATTTTTTCCTCAAGATGACACCACTGAATGTTCTTGGAGAGAATTCCAGTATTGCAGTGTCGGGTGGAGGGGATAGCTCAGCACATCCCGGCTCCTGCTGGCCAAGGGAAGCCAGAAAAATACGGAATTGTCCTTCAAATTCGGGCAATTCCATCCGGGATGCAGGGGGTGGGAAAACCCGGACCGGATTCTGGCCGGAGTCAGGAATGGAGTCGGCAAAAGGGAAAACCCGGACCGGATTATGGCTGGAGTCTGGAATGGAGTCGGCAAAAGGGAAAACCCGGACCGGATTTTCCCCGGAGTCCGGAATGGAGTTGGCAAAAGGGAAAACTCGGACCGGATTCCGGCCGGAGTCTGGAATGGAGTCGGCAAAAGGGACAACCCGGACCGGATTATGGCCGGAGTACGGAATGGAGTCGGCAAAAGGGAAATCCCGGACCGGATCTCCCCCAGAGTCCGGAATGGAGTAAAAACTAGACTGGATATTTTCCTACAGTTCGGTATGGGTATAACCTAATTTCACACACGGTGTGTTCCTGTGTTCAGCTGAGGCTAATGCAGAGGAAAATCAAGGCAGGGAGAGTGAAATTTTCTCTTTTGTATTGCTGAAAATTGCCTTTGTTTTGCTCTTTATTTATAGTAAGCTTTACAAAGCTACTTTGTGATGTACTAAAAAACAACTTTACCATCAGAACATTCCTGATATTTGTGGTTTTCCTGCTGTCCCAGCCTTCCTGTACATGAAGCAAGGCTATCACAAGATGTAAGCATGCTTGCAAAAGATGTATCACAAGATATGGCTGCTTTTGCAAAATGTATAACCTAGATAGCACAGGCAGAGAACAAAAGCCATAAAAGCAGAAAACCAAGTCTAAAGTGACATCAGAAGACCACCCTGGGCTGTCTCCCTGACGGACCCTTGGAGACTGTAGCTGTGGACTTCCACAATGCTGCGGCAACCTGAGGCAGAGTTGTGGTAAATGGGCTCTGAAAATGTGCAAAGTCATTTGGGGATGCAATGCAACTGCAACAGTATAAAGTACTACTTGCTAAAGAATTGGGGGTGTCCCTGGCTGTTGCCACACCCCCAGAACTTTTACTTTTGCTTTATTGGTCTGTCCCTTATTATCCCTCATTAAACTGTTAAAATTTTGAGGAGTGGGCTTCATTTCTCACATGCACCATCCCTCCTTTAGCATGAAGGAGGCACTTCTGGTGCTCGTGTGTGTGCTGGCATCTGCTGGCTGTTGGTATCATGGCACTGCTGTAAATAATACCCTAAATGCTAAGGAATTGTTGTCAGACAAGATTATTTCTTTCAATGAAATAACTTCCTGCTCTATATTAGCCACAAGTGCCTCTGAGGGGGAAGCTTGTGGGTTTCCTCAAGCACTGATGATAAAAAAGGGATGGTATCAAATTCCCTGTCAGGAAACCACAGATGTGTTACTTTTAAATTTTGAGGTTTGGACATGTCTGACTGTTTGTGATTGACCTCTGCTCACTTATGGAATGAAGGCTGTTTGTCCTACAATAGAGTACGTAAGTTATACATGCAGGAAATGTTGGAATTAGTTACAAATTTTACTCCTGTTCTATTACAGTTTTGTGCTGAAAGAAAAATGCTTTGCCTAAGGCAAGCACTAAGTCTGGGAGCTAAGACACTGTTTTTGTGTTTCAAAGTTTACTTAAACAATAAATTATGCTTTCACTTGGATATTATTAACTAATAATTCAAAGCTGGGAACTTCAGCCAAATGTGATAAAAGAATTTGGCTGAGTGGCAGGCAGCCACATTCTCCTAAATGCCAGCAGCAAGATCTGTTTACACAGTAAATCACTCCTGTGATAAACTGTCCTTAACTTAAAACTCCAGATGGAAGACTTCAAATCAGGCCAGTGATTTAGCAGCACTGCTGATACCTGAGGTGGCATTTTTATTGCAGATGATAACCACATTGGTAAGTTATGCTGTGTTTTGCTGTTTCTTCTGAAAATTACACAAGGCTGAAAATAATCATGGAAGTGTTCTGTGTGTTTCTTGCTTGTGAAAACTCACGTTGGGTTTGGAGCACACCATGCCTGCAGTCACCCAAACATGAAATGTGATCAGACCCACGGGTGCTAATGTTTGTAAAGTTCTCTCTTGCATGGGACAAAAAAAACCTATTTTAATGAAACTCTATTTCTTGAGAAATGAGCCTGTTCCCTGGAGGTTCTCACAACTGCATAGCCTGTGCCCACACAGGTGCTAACATTCAGTATTTCAGCTTCTTCAGGGATTTGAGGACTTGCACACACTAAGCTAATACAGCTTCCCAGCACCATTGTGAGATAAAGATGCAATATTTACACTTAAAGAGCAGAAATTTAGGCTGAAGGAGCAGCTCAGTTGACCAGAATCACACAGAGAGCTGTGGCAAACTAAGGAGAGGCACTTACCAATGGTCCTGCACGAGTATCTTGCCTTTCACCAACAANAGGAAGTTCAGCTTCACTTAAAAATTGCTAAAAAAATTACTAAAAATTTACTAAAAATTACTAAAAAAATTTGAATTCAAAATTAATTTTTGAATTAATTTAAAAAATTTAATTTAAAATTAATTTTTAATTTAAAAAATTCAGCTTCACTAAAAAATCGCTACACTCAAAAAGGTTTATTTAGAGGCTTTCATGAGGAGCAATGATTACAAAGAAGAGAAAATGAGGCACAAAGCAGCGCATTTCTCCCCTACACCACATATTTGCAGCAATCCTGCAGTGCCTCCCTGTCGTTGCTCTTGTGCTAGGCNCTTGCAAAAGATGTATCACAAGATATGGCTGCTTTTGCAAAATGTATAACCTAGATAGCACAGGCAGAGAACAAAAGCCATAAAAGCAGAAAACCAAGTCTAAAGTGACATCAGAAGACCACCCTGGGCTGTCTCCCTGACGGACCCTTGGAGACTGTAGCTGTGGACTTCCACAATGCTGCGGCAACCTGAGGCAGAGTTGTGGTAAATGGGCTCTGAAAATGTGCAAAGTCATTTGGGGATGCAATGCAACTGCAACAGTATAAAGTACTACTTGCTAAAGAATTGGGGGTGTCCCTGGCTGTTGCCACACCCCCAGAACTTTTACTTTTGCTTTATTGGTCTGTCCCTTATTATCCCTCATTAAACTGTTAAAATTTTGAGGAGTGGGCTTCATTTCTCACATGCACCATCCCTCCTTTAGCATGAAGGAGGCACTTCTGGTGCTCGTGTGTGTGCTGGCATCTGCTGGCTGTTGGTATCATGGCACTGCTGTAAATAATACCCTAAATGCTAAGGAATTGTTGTCAGACAAGATTATTTCTTTCAATGAAATAACTTCCTGCTCTATATTAGCCACAAGTGCCTCTGAGGGGGAAGCTTGTGGGTTTCCTCAAGCACTGATGATAAAAAAGGGATGGTATCAAATTCCCTGTCAGGAAACCACAGATGTGTTACTTTTAAATTTTGAGGTTTGGACATGTCTGACTGTTTGTGATTGACCTCTGCTCACTTATGGAATGAAGGCTGTTTGTCCTACAATAGAGTACGTAAGTTATACATGCAGGAAATGTTGGAATTAGTTACAAATTTTACTCCTGTTCTATTACAGTTTTGTGCTGAAAGAAAAATGCTTTGCCTAAGGCAAGCACTAAGTCTGGGAGCTAAGACACTGTTTTTGTGTTTCAAAGTTTACTTAAACAATAAATTATGCTTTCACTTGGATATTATTAACTAATAATTCAAAGCTGGGAACTTCAGCCAAATGTGATAAAAGAATTTGGCTGAGTGGCAGGCAGCCACATTCTCCTAAATGCCAGCAGCAAGATCTGTTTACACAGTAAATCACTCCTGTGATAAACTGTCCTTAACTTAAAACTCCAGATGGAAGACTTCAAATCAGGCCAGTGATTTAGCAGCACTGCTGATACCTGAGGTGGCATTTTTATTGCAGATGATAACCACATTGGTAAGTTATGCTGTGTTTTGCTGTTTCTTCTGAAAATTACACAAGGCTGAAAATAATCATGGAAGTGTTCTGTGTGTTTCTTGCTTGTGAAAACTCACGTTGGGTTTGGAGCACACCATGCCTGCAGTCACCCAAACATGAAATGTGATCAGACCCACGGGTGCTAATGTTTGTAAAGTTCTCTCTTGCATGGGACAAAAAAAACCTATTTTAATGAAACTCTATTTCTTGAGAAATGAGCCTGTTCCCTGGAGGTTCTCACAACTGCATAGCCTGTGCCCACACAGGTGCTAACATTCAGTATTTCAGCTTCTTCAGGGATTTGAGGACTTGCACACACTAAGCTAATACAGCTTCCCAGCACCATTGTGAGATAAAGATGCAATATTTACACTTAAAGAGCAGAAATTTAGGCTGAAGGAGCAGCTCAGTTGACNTGGAGTAAAAACTAGACTGGATATTTTCCTACAGTTCGGTATGGGTATAACCTAATTTCACACACGGTGTGTTCCTGTGTTCAGCTGAGGCTAATGCAGAGGAAAATCAAGGCAGGGAGAGTGAAATTTTCTCTTTTGTATTGCTGAAAATTGCCTTTGTTTTGCTCTTTATTTATAGTAAGCTTTACAAAGCTACTTTGTGATGTACTAAAAAACAACTTTACCATCAGAACATTCCTGATATTTGTGGTTTTCCTGCTGTCCCAGCCTTCCTGTACATGAAGCAAGGCTATCACAAGATGTAAGCATGCTTGCAAAAGATGTATCACAAGATATGGCTGCTTTTGCAAAATGTATAACCTAGATAGCACAGGCAGAGAACAAAAGCCATAAAAGCAGAAAACCAAGTCTAAAGTGACATCAGAAGACCACCCTGGGCTGTCTCCCTGACGGACCCTTGGAGACTGTAGCTGTGGACTTCCACAATGCTGTGGCAACCTGAGGCAGAGTTGTGGTAAATGGGCTCTGAAAATGTGCAAAGTCATTTGGGGATGCAATGCAACTGCAACAGTATAAAGTACTACTTGCTAAAGAATTGGGGGTGTCCCTGGCTGTTGCCACACCCCCAGAACTTTTACTTTTGCTTTATTGGTCTGNGCCTCGTTACAGAATGCCCCTGTGCCTGTACAAGAATGCTCTTATCAGACTAAAGCAAAGTGCTGGTGATAGTATAGGGTTAAAATGTTTCTAAAATTATGGGTATAGTGTTTGGAAAAAGGGTGGTTAGGCCTGAGAAAATGTACCTGTACTAGATCATGGGATAAGGTCTGGGTCATATGTACTAGGCCATAGAAGTAATAAGATTGTTGGAATTGAACCNAGGAGTGGGCTTCATTTCTCACATGCACCATCCCTCCTTTAGCATGAAGGAGGCACTTCTGGTGCTCGTGTGTGTGCTGGCATCTGCTGGCTGTTGGTATCATGGCACTGCTGTAAATAATACCCTAAATGCTAAGGAATTGTTGTCAGACAAGATTATTTCTTTCAATGAAATAACTTCCTGCTCTATATTAGCCACAAGTGCCTCTGAGGGGGAAGCTTGTGGGTTTCCTCAAGCACTGATGATAAAAAAGGGATGGTATCAAATTCCCTGTCAGGAAACCACAGATGTGTTACTTTTAAATTTTGAGGTTTGGACATGTCTGACTGTTTGTGATTGACCTCTGCTCACTTATGGAATGAAGGCTGTTTGTCCTACAATAGAGTACGTAAGTTATACATGCAGGAAATGTTGGAATTAGTTACAAATTTTACTCCTGTTCTATTACAGTTTTGTGCTGAAAGAAAAATGCTTTGCCTAAGGCAAGCACTAAGTCTGGGAGCTAAGACACTGTTTTTGTGTTTCAAAGTTTACTTAAACAATAAATTATGCTTTCACTTGGATATTATTAACTAATAATTCAAAGCTGGGAACTTCAGCCAAATGTGATAAAAGAATTTGGCTGAGTGGCAGGCAGCCACATTCTCCTAAATGCCAGCAGCAAGATCTGTTTACACAGTAAATCACTCCTGTGATAAACTGTCCTTAACTTAAAACTCCAGATGGAAGACTTCAAATCAGGCCAGTGATTTAGCAGCACTGCTGATACCTGAGGTGGCATTTTTATTGCAGATGATAACCACATTGGTAAGTTATGCTGTGTTTTGCTGTTTCTTCTGAAAATTACACAAGGCTGAAAATAATCATGGAAGTGTTCTGTGTGTTTCTTGCTTGTGAAAACTCACGTTGGGTTTGGAGCACACCATGCCTGCAGTCACCCAAACATGAAATGTGATCAGACCCACGGGTGCTAATGTTTGTAAAGTTCTCTCTTGCATGGGACAAAAAAAACCTATTTTAATGAAACTCTATTTCTTGAGAAATGAGCCTGTTCCCTGGAGGTTCTCACAACTGCATAGCCTGTGCCCACACAGGTGCTAACATTCAGTATTTCAGCTTCTTCAGGGATTTGAGGACTTGCACACACTAAGCTAATACAGCTTCCCAGCACCATTGTGAGATAAAGATGCAATATTTACACTTAAAGAGCAGAAATTTAGGCTGAAGGAGCAGCTCAGTTGACCAGAATCACACAGAGAGCTGTGGCAAACTAAGGAGAGGCACTTACCAATGGTCCTGCACGAGTATCTTGCCTTTCACCAACAACGTTGGCCTTTGCAGCAGCTTTTAGCCCATTCCTTTTGAGCAGACCTGAGGGAAATATGCTCTGCTGTGGTCTGATCAAACCAGTACAAGATCTCTACAGTCTGGGAGCAAACAGTAATGGAAGCAGCAAATAATTAAAACCTTCATTTTACAGAGAAGGGACAGATGCACAGCAATTCTAAGTCAGCTCCTGTAATTAAAGAGACTTGTAGAATGGATCTAGATATTCAGAATCCTCTTTTGTCACTGTAATAACTGAAGTATCATTATAGTCATAATTCCCACCAAGCCCTGTCATTTATGCAACTACCTTGCCAAAAATATTCCTCTTTTTCTCAAAAATATATTGCAGTCAGTAATTTGGTGATGTGACATTTGAACTCCTGTTAATGATCACTGAATACTTTTATGTAGGAATGACAAAACATGGTACAAACACCCAAATAACCACTCAAACTGCTGAAAGCTGTTATAAATCCTGTTACCAACACAGGGACAGGAAATCTGTCATACATCAAGTGGAGGGATCTGGAACACAGCAAAATCCCAGCACTAAGTCTGGGTTGTAGGTATGTGTGTCAGCTCCATATGACAATTCTTTCTCCATCTGTGCATTAGCTTTGAGTTGACATTTTCCTTCAAAGGGGAATGAAGGAAACCTAAATTATCTAATTCATAATATTATTAATTATTAACTAAATAATCTAATTATTACTATTAATAATAGTATAATAATTAATTAATT
>VXAX01004078.1:175098-415378 GCA_013399835.1 Leptocoma aspasia | reverse complement strand
ATAATTATTATGTATACATATGAATCATGGAAAATGATGTCTCGGTGGGCTTGGGAATTCACACTTGGGTGAAAACAATAGATACAATAGAACAATGTAAGTTTAATAATTAACATATAGTATAAAATATGTCTGATTTCAAACCCCTGTCAGAGTTCTGTGGTCTGTGTACCCTGGACTCCCAGGGAGCATGCTCTCTCAATAAAAGCACCTGCACATAATCAAGCTATGCTAGATTATGTGTTTTCCTAGCCTACGCTAACGCTGGTAACCAAGACCAGCTGCCTCCCACCGCTGGTCAAAAAGAGCTAAAGAAAAAAACACCAGGTGTATGTCCTTGAAAGCAGGACATAGCTTAGAGATTGGTTACAAAAATCTCTCCTTGAGAGAGCAGTGTCTTTCCTGGGAACAAAACCTAGCAGGCCTGCAGAAACCCAGAAACTATCATGACGACACCTCCCAGCCAGCCTGGGCTGTGCATTCACCTTGAGCACAGGCAGGTGCCACCTTTCTTCCCAAGGCCCCTCTGCTTGTGCTTTCTGCCCCCAAGCCAGGCAGAGAACTCGAGCAGTGCCCAGGATCAGCCAGGAGAGCCCTGAGTGCTCTCTGTGCACACCCAGCTGTGAGTCTGTGGCTACACTGACAGTCGGAGATGTGAGATCTCTGGAGTCCATGCTGGTCTTGGAGCATGCAGTTTATTTCATAGGGCACAGTGGGTATAGAGGCCCTGCTAAGAGCTGCCAGTCACAGCCCAGAGCAGGACCGAGAGATACAGTAAAAAGAGTAAGAGCAAAGAGTAAGAGAGAGAGCGAGAACAAGAGTAAAAGAGTAAGAGTAAAAGCAAGAGCAAGAGAGCGAAGTTCTCATTACAATGCATTAAATCTTCTTCTACATTGAATATTCTAATTTACACTAACCAATGTAGTAAGATATACAAATTCTGTAGCATTTACATATAGCCTGTAAGAATCATTACATTACCATACTATGTTATATTTTAAACCCTAAAAACTACTCTTTGGACCCCTCTTGCCAAGCTGGTAGGGTCTGCTCTGACCCTTGGACGCTTAGTAAGGAGAAGGGCATTGTTTAATCCAAAGGGGATTGCCTTCAGCTGGCCACACTATTGTTTCTCTGTTGTTCAGTAACAGAGGCTCGGCATCTTAGACATGGAAACTTGCTTTCAATTCTATTTCACTTATATGTTTCATATTCTCAAAGTCTAAACAGTCATATTTGTAAGGCTTTCCTATTTCATCCTTCCCAACAGTTACCCATGGCCCCAGCCCAGGCTTGGCTCATTCCCACTGGCACAGGGAATGTGTGAAGCCTCTGGCTCACTCAGGGTCTGCGTTAAACTAAGAACCTCCATGGCTCGCTGTTTTCCCACTGCTGCAGTGTTTCAATTACCTGTTCACAGTGAGAGGTCTAATCAGGACTCCTGCGAGCCCCCATTACTTCTGGCCCCTGCTGTGCCCAAGCCAGTGGGAGTCCCAGCAGCACAAATGTTTATCTCTGCACAATCTTCATCTCTGTCTGTGTTTTGCCTCGTTTATAAAGATCTTACTTAAAAGCAAATGACACGCAATCAGTAAAGGGGAAATTAATCAGGCTGGAACCGAAGTTCTGACACTGAGTTTTAAAGGAAACAAGAGGCACTGATCACAGGCTGGTCCTACAGAGAGGGGATGTCAGCACATCAGTAACAAAGTCATTTTGTCTCAGAAAGCTTTTCCTTGTCTGCTGTTTCCTCTACTCTGCTGAGCAATGGGATCCCCTGGGATCTTTGAGCTGCCACAGGAGGAGTATGAGTTTTAATCAAATCTTTCTGTGCCAGTTTGGGGTCATTTTCTTCCCTCTGAAAGCTCCATTTGTCCTGATTAAGGTTTTACAAGAAGTCACTTAAAGGACAGATAAATGACAAGAGATTTTATAAGTGAAAGGGAAACCACATGCTGAGAGGGTTATAATTAGTTCCTTCTATTAATGCCTTAGGTGTTGTTGTATTTCACAATCCTAATAATTAAACACTTAGTAGCAGAGTGTTAGATTAGGTTTTAAAGAGCCCCACAGACCAAGGTGGAAGCTTCTCTCAGGGTTTTCTGGGAGGGACCAGGGAACAGACATTGTAGCACATGTGGTAGTGGCAAAGTTTCCCCACTGAGTTCAAAGGCCATGATCACCTTCAAAGAAACTGGAAATAGACTTTTCCTTTTTTAACATGTGCTGATGCTGACAACTGTGAGAAATGAGAGATTTGTGGCATTACAATGGCTTTCCTTTTCAGCCTGTAATAGCACTTGGACAGAAAACCGGTGATTGGGGAAAATTGAGGGAAGGCACATGCAAAGCACAGTCGAGCAGGTGCTGAACATCCCTTCCTTGTGCTGCTTCTGCTCTTTGCACTCCCATTATTCCATACTTTTCAAAAGTGGTGAGAAGCCTTCACAATGGAAACATCTGCTCCTGTTAGAGAAACATGGCCCGTTGACCTGGGCCTGCCCAGGACCCCTCCTTGATGCCTGGAATAACTGAACTCTCAATGTCTACTGAAATTACTAAATTCTATCCTGAATGCACAATTCTTTAGGGACTGGACATTTCTCAAAAAACAGAAGGCACTGGAAAAATGTGAATATTTGGTATTTCACATGCTCACTTCATTTTCCCTAATACTTGTGGTAGGAATCAGCTATTCCCAGTTACTCTGTGAGCTGTGAACTGAAACTCAAATTCACAAAGTATTTTTTTTTACTCTGAAGGATAAATCCCACCATTTTCTCTGCTCTGCCTGTGCCACCTCTCCCAGCGAGGATGCTGCAGTAAAACCCAGTTTGCAGGAAAACCATTCTATTATATGGAAAATAAAGCAAAATGTGGTTCCAGAAGACAGTGAAGGCCCTTCAGCCTTTTCCCCTGTCCCCTACACAGGTGTAATTACCCAGTGTGAGACTTGGTAGGAGTGATGAAAAGAATGAATAGAACAGCAAAGCTAAAATTTCCAGAAGCTCATACAGCATTATCTGCTCTTTGTAGGTTCTTCTATTACTTGCATCAGAAATGGAGTGTCCCACAGCACAGTTATCTCCAATAAAATATTTTGCAACACAGCTGACATCTGTTCCTTCTTTCTGATCATCCCCAAGACATTAGACCCCATCTTTTGAGCAAATGGAGCTCCCATTAGCAAAATATGAGTACAAAAAAGTTTTTTTTTTTTTGTAAAACAGAACTTCACTAAATATATCAGTATTTTGGGAACTGCAGTTACAAAGATCTTTTCTGTACAATCTACTGATTATTTATAATAGTTGAATATGATATGTTATTAATAATTCTGTAGTTTTTGAATTGTTCTAAATTCTATAAAATAGGAAAAAAGATTACTTCAGGGATTCAATTAGCAAATTATTTCAAGGCACTGACAATTATTAATGCTGCTTGATAGAGGCTTTCCCTGTG
Source organism: Leptocoma aspasia (assembly GCA_013399835.1). Taxonomy (NCBI): domain Eukaryota; kingdom Metazoa; phylum Chordata; class Aves; order Passeriformes; family Nectariniidae; genus Leptocoma; species Leptocoma aspasia. The sequence continues at coordinate 411,916 of VXAX01004078.1, read as the reverse complement.
TAGAGACAGTTCTGTAATTACCCAGGAGATGGCATAAGTAGGCCATTTATCGACCTCTCAGTACAAAGGAGTTACACCAAGGAAGGATTATTAATACCCTATTTGAAAACAAATTTACTTACAAAATTTATATTTTGATCTGGTCAGTGGAGAGGAGTTTTTTTTTTTTCTCAAGGAAAAGCCCTTTCCTCATCAGCATCACCCAAGGAAAGGGTCACTTAATAGCTATACAGCAGCACTGAGGAAAAGGGATGTGAGGAGGCCAATATGAAAATTTTAAGCAGATATTCTCATTTTTTCCCCTAAGCAATGTCCTTTATATAGAAAACTTTCTGTTTGTCCACTGTTTTTTATGAAGAAGAGACAGCAGCAATGACTGATAAGAAATATATCTGTATTGTCCTCTGTCTACCTCATTCCATCCTGTTTGCTTTTCCAAAAGGTTTATTCAAAGAATTTCTAAAAGTATAGAGGACATGGTAGAATCCATTTAAGCCAACAAATGAACACTTTCAAGCACAGAGAAGGAATTAATGTTTGCTTCTGGCCTTCAATATGTAACTTTCTTTGTGAGCATTTTACATATTCTGGTAAATATTTTCACAATTCAAACCTATCAATCCCATAAACAGAACGGATGCTCTGCACACTGTGGTAATGGATACTTCAAAAAAGAAACAAAAATTGGAGATCAGTTTCCCTCTCTCTGTTCAGTGTTTCAAAATGCCCAGTTCATGGCTCAGGGAGACATTTGATAGTGTCAGACTGCAGCTCCTGATGGTATAAATGTACTTGGGGTTAGTGTGAAATTTCCTAACTTGAAATCTGCTGCCTGTCACACTGAGGTTATTGTGCAGAAGTGAAACCACAGAGAAATGCAATTAAACAAGAAACCCTTCCTTGGACCTGGGGTCAAACCCTGAATATGCAGATGGTGAAAGTGATCTCCATAGACTCTGCAGTCACTTTTTTGTTTTCCCCTAGGCATCTGCAAGGTGCCACAGAATGTCAGAGTTGAAACCTCCCCTCCTGAAAGGGCAAGAGCTGAGTTAGAGGAGTTACTGCAAATCAGCTCACTCAGTGATGCAGCAGCTCAGTCATGTAGGGGCATTTGTAAACAGCTGGCAAGGCAAGCACCACAGTGCTAAGTTCTGACTTAATTACAAGGAAGTGATAAAGGTACCATGCCTAGGATTAGGGGGGATGAGCATAATAATATAAAACAGAAGAGAAAATACTGAACTGCCTATTTCTTTCAGAACTGTAGATCACCAGTTCATCATCCTTCCTGATCTCCACCAAACATCAGTGAATCTTATCCATGGATTGTGTGGGCAGGTGGCATCTTTTAGTCCTTGACAGAGCCTGAAAAAAGAGATTTTAGTCCTTAATTAGGGCTTCAAGATGCTTCTGCAAGAAAAGCAGTAACAGATAGACACAGAACTACTGTTTATGCTTTTGAATTTTTTTGACATATTTTGCAGGATATCTGTGAAAGGATGGTTTGGTTTTTTTAATCCTGTAATATTTGCTTCTTGCCCAGAATATCTTCTACATAGCCAGAGATAGGAATCTCATGTTTAAAAGCATCAATGTTTTTGTTTTCAAGCATTTTGTTTACAAACCATCAGCTATAGCCAGGACTATCATAAAACCACAAAATCTCAGTCCAGTTCAGCTTGTCACCTTGCCAAGAATGCTGCTTAGATTAATACAAACACCATCAAACTACTTAATTGAATTGCATTTGGGAGAGATAAGGAAAAGAATACAAGGTGATTGTGGAAGCTGCACCAACAAATCTTGTAAAGAACATGTTACAGAATTTTATATGGAAAAAATAATAGCAAACATATTATAAGGCACTGGCACCTCACAGTTTCTCCTAGCAAAAAGGCAACATAAAGAAATGGCTTTTACTGTAGAAACTGGAGTGTATCCTAGATCCTGCAAAGCTGCTGACACAGGCTGTAACTGATGGAAAACCAACAGAACCTGTCATCCCCATGTTTCAGTACTGACAGTGTAAAAGGCTTTTTTCATTTAGAAATTCATTTGAAAGCAGTAGTGACAAGTGAAGTCCTATTTCCATCTACAGTGGAAAGAATTTCCCGCTCCAACAGCTGATTCTTCTTTTTGTTATTTTGGGGAAAATTGGGGATTATTCTGGCAAAGCCAGAGTGATGGAATAAAGCAAATGGAGAGAATGGGGTCCCACACATTTCTTGGTCAGAACACCCCTGACTGTGACCCAGACATTCTACTCACTGATGTCAGCAGGACACAGTAGGAGCCATGTCTTGTTGAAGAGAGGATGTTTTGAAAAGTTTCTATCCAAAAGGAGACACATGGAATTGGGAAAAAACAAGCTTAACTTTCCCAGTGATCTTGGAGGATAAGCAAGTCTGGACTGTAGAATCTGGACAGCTCCTTACTCAGAGATGCCCAGAAATCACAGTAGAAAGGAGTATCTCTTCAAATCCAAACTGGAATAAACAAGGGAAAAGAGTTGTGCATGGATGTTCTCAGTTTGTTCAAAGAGAGAAACAGATAATCTCTCCCAGACCTTGTTGTGGGAAAGCTTAGAGAAAGAATTAAAACAATTGGTATCTCAGTCTCAGTACCTATTGTTTATAGAAAGTTTTTTTTCAAAAATGTGTTGTTCCTACTTCACTAATGGTGTGAGGGGTGTTCTTAGAAGATCAATCAGGTCTTAAGTTAGCAATCCTGTCTATAAAAGTGTGTGATTTTGTAATAAAGGCAGATATTGCCTTCTGAGATGACTGGAGTCTATGTCTCTTTATTCCCAGTCCTGACACAACACTGATAAGTTGTGGAGTGGAGTTGTAGAGTTGTAGATTTGTGGAGTCATCACTAAAGCTGAAGAGGTTTGATGTTGTTTGTTAGCACAGCCCTGTGATGGGCAGGGTGTAATTGCAAACACAGACATCACTGCCTCATGCATGGAAGAGTAAAACTGCACAATCCCTCTCCAGACACAGCACTGGCTCCTCCCAAGAAAATCAGGTGCAGGAGACAGTTTGTGTTTGCATCTTGCTCCAAGAGAATCGGAAAAGGTCACAGGGGAATGCATCCATCACAGGAGCTGGGAAGCACTACCAAGGCCAGTAATTAAGAAATTATTTCAGTTTTCTTGCTTGAAGATCCAGGTGGCTCCAAAGCAGAGTTGAGAGAACAATTAGCACTGTGGTGCTATTGGATAATGGGGAAGGTTTGGCTCCAGACTGGACTGAAAACCTAAGCTAATGCTGCTCTATACACCTGGTCATGGTATTTAAAATAAAGTGCCCTCAGCATGAGGGGAAAATCAGGAAGGTTTGTGTTCCAGCAGGTTCACTGCTGATCCAGAACTCTGAAAATCACACTTTGTGAGACTCCTCTGTGACCCTGGAAAGTGACGTGCAGCCAGATTTTAATAAACTATTCAGCATCTACCTCCACTGGAATTAGTGGAAATTAAATGTCATAAATCTGTCTGTTACACCTCTCCAGCTGTGAAATGGGAACCGTCCTTCCTGTCTCAAAGAAATACTTCCAGAAATTCTGAAGTGTTTTGATGGGGAAGTAACAGGAAATGTGCACGTATCCTAAACAGAAATATGAAGTTTCCTCAGCTGATGCTGTGCTGATGTGCTGAATAAATATTTTCTTTAGTTTTTCACAATATTCAGGTTTATGAGCCAAATGAAAGCCAGGCATGGATGGTATTTTTAATGTGCTGAATAAATATTCATCAGGATAGTCATCAGGATATGCATTTTTTAAGCTAAAGAGCCAATATTATTTATAGTCTGTGCTTTCATGTAGAGAAGCCAGTTATATGAGGAATGAGGAGGAAAAGTGACACCCTGCTATGAGGTTGCTGCATATTTGCTAACAAGACCATGATGAGGGTGAAAGAATCCTGTGCTTGACTTGAATGGAGAGTGTGGGAGATGAAAAATCAAGGTTTATTTCAGTATCTTGCTGAACTTGGATGGGTAACTTTAGGCATTCAAATAGTTCGTGCAAGATACTTGGCAAACATCAGAGTGAGACATTCACAGAAACAGGTGAAAAACCCAAACACACACATCTACTGATTTAAAATCCCAAGATCTTTCGATGTAGGTGGTTTTAACATGGCAGAGGAACATCATTATTGGGATTTTTTTTTTAATGCTCAAGAAAGGCTTATGCAAAGCCAGTAGCAACAGTGACTCTCCTTCCCCCAGGACAACTCAGGGACTGTTTTCAGTTTGTGCCACTGTATACATTCAATCATTATGTGCCTCTAAAAATGAAAAATAAGTCAGGAAATTGCAAGGTGAACGAGTTAATACATAAACCATTATCATATTCAAGTGCTATACAACTGAATACCTTCCATTTAATTATGAGGCAGTCGAGTCAGAGCAGTGTGGTGACATTAATCAGTACAATACTGAAATTTTGTTACCATGGTGTGTCTTTTAAGAGGAAACTATTTTAAGATGTAAATTAACTTTGCCTTAGAATTTCCCTCCTCACACAAGCAGTAATCACTGGTTTTGGGCATTGTGTTGCAAGAGCAGCTCAGAGACATTATTAAATGCTCTCATCAGAGCTCCATCCATCCTTATTTTGGCCCCATTGCAAAGGCTTCCCATTTCCCTGCTGTCTCTTTGCACTTTATAACAGATATTTTAGCAGTCAGGGGATGCTATGCAGTGACAGCTATGAGCTTTAATATCCTTTATCTAACACAAAGACTCATAAACCAGGCATTAGTTCCCCCCGCCCGCCATGGCCAGCCTGACTCTCAGGGCAGCAGGATGTGTCTCTCAGCCCTGTTTGTTCTCCAGACAAGTGAACTCCCTTGCAAAGGGACAGAGCTTTTTGTGCACATGCAGATATTTACTAGAATTTACTCCTGCAACATCTACCTGGAAAGCCCACAAATCAAACTGAATCTTCACCCAGCACTGCAGATCCGTCTGCATCACACCCAACTCTTGGGTTTGTGTCCTAAAGTGTAATTTAGGCTGTCACAGCTGGGCAGCAGCACTGAGATGATGGACTGGGGTGATTTCTGGAATCAAACCAACTCCTGGGGAGAGAGAGCTGGGAATAAAGCCTTGGATCAGGCCCAGGTTAGAGGTGCTGAAGAAGCGTTTCTGGCCTGGGCTGAAGGTCTGCTGAGGAGATGTGGCCAGGGAGCAGACAAGAGTAAAAAGTTTTTTCGGGTGTGAGAAGCTGGAGGAGGTGATATTATGTTTTAGGCAGAAACTTGTGATTGTAAATCTGTATTGAAGTCATCATTCCCATATCCACAGAGCTGAATTTGCCATTGAGATACATTTTGTCATCATCCTGATTGTGACCACAAAACAGTCCCTGGAAGCCAGACTAGATTATTGTTATGGCTATGAAGCAAATATTCTGCTACTGTAAAGGGCAACCATTTTGTGCTTCCTGAGCTGAAAAACTATTGTCAATAAGTTACGAATTCAGACTAGAGCCTGAGGGAGTCAGACACTCAAATGCCATTGAACTTCATAAACAGCTGAGTGCTTACATCCTTTAGGCTCCTAAATCCTTCCCTTAAATTACAAATCTGGTCTATAAACACAAAAATCTAATAGTTTGAAAGAAAGGTTTGCAATAAAGTATAGATCCAGCCTAAATCCTTTGTTCATGAGATGCTGATCAATATACATAACTCCAGTGTCAGCTCATCACTTGCAAAATCTTTTGACCTTGAACTGTTTTTACTTCTTAATTTAACTTGCTTAATTTTTTGTTGCCAGCTATCTGAATCGAAGCTCTCTGAAGTAAGGAAAGTCATATTATTAATTCTGTGTTCACTGGCTCTAAGCAAGGTGGGCAAATCTGCATCTTTTTGCTTGCAGGCAAATCCCTCTTGCAAAGTTTTCTGTGTAGTCATTTGAGGCACATTTTCAGCCTCTAATCTCCTGCTGGAGTGAAATTAAAAGCACAACGGACGGAGTAGGATTCCTTTCTTGAATTTGTTTTGCTTTTAGTGGAATTTCAGCATTTCTGCCTTTTGACTGGGATCCCTTTGTCCTGTCCCAGCCACCAGAGAGGTCATGCCTAGCTCCTTTTGGCAGGGAGATGCCATTTTGCTGTGACAAAAGGAGCTGCATGCAGCACACTGTGCATTTGCATAACCTCTTTGGTAACAGTTTGTCAAGAATCCCTCTCACTGGTATTTCTGTATTGTTCTCTGTCTCTCTGAGAGAACGGTGCAGTTTCTAAGGATGCAAAATGATAGCTCTGTCTGGCGTATGATAGAATATTAAATACATGGTTAAATCCAGCTACTTCTGACTAGAATACTAGTACTTCTAGTATTTGCCACTTAAGGGTTTGCTGAGCCCCCACAAAACACATTTTCAGAGAACTGAGAACAAACTTTCTCTTGGTAAGAAAAATTTGAAGTGCCTTTTCTCGTTTTCTCATTTTGGTTTACTGAGATGATTATCAGACATGTAAACAGGTTTTATTTTGCTAAATATCAACACATTCAAATGCTTCACTACTTTTAGCTTCTGATCTTAATCAAGATTTGACCAGAATGTACCTCTGGAACCTTTAGCAAAATACCAAGTGCCTTTTATATTCCCTGAACCTCTATTTATTAAAGCACTTTCACAACTGTGCAGGACAGCAGAGGGAAGAACCAGCACTTCACCAAACATCCATACACTTGCACAGAGGTTTCAGTGGATTTTCTCCCTATTCTGAGAGGTGTTCTGCATATTTTAGGTCAGAACTGAGATGCTGGCTCTGCCTTGATTGTGTCTGTTGAGGTTGCATCCCAACCAATACACCAATGAATGTGGTGGGTTTTAGTGTTGGTTAATTATTAGTGTATTTATTTTCTATTGTGAGGTGGGATTGGGAGAAAGGTAAAGTAGGTTTAAAATTTTAAAAGGGTATAAAGAGAAATTTATTAATAGTAATGAAAAGAAAGAGTAATAAGGATTAAGATAAGACTTTTCAAAATTTTTAAATAATTTTTTAAAATTGATAATGTAAAGAAATAAAACTTAAAATTTTAGTTTATTATTTTTAAATAGGTTTTTTTTAGTTTATTTAGGGAGAGCAGGTTTTTTGTTAATATTACGGAGATTTTTTTATAAGGAAAAAATAGTTTCTTTGTGTTTTTTCATTTTTTAATGAATATTAATTGTTTGGGGAAATCTGTAATTGTGAAGTTTTTTTCTATTTTTTATAAGTTTTTTTTTAATCGTTTGTTTGTGAGTTATGTTAATTTATGGGGCATTGTTTAAAGACGAATTGTTTAAAAATAAAGGGTTTTTTATTTATTTTATTTTTATTTTTAAGAATAGAGTGTTTTGGTTTCTGGGGGTNTTGGTTTGTGGGGGTTTTTTTTTTTTTTTTTTTTTTTTTTTTTTTTTTTTTTTTTTATTTTTTTTATTTTTTTTTCGAGGTAGGAATTCCTGGCAGCTGGCGGGCTGTGGGTGCTCAGCAGGTGGCACTCGGTGCCCGGAGCAGGCGGGCGGTGATGGTGCGTCTCCAGCCGGGGAGCGGGAGGCAGCCAATCTCCCCACGCGCACAATTAACCGCTCAGAACCCTCATCACTCACTGCGGCTCCATTTAATTAGTGTCCTGTCAACGCGGGCAGCCCCCCTTTTGATCGCCATCCCCGCACACGCCTCGGGTGTGCCTGACTCAGGGTTTACAAGGCGGAGTTAAAGCAGAGGAGGCAGAGGCTGTGCTGGGCACCGGGGCTGAGTCCCACCCAACACGGCTGTTATCCGCCTGGCATTGCCCCAACACTGGCTCCTCCTCTGGTATTTGCCCCCATCACAGGTACTTGCAATAAAATGAGACAACAACTCCAGAATATAAAAGAATAAAAGTCTTTTGTTCCGTTTAAAGCGGGTGCTGATAAGCAATCACCATTAACAACTCGATGTTGTGCAGACAGCATCCAGCAGCGTGTAAGACACTTCCCAGTTTCAACCACTTCAGATTTAAGATACAAATGCCCCTGTATCTTAGCAATCGTTGCCTGACAACTCCTAGATTGTTGGAAAAACGTATCAGAGTCCAGCAACAAACTCCAGTTGCTCTCACTTAGTTTGACTTTCCACGAACCTGATGGAAAAAATAAATTGTATTTTGTTTGATAGATTAGCTGATAAGTCTGGCGTGAAAGGGGTTGCACAGAGTTGTTTTGTTCAAAGGCATGAGAGAAACTGATTTTAGAAATGTTACGTACAAGGTTGGTCACAACGAGAGCGGATGCTGATACTGAAAAGGTAATATCAACAGAAATAAAGATTAAATCACTAGGCATAGTTTGATTTAAGAGGAATGCACATGAAGATATCATGATTTTTTTTTCCAGAATATCTTAATGAAAATGTGGATTTTGAAGGGATTCAATTTCTCCATGTATTGAAATTAGTAGGAGCTGAATTTCCCAAGCTGTAGCTGTGTTTCAGAATTCTACCAGAGCAACATCCTTGTCTTGTCAGTGGTAAGAATATTTCTCATGCACTGGAAATACCAAGCCTAATAACAGGCCAACAAACATCCTTTAACATCCACACTAAACTGGGGAAAAATCACTTGCAGTATTATTTGGCCACAGAAATTATTTGAACTTCCATTTTATACCGAGAAGTAAAAAAGTGGTACAAACAAACGAGTTCTCAGGAAGCTCTGCAGCAATTTGCCCACTGGCCTGTGGGGAAGTCCTGGTGCTTCTGGCTACTCATGTGAACCTGTGACAGCTGAGGAAGGGACACGGATTGCTGGAGCTGCCTCTTCTCCCTACTCCTCTCATTATTTATGACAAGGATTTTGAAATGGAAAGGTGGAGCAAGGGTACAGGATGGAGAAAGGGATGAGATGAAGGAGCTGCAACCTGGCAGTGTCACAGCACTTGTGCTCTCCACGGGGATTTGGGATATCATTCTCTGACATAAAAACAAACCACAAAAAAAGCCCCAAACTAAAACAGCTTGCATTGGTAGATAGGGAAACAAATCCCATTTGGAAAATATGCAAGTTCTGATGTTTTATACAAACCTGATTATACTGGCTGACATTATTGATGTTGACAGCAATTGTAAAGTGAATTTGGAGAGATTAAGTGTATAGGGGCATTGTCGGTAATTTTTAATAATCCTTTTCTCTTAGATGCTGGAGAAAAGGAACATTATTGTTGTGGATGTATTAATGGAACCTGCCTGTCAAAATAATGAAATTGAAAAAGCTTTTATTGGGTATGTATATCATAGAAATGTTAGCATTATATATGTCCCTTGTGCCAAATGTATTACCACAGCAATAAGTGGAGAAGCATCAACAGGAATAGAGTATATATTGATGCTTAAAAATCCCTCACACATTGATATTGCTATAAATCTAACCAGGTCTAGGAGCCACAGTCCCCCAGAATAATTTGCACCACTTTCTATTAGCATTTAACATTTATTGTTTCCTTCATTTCGAGTATTATTCTAATAGGAAACTACTAAGAGGTCTGGAATGCAAATCCAAAGCTTTTCATGTCAGGTGCAGCATTACAGAACCCATTTCCTCTCCTTAGCAAACCCAATCATGTGAAATGTTATATATCCTACCCCTTTCCATCATGAGGCTGAGGTTTTCCATGAATGGTTGGCCAACCAGATACAAGACAAATTCAAGATGAAATCCAATTGAATAATTGCTAAATACTGTAGTCAGAAAAGTATGTAACATGCAGCATAATGCAGAAGTTTTGTGGGAGCTGTAATGGATTCTCTCTGTATATTGACTGCCACCATAAACTCTCTGGCAGTCAATAAGGCCATGTTATTGCAAAAAAATGTAAAATAAACACAGTCTTGGTAAAATACAGACAGTAATTATTTGTTTGATTCAGCTGAAGTAAATTATCTCGATGTGAAATCCATGTTTTGGGGAAGTTGTTGAAAAAATGAAGTCAGTGAAGAGGGACTAAAATGGCAGCAGATGTGAACAAAACACCTGGACTGCTCTGCTGAATCAAAAACTACACTGAGGGAGAAATGAGGACTACAAGATATTTCAAATATGTCACCATCAAATTGTTCTCCCTGTGTATAGAGACCAGGAGAAGAAATGTAGCATTTCACCTTTATGAAGGGAAAATAAAAAGAGACAGTTTTCTAATGTTGGTGAGGGATCAGGTTGCCTAAGGATACAGTGGAATCATCACTGAATAATTTAAAACACATGTGGTAAGAATGGTAAAATATCCCTGATAAACCAGGGGAGAATGGACTAGATAAAGGTACCCACACTGTCACCCACCTGTGATCTGCAAGGCCACTGCAACTGGCTTAAAGGAAATGTGGAATCCCAGAGTGAAGAGGACTTTTTGATGTCCTTTAATGCAAAGATTTTCTTTTTCATGGGTAGTAGACTTCATACTGGTATAACTATGACATTATATACTGGAGCACAGCTTCACATACACATTTAAAACACTGTACTATAGCACAGATTTAAATGAATATTAAGAGTCAGAAATGCTTGTTGGGACAGGAAACTGGCAGTGAGGATTACAATTTTTTAACTTTTGGAATGGATTTTTGAAGCAATGACTCAAATATTTTGTGTGGTTTTAGTATGCACGCACATAAACTGGATCATATATCTGCAGGAAATTTGCATTCCTGAAGATGAAGGATTTTGTGTCAGTGTTAAACAGTGTGTGATGTACAACACCACCACCCCATCTCCAGAATTTATGTTCTAGTTAGGGAGTCTATGATCAGGAAATTCTAAACAATGTAGGAAGAAATGAATGTGTCAGCCCTTAATATCAGGTTAGAGAGTCAAAGTCGGTCTTAGTAAGGTAGGATACACTTTTTTCTCATCCAACACTTCTGAGAAAATGAAATCAAAAGTTGGTGCTGCAGCTGTAAATTGACAAGTTAAAAGTGCTGTGGAGCAGCAGCAGCAGGAACGGGGAGGGAAAATCTCCTTTGTGGCAGAGGAGAGAAGGAGAAGCTGTGGAAGCTTGGAAGGAGAAGCTGTGTGAAGCACTCAGCAGTGCCTGCAGGTGGGGTTCTCCAGAGACGCTTTTGTTTTCCCTCCCTTCCAAGAATGATTCATTCCTGCCTCTTCAATGTAGCCCAGCCATTTCCCCTCTTTTGCAGTGACACCATGGCAGGGAGGGGTCCCCTGCAGACTGCCATGGCTCCCCCTGGTCCACAGCGCTGCTCCTGAGGAGCTGGGAAGGGCTGTGCAGTGGGAACGTGCTTGGCTGACTCTGCTTTGCAGGTAGGAGAGGGTGCACAGGGAAGTCCCAAAGCCTTCCATTCAATTTGTGAACATCCCTGCCTCCAGCAACAGGGATGAGCTGCAGCTGGTACCAAAGAGGGAAACTCGGATGTCGCTTTGCCTCTCGCGTACACGTGTAGTGATTTGTTCTGGTATGTGTGAATATTTCAGAAATGCCTAAAACACTTGAAAGAGTTGCTCTGCCCCAGCCTCACTCCAGCTGCTGGCTGCCATTAGGCTGCTTGTCTCCTCTTTGTTGAGCTGGCATTGCTGGGAGCAGCACCCCTGGCACAGCAGTGACTGACAGGAGATGCTGCCAGAGAGGCACTAACTGGGGGAAGCAGGAGCAGCAGCCCAGGGCAGGGAAGGGACTTGGAAAGTGACCTGGACTGCTGCTGATGGGGAAAGGGCAAGGCAGGAGGGCTGAACAAGACAGAAAGGACACGCCTGTGTGACTGTGTGACCCTGAGCAGCAGCACAAGGTCGTGTTATCAAGTCAGCTTTTTGCCGTGGAAGGAAATGATGTAACAATTCTTTTTGGAATAAAAAATGAGAATTACTGTGGTGCCTGCAAGCATGAGAAACTTATTTGCATGCCCTGCCATCTGGAACGTTACCTCCCTTTCCATCCTGGGTGCTGTCACATTTTTCATACCATGGCTCAGTTCTTGCTAGAAAACCTTCTGATGGACCTCTTCTTTCTTTCTTTATCCCATCATGGACTACATTGTGCCTTCCTCTTGGGTAGGCATTATCCAGATCTCTCTGGCAACTACAGAAGCTGCTGAAAAGCAGCCCAGAAGTTCCCTCTTCAAATCCAGTTGTGTCAGTTAAAAAAATGGACTCTTCATTGCCATGACAAATACAAAAGCACAGAAACAAATAAAATAATACCACCACCAAGACCAAGGCTTTAAGAACCTCTATAACATCTCATTGTGAACACAAACCTCAATGCTGGGCATTGAACCCCTGTTCTTGTCTCTGAGTTCATTATGGAAACACAGGCAGGAAGTTTGCCCTTGCTGTGGGGAGATGCATGACACTGTCATTCCCTATGCTCATAGCCTGATTTTCCTTATGTGTGGGCAAACTTCTCTTCTACAATATCACCATAATTTCTTGATTCACTTCAGATGGTAAATGTTTTTCAGCAGATATTGCATCTTTGTATTTGCTAACAAGGTAGCAGGACAGATGGCACACCTAAAGTGTACCACGAGACATATGTTTTTGTGTAAGTACTTGAGGGTTTTCAGTATGCAGGAATGTGTATTTATTTTTGTTAGTAGAACCTATATATCTATATTGATCAGCTGATGATCCAGCATGGCATCCATGTGAAATCACGAGACAAAACTTCTAAATTCCAAATGTCTGCCTGATTTTTAAAGGCTTAAATTAAAGTTAGCTCTGCTACTCATCTACAAGAGGTTGATGATGTGTTTGAGATCTTGTGTTAAAACTCAGAGCCATGTGATATGGCTTGAAGAATGGAAGATTCCTTTAAATATCTGGTGTATAGACAAGAGTGGAAGATATTTAGCCTTGCCAGTCAGGTTTCAAATACCTCAGGGCATCTGAAAAACATGCAGGGCAGAAATTCTGTAAAATGCATTTGTGGCTGTGGAATGGATTGCAAGAGAAAAGGAAAAGAAAAAAAAAAAAGACAAAACAAACCCACAACATGCTTTTGGTTGGAGAAAAGATGAAAGGTATGGCAGTGCAATTGCTTTTGGAAATCTCTCCAGGAGCAGGATTTCATGCAGACACCTGCTGGTGCCGTCTGCTGCTCCCTGTGTTTGTGTGGTCTGTGCCAAGGAGACTTTTGGGGAGCATCTGCAAAAATGTGCAAGTTGCTGATAGAACATTGCAGAAAGTGGTAAGTTTTGTTATTTAATTTACACTAACCTTTTATTTTTTGCATGGGTCAGGTTTCCCTGTGTACTCACAGCACGTGTGAGGCTGAGCACTGGCAGACCCTTGGAGTTCTCCTGCAGGACAAGCAAGGACTGACTGTTGGGGTTTCTTCACAGTTGGTTAAAACTAAACCGATGCCTTTCAAAATGGCCTCGATGATCTCTAAGCTCTTGATGCTGGAGTCACTGGATTTCTCAAAACATGAATCTGGGCTGGTTTAGGTACCTGTCTTCCTAGCAGAAAACAGAAGCATCTGTGAAAAATTTTACTTCCTTCTGACATCTTGTGAAATATTTGACCTAGAGGACTTGCAGCAAAAGTGGCAAAATTAATTTGTCTTCTATTTTCCATATGCTTGGTTTATCCTACTACTGAAATAGTTTTAAACTACAAATGGTCAATAAGAAATAGATTTTTAATTATTCTTCATCAGTGTCCTGATTGTGATTATTACATAGTATTTTAAAGAAAATGTGGGATCTGGGAGCTATAAATTTTTCCAGCTTCTGGATGAAATAGAGACACTCTGAAACAGGGATGCTATGCATGAATACAAAAACTCTTTTAAATTATAAAACAAAAGCTGGCCACACAACCAAGCCTCCTTTTCATCTTTTTGTCAGTCCAGCTCAAGATGCAAATACCCTGAGTGAGTAATATATCCTGAGAGTGACAGCTCTGGGCCATCACTCACTCAGAAAAGCCACACAAGCTGCAGCTCTGACAGGCTGCAAGAGGGGCTGGAAGCTCTGCAGTTCTGCTGAAGGCAAAGCAGTGAGAAGTCATCTGAAGTGCAGAGGGATGGACATTCTGAGCAGTGTGAGGGGTTTCAAGTCTTCATTTAGAGGGCTGGGAGAAGGTGTGGGAGATGTCCAAGTCCCCCAAAAGGACATGAGGAGCTCATGGTCTCTTTGGCCTAAGCACAGGAGGACTCTGCTACTCAAAGGCAGCACAGAGGAGAAAGAGAAACTTAATTAAATGAGTGGTCTCTACTGCAATGTATATAAAATTGTACTTTTAAAAATACTATTTATTGTAAAAACACACTGGAAGACTTAATGAACCTATCCATAGCCATGGGCTGCCATTAGGACCCATCTGATCACAGAACAACACTGAGCACTCAGTCTGGTGCTCAAGGAACCTCCTGTAGTAGGGATGGTGAGTTTTTCCAGCTGGCCTTTGTTAGACAGATGTGGCACAGCATCTCCCTGTAACAGAAATACCAGTTTTTGCCATGTGCTTTATGCCAGGCCTTTTGAAACATCCAGGAAGATTCATTCTTTGGTGACTGACACTCACAGGAGTTGTCAGGGCCTGAAGGAACTCTTCCAAACAGAAAAGAACTGGGATGGCTCTGCAGGGTCAGGCTCTGCTTGCCCCACAACCATTAGCACCTGACACCTGTCCAGGCCCAGACGAAGCAGCTGATGCAGATATCATCAAAAGGTTAAAAGGCATTTGCAGCTACACAGATTTCTTGCACACAACTTTGGCATCTCAGATATTTTTCTGGTTTTTTTCTCTCTCTGAAAGGCGTGTTACAGCTCTTCCAGCAATTTTAGAAGAATTATCTAAACAGCCACCTTTGATAACTTCCATACCCTTTGCACAGGGCCAGCAGAGCTCCTCTCTCTCTCACACTTTGGGGGTTTATAACCTCTTCTTTCTGCTTCTGTGCCCCTTTGCCAGCCTCTTGCTCCCATTTGTCTTGCCCATCGTGAACTCCTTACCAGAGCAGCTGCCTCTCCACGAGCCAGATTGATGCACATGATTACATGGACTGTTAACCTGGCTTTAAAGAAATTATTTACCTGCCAGCACTCACAGACACCTTCACAAAGCACTTGCTGATGACACTGGTGTTCACCTTGGGAAGGACATGGAGTGAAGAACAGGGTGTGACATCCTTAATGGATTGCCTGGAATTTGCTGCAGCGTCTGACTCATGTCATGTCTGAGAAATACAACTCCTCCAAGAGCCCCAGAAGATTTACTGAGGAAATAATGTCTGTATGTCTGTATTATTGAAGACATTACGTATCTCAATTTTATAGTGCTTCTCTCCATTCCATGTTCAAAATACATTTTAAAAAGATAGCAAAATATCCACTCTGTGGTACAAAACCCCTCATGGCTCCGTTTTTCCATGCTTTGTACACGTGTTGAAAAAGGAAAATTTTGGCAGTAATGGGAAATTTTATGTTATTATTTTATTCTGATCTGTCTGTGCACACTTGCATACGTGGACAAAAACCTCTCAGAAAACTCAGCAAAGAGCATAGCTGAACACAGAAATTTTCCATTTTCACTAGAGAAAGTGCTCAGAACTCTCCAAAATAGTTGAATTTTGCTCAACCAAGACAGAATCCACTGCCTGGCATTGGTGGTGTTCCCTGACTGGGACCACTTATTTGATTCCTTCCCTCCTGCTAATTTTTAGGGGATTTCTGTGGACTTCATGACTACTGTTTGTCCCAAATATTACATATTCCATCAGAAAGTAAAAATGAGCTTTAAATAATGAACTTCAGCTTCTCCTTTTTTTGACCATATGGACCAAATTCTGAAACTGTGAAGACCTGAATTTTCTGGTGATAACTGATGAATTCCCATTCACTTGACTCATATGAATTTGATTTACTTGACACTATAAAAAGCCACAGAAACAAAATTATGAGTTTCAGTCTTTGTGAGAATTGGTAGCCCTGGCTGTTCTTTTGAAGTGGAAGTGTAATTACTCACATGGCACTTGCTTTGCATAATAAATAAATAAAGACATGTAAATTAATGGATCCTCTGTAAGACAATGAAGAGAAGTGCAGCAGTGACCACCTCACAAACTTTGTTCTAGTAAGTAACTTAACAAAATCTCCAAGAAATCAGACCCTAAAATGGGAGCTTCTGCAGAGAACAGTTTCTACAAAGCTGGAGTCGAACATTCTGTAAAGGTGGATTTGATGCTTTTCAAATGCACTTCATTTTTATCACTATTTTATTTTGATCTTTTAAGGTACAGCTCTATTTATGGAAACTTACTGATATTCTAAAAATGGGATGTGTTTCTGTGCTACCTCAGATAAAATATGCCATGTTGGAAGATGAATGTCTAGGATCTCTCTAAGAGAAAACAAACAAACAATTGTTTTGCCTTTTGAGAACAACATTTCTTTGTCACAAAGAGATTGAACTCTGTGGATCTTTTAATCCCCATGAAGAATTTTGTGAATATTTGCAAGATGTCAAAAATAATTAGACAAAAGCAGTTTCTCCATCTCTGGTATAAATAGTACATACATTGTAGAGATCAAAGGACTTCACTTCCTCTCTTGTAAATCTGAAAATGAAGCTTTCTTTGAAGAAAAAATAGGAAACAATGGTAAAGAAAAAAGAATGCATCAGATTCTTCTATTAGAGTAACTGCTGCTATTAAAACTGGGGATTAAAAGGCAGCTGATCTTCAACAGAATGAAGAGCTGAGCTCCTGCAGTGCTACTGTGTGCACTCAGAGTTGCTGGTTTTTAGCAAATATTTAGAATCACTCAAGATTAGTCCACTGATTCATTTGTTCAGGGTTAATGTCACACAATATTTTTTGAAATTATGTTTGCAATATGAAGTATTTCAAAAGAAACAGAAATTATTAAAATGACAATTATTAAAAAAAATAAATCTGATATGGTAACAAAGAGTATCTACCCTAAATGAAATAGAAAAAGGGGGAAACTCTCTGCTGTGCCTGTCAGCTGACTCTGTACCCCTGGCAGCACTTGTGCTGGCCTGTCTCCTGTTGGTGTGTCCTGCCACATCCCCTCTGCTGGCACAGGCACAGCAGCACAGACACAGCCTCACTTTGCACCAACAGCATCACATCACTCAGTGCTGTTCAGTTAAAAAGACAAAGAAAATCCAAGGGGAGGTAAAGGATCTGAAATCCCTTTTACACTCCTACTTTTTCTGCTTTCTCTCCTTATCTCTTCTCTGCTCTATCAGTGTGCACTCAGATTCACCATTTAATTGTACCAAAATGTCATTTCTCCTCACCAGGCCATGACACTCGGGAGTCCTGTTCTCACAGATCAAGAAACTGGGTGAGACCACATGAAGAAATGATTAAGAAATACACATTTTGCAAAGAAAAACCCCTAACCAAACAAATTCAAACAATAACAACAAAGCATGCCAAAGAAAATCAAGAGGAGGTGAAAAATTATTAAGACAGACTGTTAGGGCTAGTTGCATGTGTCACATTTAGTGCACATACCAACAGAAAAGAAAACCCACATTTCTTTCTGCCTCTGATCCATGTTCATATTTGTGGGAATCAAGTGGAAGTAGTCCTCTGCTTAAAGTTAAGCCAGGTACAAACCCAAATGTTTGCAGGAACTGGTCCTTGGACTTGACAGAATAAGCAGCTCTTCCTCCAGTACAGTCAAGTTCTCAGCCAGGCAACTCTTAGGTAACAATATTCACTATCAAAAATATCTTAAGATAAAATACTGAACTGCAGTGTCTTTCTGGCAGCTCTGCCACTGACACTTCCATGCTCATGGTCACACTGGGCATCTCCTCTGTCTCCCATGTAAAGGAAACCTATCCCTGCTTTTAATGGAACATAATCTCCCATGTTCTGAGTACTTTCATGATGTAAAGTGCAATTTAATTGCAAAGTATTGCTACAAAATATAGAAGCTTCCAGGGCCTACAGCACAAGATGTTAATTCAGATACCTCCCATTTAAGCAATGTTAATCATACACACACCTCTCAACTCATCTTCAGTACATGGGTGGAGACATGTCAAATCTGTCAAGGCAGGAATTTATTATTACCTCTGCTCTACTTCTTTTGTATTTACTCACCCATCACAGCCTCCTTATCAGGACAGAACAGAATCAAAATATCCACTGCTCCCCTTTTTATTACCAATAGCAAGTGAAGGACCCTTTACAAGTTGTGGATGTTTGAATAGCACAGGTCTAATGCTTCTACTCTAAAATACAAGAAAAGATAACAGAAGTGAAGGGCAGAAGAGCAACACCAAATAAAAATTGCACAGATCTCTAAAACCTTAATAAAAGAGAGCTCCATTTCACAGGAGAGGTGATGGAGGCACGAGAGGGTCTGGTGATGGAGCTACCTGACAAACCACCAGGACCTCAAGGTTCTAACTCATCTTCTCCTCTCAAATGTTCACTTCCCCAAAACTTTCAAATTCACTACATCTGATCATTGTGCTCACCTGCACAGCTGGGATAGGAGGCTGCATTTTAACTCCAGCTAGAAAATACTCAATTCACCAGGAAGAGCATAATCATTATGTTCTACCAGTAAGTCAAACAAATGTCAATTTAATGACATAACAATATCTTTAGAACACAACAGGATTGAACAAAAGGGCCACACTTGGAAACTAAACACAACAGCTTAGCAACATTTACAAACAGTTATGGAAAATGCTCACCAGGTGCACGTGTGCTCATTTCAAGTCTATTTAACCACACCAGGTTGTGTCTCCTGCTGCTCTGCTGAATGTGGGTTTGGCTCAGGCACAACTGGGGAGGACAATAATAGCAATAATCAGGACTCTCACTACTGCCTCTAGCTCTGGCATCTTAATTTATCTCTACTTGGTGACTTTTCAAATAGTCACGTGGACACAGATTTACTATCTTGGCACAATATTAAAGCTGTAATAGTTTATCTTTCCTAACCTCCATTTTCCTCTTGTTTTTGCCTCCTTCTCCACCATTTCCTACTTCCATTTAAGTGAAATGCCCTTTCCATTTATGAATGACATTTAAATTTGGATTGAGGATGTGACCCTGCCCCTAGGAAGGCTTTGCTGACTCCTGCAGCATAAATACAAACAAGGCTGAAGTACAGGTCAGCAAGTAGATGGTTCTGCCCAGGAGAAAAGGAGAATGCATTGAATGATTGTGTCATAATTTGTTCCACTTTTCTTTCTCCTGGGGAAAAAGTAAACTCTTATTTCTTCAGCAAGAAGAGGCTACCAGGGTGTTCTACCCTTTGGATAGAAAGCAGGATCAGAGAAGGTTTATTTTACAGGCAGTCTGGCACTAATGCTGAGAAAAACTTCTGGAATATCTTTCCTCTGTAATTATCTTTTAAACAATCATGATTTTGTTTCATTTGAGACATTATTTTTGCAGATGATATGAAAATTGTTGATTTATGCATTTTCACAGTGGAAAGTAGGCAAACATGGGAAGTAACTGGAGGGTTTCCTAGGCTTTATTTTGCTAATTTCAACATCTGACAAAAAGCACTTCTGCAATATATGTTTTTGTTAGGAACGATGTTTTTTTCCCTGAAATAAATGGACCAACTCTAATTATACATTTTATATTAATGAGACACTTTTCTAGGTGTTCATCCTGCTGGCACTGTTTTGCATATCAGGCAGAGACAGCCCCACACCTGTCTCACAGAGGAACATCAAGATCCATTATTCTTTTTGCTTTCTCACAGTACTCCAGGTGTGTAATGATGAATTCATTTATAAAACAATCCAGCTGAAAACTATGAACATTTGCCTGTTATAGTTTCTGTGCAACTGGGCATCACTGTACAGAAACATCTGGCAGGACACTTGTCATGGTTTAACCTACAGACAGCTGAACACCACAGAGCTCCCTCCCTGCCTGATGGGATGGGGAGAGAATTAGAAAGAAAAAGGTAAAATTCATGGGTTGAGATGGAGACAGTTTAATTGGATGGAAAAGAATGGGATAATAATAATAATAATAATAACAACAACAACAACAATAACTCAACCATCAGGCTGTAATCAACACTGTTCTTACCCCAAATCCAAATCACAGTTACTGGGAGGAAAAGTGACTCCATCCCAGCTGAAACCAGGACAACATTTTAACAAAGTAAGTTGCTATTTTTAAATTATTGCAGTAATTTATTTTTTAGTTAAAATTGTGAGGAACTGAGTTGATGAGCAGGTGCTTTATTGAGCACTTACCAACCACCTGTAGCCTGGACAGGTATCAAAAAATCACTAGAGACTTAGCAACTGGTTTTTGAAGTCACTTTAAATTAATAGCAGCTTGATTTTTTACCCTTTCTTTTGCTTCACTGATTTTAATCACTTGTCACCAAGTTGTATATATGTCACTGTTTTTTCTGAACAGCTGAACTACCCATTTGAAGCAAACTGTTTGCAGGTACTTGTTTGAGAATTTGGGGCAGCAACTTGAGCTGATCTGCTCTGAGTGGTGGTGATGCACAGTTCCATGCCCCAGGAGCACACCAGATAAGAAACAACAACAGCTTGGAAGAGATGCAGCTGCACCACGAGGAAAATTGCTTGTTATTCATATGGATCAGTCTCAAGTGACTTCCCTGTCTGAATGAGTTTCCTGTTGCTGGTTTGTTTTTGTTTTTGTTTTTTTTTTTTTTTTTTTAACAGGAGCTCTGGAGTTTGTCTGCAGTGCTGAGTTAAGTGAACTGATAACAGCTACAGCTCCTGGTTTGGTTCCCAGCTAACACAACCTGCCTGAGCCTGAGTGCTTTCCACTGGCATGGATTGACCCAAGGTGGGTTTATGAACCAGAGCACAACTTGCCAGCCTCTCAGCCCAGCACACAGCAGAGCAGACCTGGCCTGGCTCATTCCAGTGCAGCTGAGCCCCTTCCCAGGACCTTGCACAAAGTCAGAAGGAGCAGCCTCACCTGTCCCAACACGTGTGGATTGAAGCAGAACCTCCAAGCTTTGTACTCCAGGTCACATATTTAATCATACATATTTAATCATACATATTTTACACTGAGGGCACTGTTTTATCAACTCAAAGGTAATACTTTTAAAAAGTGGCTACAAAATTCTAATCTTTTCGCACAGCAAAACAGAACACTGAGGGGGTTTATCTGTAGTAATTAAAAAAGATATAGTCCAGAAAGTGCTTTTCAAGAGCTACACCAGCTTTCCAAGTACATCCTTTCTTGAGAAGGATGACATGATAAATAACATGATAAATAGCACTACTAGAACAAGCATGGGACAACACAAACATGCTTTGGAAGTGGATATTGGATTCTTGGCCCCTGGCAGCAAGAGAATGATACCTGTGGGGTGAAGGGCATAAATCTTTCAGGTGGCAACTGCCAGAGGCTCTGCCCTCTGTGCTGACCATCTGCCTGAGGGAGTGCAATTCCCTTTCTCAGAATAAGTTTTCAAGATATTTTTCCTGCACCATCCATTATCCTGTAATTTTTTTTTCTCTTTTGCCTTTTGAACTGGTTGTTTTGTAACAACTCCCTCCCCTCCCCGCCCTCCCCCCAACTGGTAACTCACTTTTAAAAAATTATTATCATTATTATTTTATCCAATCTGGTAATTCAGCCAGAAACAACATCCTTTAGTACCCTTTTTCCCTGATGTCCTGTTTCTGGAGCTTGCCCTGCTCTGTAAGGTTAAGACAGTCCTGAATCCTATACTTTTCACTGACACTACAGGGGATTTCCAGCCAAGACCTGTAAATCCTGACTGTGTGAGGGAAGATGGTGCTTTGTTAAAGCATCAGTTCCTCAAACATTATGTTTCCATAGTGACATTACTGGTGTTCTCTATTAAACCTTTTAAAGGTGTCCTTTGGCTACTTGGGTAAGCAAAGAGAGAACTGGAAGTGTGTCATGGTCACAATCTGTTCAGACTGGGGATATTCAGCTCTGCTGAATACATCAATGATATAATTGGAGAGCTTTAATCAGAACTCCTAAAGAGGTGCCTATGTAAATGTTATGCACGTCAAACTAATCACAGAGTCAGATATGAACTCACACCAGGGTGTCTGATCCTCCAGGGCACACTGCCCTTCCAGTATGATTTCATCTCCTAGAAAGGATCTCTGGTGTGAAAACAAGCTCCCTGGATCCCTTCCAGTCCTCCCCTGCATGTCACACTTGCTGTAGAACAACTGCAATTTAGCCAAGTCTTTATAGACTTCAAATGTCTTCTGAAAGCATCTTGATTTTCGGCAACGAAGGAAAAACCCTGAAATTACTGAACCATCTAGTGACTGCAGCCTTTGGAGCTGGCTTTAGTTCTCCTTGTTCAGTCGGTATCTCAGCTGAGGCAAACACAAAATGCAGTTTTGTGTGCTTTGCTGGAAGTGGCAGCACAGCACTTGTCTGTGTGCAGGGGTCTCTAGCAGCGTGTGATTCACTGGGAGCAGCTCCTGAGTTACCCTGGCACCTGAGCCACGTTTGGAAGTGGGAGGGTACAGAACTCAGCATCAGAGCAGGATGGGGTGAAGTTTGTACTGTAATTACTACAGATCGTGTAATTGTCAGGGCTTATCACTAAAGCTCCTAAAGATAGGGACAGTAATGGCACAAATAATTAAACTGTGCTATCTGCAATATCTTCTACCAGCAAGTATCATTTACTGTAGAATTAATTATTTAGATAAACCTCACATGAACCTCAGTGAAAGCAGGGAAATGTGTTCAAGACTTGCAACTCTTCAGGGAAGCAGAGCTCTTTGTCCATTTCCATCACAGAGCATGGGGAAATATTCTAAATAACCAAGTACCTTCACAGGTATAATCAAATTCCTACCACAGTTTAATTTAAGCAATGTCCTCTGAATATTTCTAATGTTAGGTAAACTCTTGCTAGTTAATAACACATTTGAAGTCACTATTTAAAAAAAAAATCCAGCTTCCTAATTTGAGCGTTTTAGAGTAACGTTTAGTGATATCTCTATTTGCTGTCCTCCCATGAATAGTTACCATATGTTTGAGTTAATAGAAACATTGCATCATCTTTTATGAGTGCATCAACTCATCTGCAATTAAGTTTAGATTGTCTAATAAAGTTCTGTGACATTTTAGCCTACATTTTATTTCCCAGTAAAAGACTCCTCTGAATGTTATTGTCATAAGAATCCTGGTAATGAGGAAAGATAAACAATTTCATTTGAGGCTGGACAGATGAATATGTCAGCAGAAAACACAGCAGGTGATAGATGAATGTACAGTGAGTGAGGCAGCTGAGGTGAGGAACTCTCTGAGTGAGGTTCAGCCAAAACTGCACGATCCAAGAAGCTCCAGGACTGTTTAATAATCAAGGAGAGGATTCCATGGAGTTGGCACTTTTAGCTTTGTGCTGCTCCTGGTCTCTGTAGAAGTGCTTACACATATGAGAAAGACAATGAAGGACAAAAAAATTGCTGCAGAAAGACCCAAACCCTCCTGGCAATTTACTAACTGTTCTTTCCACACCTTCAGTTGCAGGAAATGGCTAAGGCACTTAGAGCTTGAGCTGAATTCCCACAAACTTGGAAGTTTGTTGTTGCCCAATATCTCATTTCTTGGCAAGTCCCACCACAACCTACCAGATCCCACCCACCTTGTACCACTGAAGACTATAATTTTTTTGGGTTCCTGTTGGGCTTGGTAAAAAGTGTGTATATTGTGTTTCCTTTCCCCAAACAGAGCACTTCATGGGAAGGGATAAATTCAGTGTTCCAGTCAATCCTTGGCCTTGTTGAAAGCATTATCAAAGTTGCTAATTAATGCTTGTGCAAACAAAATTGTATTTTTGGATAGGGATATCTAAGATGGCAAGGCTCCAAATTTCCCTGAGGATATTTAGACTGAAAGCACAGAGTGCTCTAACAGACCATTCCTCAGCACTCTTCACTTTCCAATTAAAAGATTCTCCCTCTTTGCTGTAAAATTTACATTACTCTACCTTTTCCTGAATGTCATGCATTATTTATTTAATTTACAACCCTTGTCTTCCAAAAGAAAAGGATAAGAGATGAGGCAACTGCAGTTCTGGAAAGGCTGATAGACAAGGATGGATTGCAGCCAAAACCTAATTGAAGAAAAAGTGTCAATTCTCCATTTAAAACTGAAAGCAACTTTCCAGCTGAGGATTCATCTTCAAACACAAGCCTGGTTCTTTAATGAAAAACAGTGCAAAACACACTTTAAAGAACTGTCCTGAGAGACTTTCAAACACTTTGAATTTGTCACACCAGCCTAGGTTAACAAATGTTATGGATGAACCTTTTGTTATAAGACAGAACACGTGCAAAATCCTCCTTGGTTTGGGGTTTTTGAAAATCTCTGAGACTGTTCATGAAGCAATTTCATATATAAAAAATCCTCCTGGCCCTCACCCAGGCATTTATATTTTTTACCCTAGATACCAATGCCTAGTTTGGAGGGAAGGAAATAAAGGACAGCTCATTACAAACACTGTAGGGTCAGTTTTACTGTGGCACATTCATTTAGATCTCAATTAGAATGAAATCATATTGGAATTCTGCATGCAAAAAAAAAAAAAAAAAAAAGAAGAAAAAGCAGATAAGTCACCTTTCTTTTCCAAATACATAAAACCACTGCTCCATGGAGAAGAATTAAGACAACTCCAAACTTATCAGAATAAGAATAGGTAGAGAAAACAAAACAACAGCAAAATGAATTGTTAGTGTTTCGTGAGAAATTTTTTCTACCACATAATTTCTGATAATTTTGTGACTCGTCTTGAGATACTTTTCCACTTGACTTAAACTTCAAAAAGATGGAAAAAAGCTGCTACAATTTAACTTCCACAATCCTCTCTCTTGGCTTTTCCATAATATGGCACAAGGAAAACTTCACTGGACACTGCTCATGGATGCCTTCACGGGCCTTCAAAAATGAAATCACACCCAAAAATTTGGAGGAAAGTAACATTCCCAAGTAGTCTTTAAATGGGAATGGAATGTAATTTTAAAAAAGCTATTACTTGACTGAAATGATGTGTTATTATGTACTCTAATAGGTAATTTAGTGTATTTACTTTAATAAAGCATAATAGGTGCTTGAATCAGATATGCAATTTAACAATATTTGTTAACAAAAATGTTTACGAGGTGTAGCCATTTAGAGGGAAAATATATTAGCCCTAAAATTAATAAACTGTCCCTTCCCTTTGCTTTATTCAATACAAGATGACAAAGAGAGTCTTCCTTTAGTTCTTAATCTGAAATACTCTGTTATTCAACTTGGAATAATGTATCCAAATGATTTTTACACAACAAAGAACTGCATAAGCCCAGCACTAATATTTAAAAGTGATGGATATAAACAACCCGTCCATATTTCATCCTCTTGCAATATTTATTCAGCAGAAAAAAGATGCAGGGTGGGAAATGAACTTTACAAAGTAATTACTTTGGATCTTGACAAAATCTATTCACAGGCCTTCAGGTAAACATCAGCTTGATGGGTGCACTGTGGTTTGCCACAGCTACGTGTCTTGCTTAATGGAAATGGGATGTAACTTAAACCCAACAGCTGGTCCAGGGAGGAAGAGAAAATATTTAGAAAAAACGTAACTTATAATAGATGAGAAATGTAGGAATTAAAAAGACAACTGATGGTAGGACTGGATTCCACACCACAGCCAACATACACCTGTGTTTAGCCCCATTTTTTCAAAAGGACAGTTTATAGGTTTGTATATAACATATATTTTGTATATTCAAATGTTTTGAAAGAAAGCTTGGAGAAATCCTCCAGAATTATAGATATATTTTTATAAACAATAAGGACACAATATCACTATTGATACCTCTCGAGCCATTTCACAAAACAAACAAAAAAAATTGCAGCTGATACCCAGAGTATGATCAGGTCTCTACTTTTCTTGGGAGTGACTTGTGGGGATTCAGACCTTGCTGTGAAGTCCCACCCTTGGTGCCATCACCACTAAATATTTGTTAATGCCTCCAGTAGAAAAAGCACTCTCTTGGAGATGATGGAGATGATGAGGCACCAAATCCACCTCCCAAACCCCCCAGGACACAGCACTGGACAATCACTTTCCATTTGAAGCCACACGTGTGACTCTGCTGGATGTCACCAAATAGTCCCACAAGCCTTGGGAAGGTGGCTGCATTCTGCATTTCTTGATATAAAAGTCTGGAAAGCACATTTGGATCACCCAGAATGAAAATCATTCTGTAAATGTGATTATAAATGGATGCTGCTGAATTTGAATGAAATTTATAGCGAGCAACAACAGACTTTACATCTCTTTCACACATGCAAAGAAAACTGAGCATAATGGAGCATTCTAAGGGGAATAATCAGTGTCAAACAGCACCATAAGAAACTGAAAGCTCCATATTACAGTAAGCAACTCTGGAGAAGATAGTATGAAATGTTTTATATTCATATTTTCCTTGTTATACTTTAAGCACACAAAAAAAGTAAATTTTTTACAACACTACACTTAGTATGGAAGTTGTTTTACTACTCTACTGATTTTATCTTCTCACTTCTTCACAGATAGGCAGCAATAAAGAAAAAATGGTCAATAAAACATTACTTTTTAATTTTTTGCATATTGCTCCTACTCTAGGTTTCATTCTCAGTGTTTCTAAATAAAAATCTTACTTAATGATCTCTGTTATTGGTTGTTATGTGAGAAAACAGAGCTGAGAATTGGAGAATGAAGAGTCTTCCAGATGGAGCTTACACATTAACATTTAATATTTATGACATGGAAAGGCCACCATGAAAAACTTTATACCAGCTGAACGAAAAGTAAATTTAGAAATTAGGACTAGCTGATGCTCAGTTCCTGCTGTGGATGTTAAAATCTGGGAAGTGATAAGTAAATTTTGGGTTTCAAGGAAAGAGATTCCTACATGTGGTAAAAAATTTTGGTGAAAATACTGTTTAACAGTCTGTGCTGTGCTGGGGTAGGACTTTCTAGGGAGCTCCAACACTCTCACACGAGCTGCTGTGTGAGTGTAGAAAAACCACCCATGTCCAAGGAGTCTGAACCTAAACAGGCTGGGTTTGCCTTTGTCTCTCCCTTCCCTCCACTCTCTTGATATTTGCTTTTCTTGGGCAGCCACGTCAATGTTGTAACATTTACTTTGAGCTGGTTGGGAAAAGAAGAATGACAGCTTACAAACTTAGACTCTGGTCTGAATCTCCAGCTCCTCTTTCCATTCTCAGCTACATCTTTCCCTCCAGTTTATTTGTTTTTCTATGTTACATTTAGTTCTGGTTTTGCTCAAGTGAAACTTTGTAAGAGAAGAAACAATGATTGTTTTATAGATAACTTCCAAAAAGTACTTTTGTTTGTGTAAGAGATCTGGAATAAGCCAACTAAGTACAAAGATTTGTCTCAGTCTCATTAGAGTGCTGTGATTTTCCTCATTTTCTTGTTTCTCTGTAGGAAAGAGGAAGGTGAGAATGAGTGGGGGGTGAGGAAGAGCAGGATGTTGGGGAACAGCAGCGTTTTGCTGAGAGTCTTTAAATCTTGCATGTAATTAATTAAAAGCAACAACACGCAATATTCATGGAAGTGATCACTGACAGTGCTTGGCCACAGGAGGATTCCCCTCTCACACAGCCCTTGGGAAAGGCTTATCTACTGCTTAAAACACCAACTAGCAGATGACCCTAAAAAGAATTAGTGTTGATGTACCTGGAATGAGGCAGTTGCTGATCTCTTGGTCTGTTTTGCTCTTACAGCTTGAGAATCCTTCCCTGCCTGCCAAAATCAGTACCAGTAAGGCTTTGTCAGCTTCTCTGCATCAAAGGCACAGAAATGCAGCTCTGCACATGGAGCCCCCCAGCTCTGTGCTGGCTTCACCCCAGGAGCAGGAGAGGGGTAGAGCCTGCAAAGCCCTCGAGGTGAGGTGGTGAGAGCCCCCAGGATCCATGCCTTGGGAAGGCTGACCTAGAACAGGGACTAGATGAGCTAAAGAATAAAGTAGGGATTTATTAGGAGGTCTCAATGGATCTACCTTGGGCAGCACAAGAGCCCAGCCAGGGCTGCACCCAAGATGAACCAAAATGGTCCCAAAATGGACACCGGGCACGGGCTCTGGCACTTTTATCAGTTCTGCTCCAGTTGCAGATTGGAGTTAATTGTCAATTCCAGCTTTAGCCCATCAAGTCCCATCCTTCTTGTTTTTCTCTCTTCAGTTCATGTTTGTGCTCTTGGGCCTGAGATTTGGATCATTTGTCCTTGGTCCCCAGCTGGAGAAGGAATTGTTTTGTCTCCCTACTCTGTGTAGAGAGCTCACCATCCCATAATATGAAGCCTAGACTTACACACTAAAGCAGAACAGAATCTGAAAAATATAAAAGCTAAAACCGGAGGCATCAGGCTGTGCAGTGGAGGAAGGTGGGAGAGGGGATGTCACAGCATGGAAAGAGCCTGGTGGTGCTGGTGAGAACCTTCTCGACGTGTCCCTGAGGTGCTGATAGCACTGCCAGTGCTCCCCAGCAAGCAGAAAATGGGTGAGTGTGATCAGGTGCTGGGGAACACACAGGTGAGGAACACAAATCCATGACAGGAGTCATGCAGACACACAGAGAGGTTTGGGAACAAGAGTGGGGATCCTCTCTGGAAGTGCCTCTGGAAGTTATCAGGGCTGCAGGAGCCAACAGTAAGGAGGGGGAGAGGGAGGGAGGCAGGAAGGCAGGACTGTGCTGCAAAATCCCATAATAGGCTTGATATTAATTTGTAACTCCCCAGCCATGCAAATATTATTAGGTAAACACTGCAAGGCAGTGAACTGCAAGTCATTCTCAACTGTCACTTTTATGACTCGGATCAAACCAGGCCAGCTTGATAATCTGCCTTTCTCTGTTTGCTGGCTCAGAAATGTGCATTTTTCCACGTAATGTTCTCTCAAACCTGGTGTTAAAAAGGAAGGACAGAGATGTTTTGCCTTTCAGCTAGTTTCTGAACTCCTCAAACAAGAAGGTAGAGTTTTCCCTACAGAGTCACTTTTTCAGAAGATCAACACTTTGAAGGATAAAGAGTTTTTCTGTCTGCTGGGAACAGAAGAGCCTTGCAGGTAGGAGCTGCCACGTGTCTCTGATCAATCAGAGCCCCAGTCCAGTGCCACTTTAACCTCCCTCTGGTCACCTCTCTGTCTCTGCTTTGTTCCATTACCATCAAAATGAGAATATGGCCATGAGGACATTCAATCCTCTGATAGAGGTGATTATGGTTATTATAATTTTCATGATCTACACCAAAGGCCATGAATTTCTGATCACCTGGTTAAAAGAAACTGTCTGGGAGCAAATTTTATATCATGAAGCTACTGTAGTAAATGGAGATATCCTGTTAATGCCATCATTTCTGCTATTTAGACACCCCTAGAAAACAGCTTGTCATTGTAATGGGCTACCTTGAGTGCTCAATAGAGGAGTTTTCAGAAATCAATCACATCTAGACCTATTTGATACTCTTGTCATAGTTTGTACCTGAAATAATGAACTGAGCAAATCTATTCAGAATTGGCTGCAAAATTATACAGCAAATTAATCAATAACTTGATTGCAGTCCTCTTTTCCACAGCAATGTTGCATTGACATTTTCAGGTTATAATAAGTGCCTATTGAGTACACAAAAAACATCACTTTTGGCAATGACAATACTTCAGTGGCTGGAGTGCTAGAGCCTGGGATCAGCTCAGCTCCAGGATCAATACAGCAGCAGGCATTAGTCAGTTTAATATGGAGAACAAACTGCTACAACATCCAAATATGAAGGGGCCTCTTTTGAAGGTAATTGGTGCTTTTCAAAATATAATAATAATCGCAAAGTACAGAAGATAATAGTGAAATATTAAGCTGCTCCTCTGTGCAGCTCAGTCTAAGCCTGTCTGTAGGCTCACAGGTCACCTGCTCCCATTTTCCTGCCTACACTCACATTTCTCATCATTCCAAAATCCTCTTGACATGGTTCTTATCCCCTTCTTGTCCACTTTTCAGTGTCCTGCCCCACGGTCAGCTCTGGAGGCAGAGTAGAGATTAAAGTACTGAAAATCTGGACCCAAGTAGTCTTGAACAAACATTCATGAGTGGAAATAAAACTTTTTTTTTTCAGTATTCCATGTTAACAAAAAAAAAAGTTTTATTTAAGCTCAATTCAAGCAGAATTTATTTTTCCCTCTGTTTGGCAGCTGAACCAAAAAAAAAAAAAATCAATTATTCAGAGAGCCCTAAGAGCCTTACTGAAGCCACCAGGGACCAGTGCTCCACTAACGATTTTTTGTGAGTTATTTTGGTTTAATAGCAAAAAGGCTGAGTCTGAGTTGAGCCAAGAGCCTTTTGTAATGTTTGTGTGTCAGCATTACACAGCCTTTATTTTCTCTTCTCTAAAGTCGGATTGTTTGAAGCCTAATACTGTGATCATTTATTTACACATAGCCCAGGAGGAAGCAGTTGGGCTTGGTTAATATTCAGCACAGATTTCTGCAGTGATTGTCCCTGGCTTGCAGCTTCCACAGCAGACACACGCTCTGAGCTCGTGGTGCACAAAAGGCTGCTGTTTCCACCATGATGTTATAACTTTGGAATGGACCAATTTTCATTTTAATCTACTCATGGCTGATCTGTTGGTGGGGAATACAACTGGCAGGCCCTTCTGGGATTTTCCAGAGCCGTCACAAGAGCACTCTACAAGTACCAGACCACTGTTTTCATGCAAACCACAGGAGCAGAAGAATGAATACTGGAGGAGGAATAATGCACATGTACCTTCCAATGTAAAAAAAAAAAAAAAAAGTAAAAAAAAAAGTAAAAAAAAGTAAAAAAAAAAAAGGGGAAAAAAGGGCTTTCTAAGAAACACAATTATTTGTAGATAAGAAGCTGTAATGAAACACTCATAAAAGATATATGACCAATATTTTATCCAGTATATGCTGAAACCTATGTAAGGTTAAGAAATAATTTATTTTTTTCTCTTCAACTTTTCCAACCACAACTTCAGCAGGTTCTCTTACAAAACATTGCCTTTTGAATTTCTCCCTCCATGAGTGTAAAGGTGGAAAGGCCAGTATATTTTGAGAGAGATCCCGGTCAAAAATTACAGAATTTCTTCCTCTGCAGCAGGGACTCTATGAAAGCAGCTGTGATAATTAAATTTATTAAGATGGTAAATTTCAACCAGTTTCATGCACTGATGCATTCCTTTACATTACATGTAAAAACCCCAGAAAACAAGGATTTGACCAGAAAGTTAAGCATTTGTACCTGATAAAATGGTTTTAAAAGCTTGTGCTGTAGGTCAGTGCCTGAACGCAGATTTTATTGCAGTGCCATTGGTAAGAGGTGCTACCTTAGCTTGGATCTTTTATCCAGTGTACTTTTGGTACTTCCAAATACAAAACCTGTCATAGCTGATGCTTGCTAAATGCAAATTACAGCAAGCTGTTAAAACAGAGCCTTGAGGCACGTGTCAGGGTGCTGAGGGCTGTGCATGTTCCGTTTGTTTGAAAGGAGGGAGCAATTATGTCAGGGATTTATTCAATTTAGATACTACAGCTAATACAGCATTAACTGATCTTTTATCAGCTGTTCCAAGAGTGCACCTCACTGGTGGAAACAATGCAAATTTTAATCCCAAATCTGGAGTACTGAGTAAATCCTCTGAAGAAGATTGTAAACTCCCTTTTCTCCTGGTGCAGCTCAGCAGCCTCCTGCAAACCAGGATTGAGAATTTGTCTGAAAAACCTCCTACCATTGAGATCATAGAGACAATGGAATATTTTACATTAGAAAAGAAACCCACCAAAACCAAACAACTTTGTTGTCTGCAGGAAGAAAGTGGAATTAAAGAACTCTGCAGTTTTTTGTTACTTTCATCTTGTGTCTGTAAGCACACTGGTCATGGCATGGCTCATATAAGCTGCATATGTTTACTTTACGTAATTATGTTATTTCTTGGGATTCTAACCTTCAGAAACCATGAGATTTATGGTTTGAGTCAGGGATGAGTCAACACCTTGCTAGACATCACCAAATGATGTGTTTCCTAGAACAGCAATTCTGGATAAATCCAGTACACACTGCGTTACTGTGGAGGATTGAGATCACAGACCAGAAATCAAACATTGGGACCATATCTTGAAATCTGTGAGGACTTTTGTAAAATGCAGGGGTTCTGAGATGGAGATTTAGGTTGTTATGGATGGTCCTCTCTTGAGTAATCTTTTGCTGGTTCTGCAGCAAACTCATTACTGTTTGTTTAACCTTTTAAATTCCATTTTAATTTTGTTAATAATGCTGTTTTCCCCTCTTTAATGGCCAAGCCATGTCACCCCTTCTCTCTCTCTTCTGCTCATCCCAAACTATTATTTTGACATATATCTGTTGAGGATCTGGTTCATTATCTCCTGAAGAACATCTTTTTCTCAAATGTCAAAACAAAAGTATGCTCAGCTGTTCTGCAGAAATTTGCAAACTAATGGACCTTTCACTCTAGAAATAAAGGACTTTAATTGAGTATTTTAATGTGTTTGGGAGGATGTGGAAGATGGATGAATGAAAGTGATACGTCTTTTACCAACACAGACTAATGTTGCAAGAATGTAGGGGGAAGTGCATAATTAGTTTCCATTTTCATCAGAGCAGATACTCAGCTTCCAGAAGGTCTGAACTCTTCAGACCAAAACAATTCAGATATGTAACCTTTTCAAAAGAAATTTTTAAAGCTCATCTACTGCAAAAATATAGTGAAAGTCGGTTTCCATAACTAATATTAAAAGTACAACAAGTTGGATGTTTTTTGCTAAACTTTTATCTAAAATATTTCTATTTTTTTATAAAGGCAAATTATTTTAAATGATATTTAAGTGCATTCTTATGCTAATGGCTTTCAGGAACAGCATCTCTCTAATTTCCTGCTCTGATAAGTCTTTGCCATGGGATCTCCTGCCCATGAAATGAATCCTGTTGCTACCAGTGGGTTTGATGTATCATAGCAACAACCACTAATGTGGAAAATTCAAACAGAAGAAAGGCACTTGACAAGCACTCGAGTGATATTCTAGAAGACCTTGCAGGAAGTTCCTCAACTGTGTAGGTTTTTTTTTTAAAAATACAATTTCAAAAACCAACTTCTGCCCCTACTTTCAAAGAAATCTTACAGCTAAATACTGAGGCAAACATCACTCAGTATAGAAAAATTGGAACATCAGGGATTTTACCTCAGTGCAGAATAGGGGTGTAAGAAAAAAGTTTTCCCATAGCTGGAGTGCAGGCTGCTTGTGGGCTCCCATACAACAAATATCAAATGATTAAATTAATTTGGGGGAAAAGAGAACAGATAGCTCATTAAATTTTCCTCAGTCCTTTTCACTGTTCTAAAAACAACGCCCAAACTCTGTGAAGTTGAAACAGTTCCTGAGTGCTAAAACCTTAATCTGTGCTTTTCCCCTATTTTTTGCCTATCTTTATACTTCATTCTGAAATGAATTTGAGCACAGGTGTGCTGATGTACAGCCAAAAGAAGACTTTTTAACGTTATTTCTCATCCAAGAGTCTAGAAGTATTTTCTTTAAAATTGAAATGCGATTTATGCTACAAATTCCTTAAAAATACCCCCAATTATTTGAACCCACCAGCACTTTTGTGACTTATCTTAACTAGTGGTAAGAAACTGAAAGAGGCAGAAATGGGAAGCTTGTCTCCTGGAGTGCAAAATTCTAACCATTAAACCCTGTGCCAAGCCATTTGATTTTTTAAAATTTATTTTGTAGGCTTTATACTCCTGATGATTCTGCAGCAATTCTGAATCCACCCAGCCATGGGATGGGAGAAAAGAAGGGGATTTGTGACTGGTGCTGCCAAGTAAGACAGCAAACAGAGAGAAACTCAGGCTTTTCCCCAAAATTTTGCAGCCATATCCCATGCCATCAATGTTTCTGTGAGTGACTCACAGCAGTGCAGCAATAACCAGGCAGGCCACAGCCCAGTGCTGCAAAATCCAGGGAAATGTAATGAGAGACCCTTCTCACCAGTGCACCATCTGTTCTTTCCCTGCAAGGATATCAAATTGTTTTGTTATTTACATTAAAAAAAAAAATCAGCAAAGATCCAAGTTATGGTGATTTGGGTTTATTAAGAGCTGATGTATCACCGGGGGGATTATGAACATAACTACAATGCAGATGCTCCAAATGTACTTTAGAAAAAGACAGCCCTATATGGGTCAGGGCTGCACTGCATGGAGTAGAAGGAGTCATTAATAGATTTGGCTGGTTTTTCACTGCAGTGTGCTGGTTAAATAAACCTGTTCATGCTTCATTCCCTTTTGGTTTAGCAGGATTTCTTTCCCAATCATAGGAATGCTTTCAGCTGCTCTACCACAGGTCCATACTGTCAAGTGGCCAGAAGTATAACATGGGCATACTGGGACTCCTGTATACTTGGACTGTTTTATCTGATTTTTACTGTCTGTAAGAGCCTAAGTCCTGGAAATGCCCTGAAGAGTAATGGAAAGAGCCAGAGCTCTAGCTCTTGGTTTAGGAACACTGCATTTCTCCCTCATCCCATAGCAAAGTTTAATTTCTCAAGTTAGTGTCATTTTGATAAAGTAAAATTTTGGTGTTTAAATCACGTCTCAGGAAAGAGGTGGCAAATTGAAAGTGAATACAATTTGTTCGTTAACACCTCATGTTTTGAAATAATTTATCATACAAACATTTCCTGGAAAACAAAAGCCACTTATGTGCAGGCAACTTATAAAATGTTACTTGTTTATCTAATAAACTACCCTGGGGCCAACAACTACATTAGCATTGCACAAACTTTCTAACTTATTCATCATCACTATTTATTATTAAAACTTTATCTGTTTCAAGTTAGTGAAGAGCTGCCTTGGGATACACTGCTCAGAGCAGAGGCAACCGAATAAAGTTTACACAATTTGCATAATATCATACAACGGATATTAGCTTAGAACAATATGAATCCCCTGGATCATTTGCACAGCCCCTTTGGTGTTTAATGTTGGTAAATATTTAAATAACATCAAGCCTATATAATTATGAAGATTCCTCTTCCTAATCCGCACAGATTGTACAAAGTGCTGTAAATCATGTCTGCTACACAGTCACGGCCAGGCTGAGAATAAAGAGGTGATTTAGAGATGCTTAATGCCTTTTCTGGGAGTTTTGTGACCCATCATGCAGCACAAGTTGGCCACCAGGCAGGAGGAGCACGTGTGAGCACTGCCCAGTGTGGGCACCGGGTGTGATGAAGGATGAAAGCTGACATTGATTTCATTGCTCTGTTGTGTTTTTGTTTTTACTACAAATCAGCTGTAGATCAGGTGTAAACCTGAGAGGTTTACACTCCCTCTGTGTTATTTTGTGCTGATGTACAGAGTGCTGGGTAAAACGGAGTAGGATGAACTTTTTTCACAGGATTGGTAACACTCCTGAAGGAGATGTCACCTCACAGGGTAGATTAAATTGTTTAATGCTGGTAAACTACTCCTAGCTTGTGGATGCACATTTAAGGGCCTGATTCTCCCAACTGCAGAATACCTTGGGATTTATGATGTACTGTGGAAGAGCAGAACTCCTTAAGATCTTTCCTGAGACTCTGATTATGAAACTCTTGGCCTTCATAAATCCCTTGTTTGCACACTCGCTTTTTTTTAAACATTTGTTTCTCTGGTTTTTTTTTTGTTTTGTTTTGTTTTGTTTTGTTTTTTTTCAGTTAAAGATCAGTCCCAACCACTACTGAGCAAAGGCAACTTCTACAAATGTCAAAGCTGGAACATGTTCTACATTATGTAAAATTCTTAATATCTGCAAGGATCAAGTTCAGTTTTAAGGTCTAAAAGTGTAGCCTGGTGGGTGATGTCCTGGATGAAGATACATGAGACCTGGGGTCTATTTCTGACTCTGACACCAATACACCACCCATCAATCAAATGTTCTTTGCATTCCCTGTCTGTAGAATGACATTTAAAATTACCGTTTAAACTCTTCAGTGCAGTAAGGTCAGGGATCTTTTTGGGCCTACAGATAGTTGAATGCCCCCCTATTATTGTAACAAACAAAATTACAATCAAGCCAAGATGAAACTAAATCAATTGTAAATTTATCAGTGCTTCTAAATTTATCTAGACCAACCAATAGCTAATTTCTAATCCATCTCAGAAAGTAGCCCAGTACCTCCCTTACATTTTCATGACTGGTACAAGATACAGAGAACTATTTTTAAAACACAGCTCCTCTTTTCCATGTCACTCAGTGGCCCATCCCAGGCTTTTAGCAGTTCAGTAGAGAAGCACAGTTAATCCACTCTTTCCATCATGCTGTTCAGGAAAGTGAAAATTAAATAAAGGGACCAAAAGATATTTTGATGACTCTAACATATTTTTTCACCTTACATATTATTTCACCTTTTCCCCTTAGGACACACACTGGGATTTAAATAGATATGATTTTTTGATGTTTTTTAAAGAGACTAAAATGGATATCTGTGGAGTTAATAAAATATCTCATCCCTGAAGAGTGATTACATTTCTTTCACTCATGAGAAAGTCCTTCATAATTCATTTATACCTGAGGGTCTTTTGAGTTATGGGTCCTTCACACTTTTGAAAGACACGTAATACCCTTCATGGATGACGTCTCTTATGTGTATTGAAATTGTAAAATTAAAGCATACAGGTTCTGAAGGCATATTCTACATGTAAAATATAAATGCAAGTGCAGAATGTTTCCCTCTCATTTTTGAAGGGCCTGCAAGACCTTAGGAGAACTTGACAACATGAAATATTATAGTGGAATCCAATGTAGGATGTGCTGCATGCAAGACAAGGAGTAAGAATTTTTTGAATTTTAAGAATGAGTTTTGCATTCATCTATGTCAGCAGAATGCACTGGTACATTATTTGCAATGCTTTAGATGTATTTCTTTTATACTTTCAAATTACTAACAGAATATGAGTACTTCACCTGAAAGTATCAGCATTATGTCAGCAGAACAACCTGATATTGAAGAAATATTTTATACACTAAAAACTTATAAATTCCTCTGTAGAAGAGACTAAGTGGACACAGCAGGGTGATAAGCACTGCGTAGATTTGCAAATATAATACTGTAAATATCACACAGGTGCCACAAAGAGATTGGAACACAGTTCACCAAGTTTCCTCTGTGTTCTACGTCACATTTATAGCTAATTTTTAATTAAGTGTCACATGACACTATTTAGGTGCTTATAAGTGGTACACTGTCCTTCAAACCAATACCTGGAAGCCCTGGAGAAGAGGGAGATAATGAAAATACAGATTTTAAAAGGATCATCCCACAGATGCTATACAAATATGTCACAGTCACTGACTGCTTTTCCTGAGGTTCAAGATTATGTGGACGACCTAAGTATTTAAAAATCATTGTTCATTTCTCCAGTCATTGGAACAGTGCCAGACAGGACCTGCACCATCCTGTTCCCAAATCCGTGTAAAACCAGGGAGGGCAGGGGAGCTCATTCTGCTGTGGTGTCACACAGAGTCCACGGGGGCAGAGCTGGCAGCTCAGTGGGGCTCCAGGTGTGTGCAGGGCTCCAGGTGTGTGCAGAGCTCCAGGTGTGTGCAGGGCTCCCAGTGTGCAGGGCTCCAGGTGTGTGCAGGGCTCCAGGTGTGTGCAGAGCTCCAGGTGTGTGCAGGGCTCCCAGTGTGCAGGGCTCCAGGTGTGTGCAGAGCTCCAGGTGTGTGCAGGGCTCCAGGTGTGCAGGGCTCCAGGTGTGTGCAGGGCTCCAGCTCCAGGTGTGCAGGGCTCCAGGTGTGTGCAGGGCTCCAGGTGTGTGCAGGGCTCCAGGTGTGTGCAGGGCTCCCAGTGTGCAGAGCTCCAGGTGTGTGCAGAGCTCCAGGTGTGCAGGGCTCCAGGTGTGTACAGGGCTCCAGATGTGTGCAGGGCTCCAGATGTGTGCAGGGCTTCAGGTGTGCAGGGCTCCAGGTGTGTGCAGGGCTCACCCTTGAACCCCTCAGCACAGGGGGGTTTCATTTCCCAGCCCCCCACCTGCAGTCTCAGGTGACTCCACCACCCTGAGCAGCTCCTCCGGTGCCAACTGACAGCAGAAATGGAATTCTCAAGGCAATTCAGCACAAATATATTTGGAGAGCTGTCCAAACAGCATTTTACCATCAATGACATGGAGAAATGTTTCCTGCAGGTACAACCTGACTGCTCCTGCCTCTGCATGCACCACTAATCATTGTGATGCATATGAAAACACGGCACGCAACCAAGTGACAAACGAGCACTTGGTTTGGAGTAAAAGATGAAGGAAAAAACGGGGACAGATGTTGTGCAGAAACATTTTAAATAAATGGACAGAGTGTCACAGTAGAAGCAGAACTGTCAGCTTGGGAGGATGTGAGATTGCAGCCAGAGATCAACCACGAGGCTGCCAAAGACACGTCGGTCAGCACGGGGCTGTAAGCAGAGCCATGGAAGAATGGTGAAGTCTGGAAGGAACTCCAGTTCAGAAATAAAACAATTAGAAGAACAATTAACTCATCCATTTTGTAGACAAGTCTTGTCAGCTCATAGCCTGAGTAACACTAAAATGGTAGTTAGGAGTGATTCTAATATATTAACACAGCGTAGAATAATTCTGTTTTATTGAGCTCATTACAGCACATCTGTATTCCCAACACCTTCATCAACACTGGCAGAAGATATTGATGTAATCCTTCAGGCAGAGGAAACCAGCATGGTCCTTTTCTAATGCCTGAAGTGCTCCAAGTTCTCCATATCCACAATAAACCACTGGACCTGTGTCAAGGTCTGGCTGAAGGCACAAGACAGGATTTGTCTGGGCAGTTCAACTCTGTCACACAGAGCTGTGGTCATAAATCACCATCCCAGAAACCAGAACTCTCTACAACAAAATAATACTGAATTATCTTTCCCTACCTCCTTAAGATCAGGTAGAAAATCCAAGATTAAAGACTACACTTTTCCTGCCTTTTCTTTAATTTATGGTGTTTTTAAACAAGAGATGAGTTAATGAGGGGCTTCAGCTGTCTGATCCAACAACCTGGTATTGGAACTGACCAGGAGCAAAATATATTCCCTTTGGATTGTATGGGGAAAAAAAGTAAAAGAAAAAAAGAAATGAGAAGGGAGTGTGACCCCAAGGCTCAATATGAAAGAGTAAATGAAGACTGAAGTAGTCTTTGGCTCAACTGATGGGAGAAAACAAAAAATCTTTTCACTGAAGAGAGTGTTGATAAAAGGAGAGAGGAGAAATAGAAACTTTTGAACATAAAACAATATGCTGTAGTTTTCTAAAGGAAAAGGGCAGGAAAAATTTAGGTGAAGCAAAAAACTCCATCTCTTCCTATTTCCAAGGAAAGGCTATAAGAATATTCCATAGTCCTTGTTTAACTGGGGAATGATTATGATGGACTGATGAGCTGAAATGACTAAGATATTTTCTTCTTAAAAACAGAAAGTGTTTAAAGTGAAGGCAGATAAACTATGGTAGTATTTGCTTTCAAATAGGAAGGCTTTTGGCCCTCAGTTTTTCCAAGTATTATATAACAAGCTTATTCAATTTTTAAAAAATGTTTACTCCTCAAACAAATTAACAGAATTTTCTGTAAAGAGCAGAGGCAGCAAATGCTGCTTTGGCATGATTTGAAAGGAAAATGGGAGTGATCCAGAAGCACATTTTGTATATGTTAAGACTATAGAAGATGTCTGATACAACATTTACAGTTCATTGTTTCTTAAGACATTTTGCAGCTTAAAAGAAGCTATGGAATAGTTCTTTGGTCCCACCCTTGGATTCTCCCTCTATTGCCTCACTCTCTCTGTAGGGTCTCTGAGACAACACTCCTTTCATTAATCTTTCTCTCATGACCATCAAAACAACAAGATGAGGCACAGTAAGGAATACATATTGTTCTTGGATGTGGATTAGAGCAGGGAATGGAAGAGGAATTCCAGGATTTCATCGGGCACACTGTCTGCAGAGCTGCCAGGAGCAACTTCTTCAGCCACAGAGCCAAGTAAGAAATGATCTTCCTCAAAAAGAATTTCCTCATTGTTTCTTCCCAAAAGCATTAAATGAGAGGTTATTTGGATCACCATCTACCTGCTCTGTAGAAAACATTTCCTAGGTACAAATTCTCTTTTTTGTATGCATTTGCATTTTCAAG
This sequence comes from Leptocoma aspasia, assembly GCA_013399835.1. NCBI lineage: Eukaryota > Metazoa > Chordata > Aves > Passeriformes > Nectariniidae > Leptocoma > Leptocoma aspasia. The sequence continues at coordinate 371,718 of VXAX01004078.1, read as the reverse complement.
CAAATGAACCTTTTGAATCAAGCAGTGCCTAGAGCAGAAATGCACAACATTCCTAAATAAAGGACATGGCAGGGCATTTCGAGAGTATACTTGAAGACATACATAGATAATTGATGTCAAACTTCCCCAAATCTGTGCCAGAAATCCTGAAATATAGTGCACACCATAGAAAACTGAAAATTCCAACCTAACCAAGTTAGTGCAGATATTTCCATTCTCTGAATTAATGTACATTTTATTTTTTCTTTAAAAAATTTTGTTTTATATATCAAATCCCAGATTATATTTACAAACATGCATTTAATAAAAATTATCATCACATAACTCTGATTTTAGGTTTCTTTTTTAATTTTAAAATAACATTTTACCAATAGTAAGTAAAATTAAAAACACACTAGAAGAAAATGAACTCAAAATATTCTAGCAGAACTGATCAAATACTTTGGTGTTGTAATGCAAATATTTTGCTTTTCTAACTGAACAAAGAAAATGATGGCGTGGAAAAACTAATGAAACCAGAACTGGGATAGGAAGGACATAGAGTCATGTCAGTCCAACAATATTTGTGGTGGTTTAGAAGTATTTGAATGTGAAAAACAAGCCTGGGCTTTCCTCTCACTGTCACCCACGGCTGCATCCTGAAACCCTGGGAAGGATTTGCTCTGAAAGCTGCAGCTCTGCTCCTCCTGGTTGGAAACACCCAGGGAATGCAGAGGGCTCACCCAGAGGGCTGGGGAGGTCAGCTTTGGTGAGCCCTGAGCACTTTGATCAGGTTTCAGAACAAAGGGGAAAAGCAGATGAGCCTTTTTGTGTTAAATCATCCCAGTTTTCTGTAAACATCCAAGGGTGAATCCCACCCATCCTCATCCCCTGTTCCTGCACTGCCTGGCCAGGTCCCACAGGGAAGGGGAGTGAGGCTGTCCTAGAGATGGCACTGTTGCATTTCTGTCATTACTGGGAGATTGGCAGTGGAAAGCTCCTAACTGGGGAAAAAGGAAATCAATCTATGCATCAGCTGTCATGTTACAGCATTTTTAATGTTAACTTGCTCCCAAAGATCAAAATCCTCTCACCTTTTTTCCTGTCAAACTCAGATAACTCTGTTGGTCTACCCAAACCAAGATAAAAGCAGAAGATTCTATTTGTCTGTATAACAAACTATGGCATTTTGCTCTTTGAAAACTGAATTTCTTCAAATAACTACCTTAATTTTTAAATGAAAGAAAAACTTAGAAAGATGAATTTAAATACCAAGACTCCAGTTACATTTGTTCTACTGCTTTAGACATTCCATTTTATTTTTGTGCATGTGTGGGAGTGGACATGTAAGTGTTACATTCTGGGAGCAATACCAACTGAGCACACGAAAGATGAGACACCCAGGAGCACCAGGAGCTGAAGCTTCCCACCTTGGTGGTGTCATTTAGTGCCTGAGAGAAGAAGATGGAAAGCAATGCAGAAATGAAACTTACAACTTCAGCTCTTAAAACCCCTAAATCCCAAACTTAACAGAGCGGGTTCTTGTTCTGTGAGCTGCCCCAAAGTGGGAAACTCTCCTTTGGGAAGGAGGCATCTCCTCAGGGGGTTACAAAGCAAAGTCCTTGCTCTGGGTGAGCTGGGACCGAGGCATTCCCAGGAAGTGCTCTGCTCATTCCCAGATTTCCCTCGTGGGCTTTTTGCTGACTCAGGCAAGGAAAGGTCCAGAGTTGGATAATAACAGTGGTGGGGAAAATCCCCAAACCCAAACTGCTTCCTCAAGGCCAGCCCTCTGCCTCGTGGCTAGCAGGAATAGAAGTGGCACAACCGACAAACAGAGCAGATCCTGGGAAATCCTGCCTTTGCTTGTTGAGAATTCCACATCCAACCTTGTCCCTTGTCTGGAAGTTACCTTGATAAAGCTGAGTTTGTTTGCCAAGAAGAAAAGATGAATTGTGGGCATGAATTGATCAGCTCAACTGCCTCACCTCAGCCAAGCTGTCTGAGCAGGTACAGCTATTGCAACACCTTTCTTTAAATAAAAGGTACCATTGGAGGCCTATATTTAAAATGGAATTCAGTGATGAGGTGACCTTGTACAGCCAAGTCAAGCACATAAATCTGTGAGAGTGTTGAAATCCTTGGAGGACACACTTGTTCCTGCTCATATATTCTTACTTTTTTCCTAAATATGATTTAATGGGGCATTTACAGACTGAGAGCAGCTCTTCGTTACAACTCAGTGTACAAAAATTAAATACCTGATTAAGTGCTCTGCAGGACCAGATCCTCATTTCATACTATTTTAAAGAAGTAGCTCCCGTGGAGTAAAAATATTAATTCAAAGTTTTATAAAATCAAAGTTATTAAAAATTTATTTATTAAATCGCTGTGCCAGAATTATGCATAATTGGTTTGGATAATTTTAATATATACCTAAGACATTAAATAGAGTGTTGTAAAAGTGATGGCTTTGCCAATTAACAATGTTTTTTTGCCTAAGAACTTAGAAAAATGAGTGTAAAAAAAAGCAATTTTTATTTGAGAGTGAGCTTCTGTCATTAAAGCTGAAATGCATCAGGGAGTAGGCAGGTGTGGGAAAACAATCTGTGTTTTCTGGCAGACAGAAGTAACAGGTGATCCTTCTGTGCCCTTTATCCTGAGTTCATGTTGGAAAATTGCATTTGGTATCAAATGAGGACCCCTAAAACAGATTATTGGGCCTTAAAGCATAACTCTAACATGTTTTTGAATAGATTTTAAGTACCATTATACCAAAATTAGGAATTTTCTGTTCACAAGATCTGCCTGAGCAGTGTGTCCTGCCAGGAGTCCATGGAAGAACACATCTGTGGGAAAGGCAATTCCACGTGCCAGGAAATGCGGAGCCTTCCCGCTCTCCTCACGGGTGGAGCAGGGAACACAGCAAATAACATCTGTATCAGAAAGGTTTGTGCTCTTCCCTTCATATCTGCAGACCACTGAGCTCCCATTTTAGCAGAGCTTACAGCCAAAGTTTCATAATGAATTGCCTCAGACGCTGCAGCTGGCAGACATTCTCTTTAAAGCAAAGGCAGGTGAATATTTCCAGGCATTCTGCACCTCTAACTCTCGTGCCCCTGCTCCCCTCACTGCTGAAGGCTGCTTTGGCCAGAACAAACAAACACAAGTCACTTGTTAGTCCCAGGAAGGGAGCACAATTCAATATTGCACCTGTAAACAGCTTCACATTTCTATAGCAACTAATGTTTGCCAGTGTGGCCAAAGAATTCCCTTTATCATAAAAACCCAAGGAGAACAGTAGGAGGAAAATCCATTACTGAAGAAATACCCAATTCCAGGCAGAAAGGTCAGAATTGCTCCTGGGTTCTCAACATTGGATGCACATACCTCTGGGCACTTCAGCAATTCACTCAAGTGCTCAAACTGCATTTTCTTACACCACCCACATGCTGCTGCTTGAAGAACAAAATTTTTAATAGTCTTAAAAAGAATGAAGTTAGAGTGAAATTCAATGGACTGTAGTGACATGTAATTTTTTCTCTCCTCTTAATTTTGCAAAGATTCTTGAAAGTGGTAAAACTAGAGCTGTCCCAGGGTAGCCTGGGGTGTAAAATTTTGGGAAATAGTTCTCTGAGAACCCCTAAGGTAAATCCCTGAGTGCCTGCTTTGGACACAGGAGAAACTACTCTAGTTTGGTAGCACAAGTTATTAATTGTTAGCCCCAGGACTTCAGGTGTCATCCATATGGTTTCCATGGAGTTTACCACAGTCTATATAAAGTCCATAGAGGGTACCAGGGGTATTTTGATTAGGAGTAGTACAAACCCAAAAAATAATAGGGGATGTTTTCAAGTTGGGTTCAGAATTGGTGCAAATCCAGTAATGATGCCATAATAGGTTACTCAGTGTCTCCTTGCCTCATCTGCATCCAGGAAAAAAACCCCTAAATTGTATAAAAAACAATGCAAAGGTCCTGCCAGTTCATGGTAATGATCTGTATTGGCACTCCTTGTAGGGCAGGAAACAGCAATTCTATTAAAATATGCCTCATCTATTTCCCACTCTTTTACTTGGAAATAGTTTTAACTAGTCTGGTTTCCTTCTTGCAGCATTCCTGTTAGTAAAATTGCTGGGCAGAGTTAAAATCACATTACAAGTGTCTGTCTAGGGACTATTATTTAGAAGGCATTGCATGTAATGGAGGTGAAACATTTTCAGCACTTTTTGTATTCAGGACTCAGGTTAAAATGGTTTTTGTTAGGGGAAAATAAAAGGACAAAAGTGTCTGCATTGTCATAATCTGGCAAAGAAGTGTTGATAAATTGGCTGGGCAGCACTTGTCAGGACTGAGTGACCCTTGGAGGTCTGGGCACTGCTGGTGCCACTCAGTCCCAGCAGCCCTGGGGTGGGGACAGAGGTCAGGACAGGTGCTGGGTGTTTGAACTGAAATAGATTCATTGCTGAACTAATGAAGGGCTGTTACAACATGCTTTGTGCTGCCAAAACCACCATCTTGTGCAAGATCCCATGAAGCTTCACCTGGTTCTATTAGGATTGAGAACAAACCCCTGCCCTGCAGAATATTATGGTGTAGCTACAAAAGCAGTGCAGTTCAGCCAGATGGTGTCAGGAGCAGGATAATTTGTCTTCTCAAAGCCTCCATCAAGTACCAGGCTCCTGGTGCTTGAGTTAATTTGGAGAACTGTGAGACTGAAAGGCTTTGCACAGTATTGACAAATCCAACACTCCAAAGCTCCAGTTTTGGAGAGAGGAACCCAGGGAACACCAGTGACATGAATTTGTTCAGTAATCTCAACAGTGTACAAATATTCCAGAGACACAATGGCCCTGCAGCCATGCCCAGCTCTCAGGGAATGCATGTTCAGTGCAGACTGGGAGAGGCAAAGCCTGGAATTTCTGCAATTGAGGATTTACCTCTGAAATGGAAGTAAATAACTGCAGAATGGGAATAAAAATCCAATGTACTTCACCATGTACTCCAATCTCTTCTTGTCTAAAAAGTGGTGATAAAGACAAATTTTTCCTCGTGGATGGAGGTGTATAAAGTATTCTCTATTAACTAAGGTGAAGGATGAAATGCTGGATGTTCCAGTGGAAATATTTTATAAATGGGCTCTTTTTCCAATGCATTCTGAAAGTGTTTCAGTAGGAAATACTTTGCCCCAGATTTTCAGTGGTGCTCATCACTTGAAAAATCCAGTGATAAGCATGCTTTGCTGAAAATTGACATTTTTATCAGCCTTAGCACATGAAATCTCTGGTAATGAATTTTGTTTGAAATCTAGAAATAATTCTGATCGAATGGAAAACAAGTTCAGGATTCCCTAACTTTGTGATGAGAAACCACAACACAAACAGACAAACAGAAACCCCCCCCATCCTCCAGCAGAAAAAACACACGAGTTGTGCTCTTAAAAGGTGTTGCCATGAAGAACTGCTTCGTCCCTCATGCTGTGCAAATCCCCAGCAGCTGGATCTGTATAAATCCCCGTGAAGATTCATCATCCTCTCCCAAAACGTCCCTGTAAGAAACTGCAGCTGTACGAGGTGTCTGCAGTGAGATACTGCCACAAATAAATCTGACAAGCAAACAGCTCCAGCAGAATGGATTGCAGCTGATGGAGTGTCAGCTGGCTCGGTGAGCTGGGCTCTTTTATGGCTGCAAAGAATGAAAAAGCGATTTTTTGGGGAGAAGTCGGGTGGCTGCTGGAGTCAGTGCTTGGGCACAGCTGTTTCAAAACACTCCCAAATATTCAGAATATTCCCAGCTGCCTGGTCACACAGGGTGATCAGAGAATCCCAGTGACTCTGAGGTGTGAGAGCAAATCTGATTGGTCTCAGTTTGTGTCTCTTGGAGGCTGTTTTGGAGGTGCAGCCTCCCACTGCATTGTGCAAAGATGATTTCTGGGGTTTTATTTGTAATCACTTCCCAGGAATGGAAAGTTTTAGATATTTCTTAAAGTGCTAAATGATCTCTGACCCCTGGGTAGCCTCTCTTTTGGAAAGATTAACCGCTGTCATATGTATAGTTAATTGTATGTGTACAATTGTCTTTTCTCCCTTTTCTCCCCTTTTTCCCTAAAGAAAACTTAAATATTTACTCTAATAAGTGAATTTAAATTATTTGGATTAGACTCATTCCCATATCAGATATTTGAATTAGTAATTTTTAAAGTTATCTTATTTTATGCTTTAAGAAAGCCAGTGCATATTAAAATTTCTTAAAATAGATTATAAAATAAATGTTACAAATGGTCATTTCTATGAAGGAAATATTATTCCAATAATAAGAATATGAAATAGTCAGGCTACTGGAATATACTGGATGTTTATGCAACTATTCTTACATCATGACTGTGCATTTGTTTTCTATGATTACTGCAAATTATTTAAATATATGTTAGATCAATATAAAATGTTTGAAGAAAGATCAAGAAAATTAAAAAATCAGAACCCCTCTTAAAAAAGCCTGGAAATATATGTATCCTCACAGAAGATTAAGCATTTAAAAATACAGTCTACAAACTTGAGATAAATTCATAGCACAAGATTAAAAGCTTTGAGTATATGTAATTCTAACTAGATCATACACTAAATATTCCCTCATTGTGTTCTAGCAGCCAAGTACTAATTCAATGTATGCACATTTGCAAGATTATTTAACAAGAGGAGGCAGAAAAATAATTCAAATGATGGACAGTGTGTTTTCCTGGCTATTTGTGTGTATAGTGTAACTGCAGGAAATGAACAACTATTTCTGCTTTTTGGAAAAATAGAGGTCCCAATTTCTAGCCACTGAAATTAATTCTACACACAATAATCTGGTCTTTTTTTTGGTTTGCTTCACAAACAGAAGCCTCTTGCACACAGTGCTCTCTAAAGGCAAAATGTACTGTTCTCAAGTGTTAGAAAATAACATTATTTCAGGGGCAGAACATCACTCACAAATATTGGCTATTTAACAAGGAGTCTTAAACATAAACCTGCTGAGCTACTGTGTGCCATTTTTCCAGAGAAAATGCACACTTGCCAGTAAGCTGCATAAATCAGATTAAAGGAAATGTAGGAAGAAGGAAAAAATACAGTCCAATTTTATACCATTACATAGCTTTTTATACGACAACATATATGTCAAAAGGCACTGCAGAGAGGAACATTTGCATCTCAGCTGTAAAGGAGAAAACTCCCCTGCCTCCCTTTTGCTGCCCTGGAATCAGAGGGATCCCCTGAGCTTTTAGAGGGGGTGACATTTTTTCATCTGCAAGACTTTGCAGACCAGGCTGCTTGTCCAAATTTCCTGCAGCAATTCCCCATCCGCTCTACCAGCACTAGAGGTTATTTGCTTCCAAGGGTCTAGACAGCAAAAAACTGCTTGCAAAAAGAAATGATCAGCAGAAGGAAGCCAGCAGTGTCTAGGCTGATTTGTTGAAATTTTATGTAATTTGGGGTTTTACTTTGGACTGGATTTAGTCTGAATTTAGGATCCTGCCCATCACACACAGACCAAAGCTGCCTCAAGTGCTGCTTTGGACTCAGCATCCCCACTCACTGCTGGGTGGCCTGAGGACATCAGGGGCAGAGACTCTGATTGGTTTTTGTCAGGAAGGAATCTGCTCTGAACTTACCAGAACTCTTCTGCAACTGAACCAACACGTGCCATGTGGGGACAACAGAATTCATTTAGGAACTGCAGCTCTGAACAGATTTATGGATGTGGCCCATTAGTGTGAAACACATCAGGGTTTGGAGGCTGGGAAAATTCTGAACCTATCTCAAATTCCATGTTATATTGTCAGCAGCAGCCAGTTCAATGAAGCAACTTATCTGGTGCAAGGACTGAATCCACTGGGGTAATTCCAGCCTGGGGAAGTGACAACAAAGAAGATGCAAGCTGAAAGCAAAGCCCTCATGTGGAAAGGCTCATTCCTCTGGCAGGAAATGGGAGATACTGGTGATTGAACAGTGTTATGCTGTGAGCTTGAGACAAACATTTGGAAGCAGGTGAGGGAGAAGTCTTTAAAATAGAATAAAAACCAGCTGGGAAAGCATTTCTGAAAGATGTTACATATAAATACTATAGTAGTACACTGATCTGAGGCATTCCCTGTTTTTTATGTAATGAATTAAATTTGTGAATGGCTTTTTCTTTTTTTTTTTAACTCATTCCTGTTTGTTGGATTCCATATGCATACCACACATCCACCAGTATTAGCATTATCTTTGTTTCTCTGGTGCTGATGCAACAGGTTTTCCATTCCCAAGGTTAAATCTCCCTCTGTACAGTAGAGCAGGAATTTAAAAATCTCAGAAACATTAAGATTGCACTGAACTATGACAGCTGTTCTTGCTAACTTTGCTGCTTACCAGTGCTGAGGCTTCTACTGAGCAGAGCATTAACATCTGCTGTCACAAGCTGATTCCAGAAGTGACAGTAAGTTGCAAACTGAAAAACGTTGGAACAGTTTCTCTATATCCCTTACACTGAAAGCAACTTATGGAATTCACTGACTGTGTGCAAGGGCGGCAGTGTGCAGTAATTAATGGCATATTTAAAATCTGTGGCACACATTTGCATTTGTCTCTAGAGAAAGAGGAAGATGACAGCATCTAGGTAAACACTCAGCAGAATTTCACACTCAGGATTCTTCTCTCCCAGTAATCTGTAAGCTTGCTGTAACCAACTAAAGATTGTATTTACCCCACTGGGAAAAAAATTCTTATTAAAGAGTTTTCTGACTGTTTGTGCAATCTCTTTTTTTCTCCCGCCCCTTTAAATGAATCAATTTTAAATTCAGGGGAAGAATCTAAAAGAAGATTGGAACATCAGCTTCCAGGGGATGGCATGAGGGAGAGAACTGGCTGGTTCATCTCTGTCACTTTTACTTCTTGTTTTGAAATCAGCTGGTGGTGAGCGAATTCTCCCATCTCCCTGTGAGCCTGTCAGGTCTGCAGTGGGCAGTAAAGCCCTCAGTCTTTCCAGGTGAAAAACTGTTAGAGAATGAGCAGTGACTTAGATGATCAATGCCCAGAAGTAAGAGCCAGGTTTGGAGGCTGGCACGTTTTTCTTGCTGTGTTTGGTGCCCCGTGCTGGCTCTGAGCTGGCGCTGGTGACAGAGTGCACGGAGCCATCTGCTCCGCTGCCTGGCCAAGGGACTCAGGGGAGAAACCCAGCTCTAACGGCTCAGAGCACCTACAGAAAACTTCCAGGAAGGAAAATGAGGCAGTTGTAACCCCAAAAGGCTTCATGACTGCCAGGAACCTACAGGTACCTCACACCACCTACTCAGATGACTTGGACATGCTGCAGCAACACCAGAGAAAAACCCAACTAAGACTAAATCCCATCTCCTCTGCCAGGGTGGTTTTCCTCTTTGCTGCAGCTGTTTTAAAAGAAAATATGGAGAAACATTCCAGTCCCTCTCCTGGAAAAAAGAGGGAAGTTCATCTGTTTGCTCCCAGAAGACATGGCGAAGCTGTCATTGCAAATCATATTTTAAATAAGTGTGTGGGAGTACGTGTGAGACGGAGGGAAGATGAGAGAGCTTACACTTAGAAAAGACAAAGACAAGCTCTTCATACACAAAAGCTATTCTTTTGTTGCTCCTACTAGTCCCACTTCCTCCTCCCTGAAGTTTCCACTTCCTTTCACTGGATAACATTTCCTACAGCCTCAGGTAATGCACTCTGGCAAAATGCTGTGCTAACTGAGATCTAACTTTTAAGACACACAGTAATCTCAACAGTGTTCACATTTCAGTAATTTTCACATTCACAGGAAAAACATCTTCAGCAGGCAGCCTTCAACAATAAGGAGCATTAAGTAACAGCTTCTGAAACATTCCTGGTAGAATAAAAAAAAACCCTGACTGACAATTCATTCCTCATAATATGGTAAGATTGATTGCCTTAGAAAGCCTATGAAATCACATTCCCAGTGATGTTATTTGAAGGCTCTGTATAATTCATCCACCACTCTGTCATGCATTGTGCATGTGATGTTATATTTTGGACACGCTGGGAAGTATTAGATATAAAATTACCTTGTATGATGCAGCCCAGACGTAAAAAAGTGCACTGCTTGGGACTACATGATTCAGTGAGAAAATATAAATGGGAAATTACTGGAGCTGAAATTTTATTGCAAAGTTATTTATCTTTGTTATTACTTTCTGAATCCTTTTGTGCTTATGGGTTGCTACAACAGATAGAAAAACTCTTACTTACACTTTACACTGAGGATTATGAAGGTGGAAATAGTCACTGCATACAAAAAAAAACCAGATTAATGTGTGGTCCAATTTTTTGTTTACTCTCCTAATGTCTAAAACTGAATTTTATGTATGTTGATATGCTTATACATACACAGACACACACATTCAGTCTGAACAAACAGTTCTAGAATTAAACTGAACATGAATAGTGATGTATTATTTTAACAGAGAAAGATGTGAAAATTATTTTAAAGAAAAGGGAGGGTCTTTTCATTGTGAGAACAAGGAAGTATACATATATAAAAATGCCTTGGCTGCACATGGACTTCACAGTGGAAAAGCAAGTGTTTCCAAGGAAAACACATCTGTTCATAAAGGTGACTATTTCCATCTCTAGCTCCTAGCTCTGTAGAGCAGACAGTGCTTTCAGTTCCCATCTCTGGCTCAGGACTTCAGTCCAGGTGCATCCCACGTGCCATTTAGTTTGTCAAATTAATTTCCTGTTGCTGTATGCAGTTAGAGCACTGCTGGGCTTTCTCTGGCACGCTGGCTGCAGGCACTGATGGCTGTGACTCTGCTGGTGAATCAGTCCTGTCCTGCACCTCAGCACTGGGTGTGGGGGGATTTAACTCTGGCCTCTGCCAGCTTTAGTTTCTGTGCATTTAAACTTCTGAACTTTCCTTTCAGAAAACTCTGACAAATGACACACAAAAAGCTGGAAGAGAACAGGTTCTGAGAGGAGCTCACTCAGTTTGCAGGTGACTGTGTTTTTCTACCAAGCCCCACCTTGGCATCACTAATTCCACCCTTAATTCTCTTTTGTAAAGGTTCCCACCACGTGATCCACCCCTCTGGAAGAAGATGGAAAGGAGAAGGGCTGCATTCCAATATCATAATCTCCAACTGGATTCCTGTACTGCTAAGAGCAATGGGAATTAGGGATTTCCAGAGGAGGCTTCAGCCCCTCAGACATCTCCAAAGCCGTGCCCTTTGCTCCAGCTCCTTCCCCTGTGGAAGCTGAGCAGGCTGGGACTCAGGCTGGTTTAAAAACATCTTCAACAAATATAAGAGAATGAGTCAAAACCAGGAGACTGAGAATCCCAGATGATGCAGCCAGCTGAGCTCTTTGCATCATTTCTTATTCTCTGTAGCCTGAAAGGATTACAATAATGCTAATTTTTGTGAGGGCTCATCGTGGCAAGTTGAGGGGGAAGCATATCCTACATTGGTTTATGGGGCTATAATAAAACTTTCTCTAAATTATAAAAAGAATCTAAAGATTCCATGACGTGCACAACCGTTCAAATACAGCATATCAGCAGAAATCCTAAAATACACAAAGAACCAGATTTACCAGAAAGTGGTAAATATTCTGGTCAAGACAGGATTTGATAAAGATGTAAAATAGAAATACAATTAAACAAGAAATCTTATGTTTTAGCAAGACATTTGCAAAGCTGCTCATGCCCATAATCTCATGAATTGGAAACTTCCAGATGAAAATTTTGTGTATTAAAATCTTTGCTCTTAATTGTGGTTATATAATAATAATGTTAATTAAATGATCTTGTAATTATCTCAGGTATCTCTAAGGATCTACATACTAACATGAAAGTGCAATTGCATTCCTGATAGTGATATCTTGGAAATAAATCCAAGAATTAAAAGAAATCCTTACAGAGGCATCTCATAGCATCAAAGAGAAAAATTTTGAGATGTTCAGAAACAGAAATATTTTTTTGTCTAGTGGAAAGGTCCAACATGCTGTTTCAGAGTAGTTATTGAACAACTAAACTGTTTCTGCTTGTAATTAGGAAACACATATTTGGTGTGAGAGGGTATTTGGAAGAGAAAGAGCAGAGGAGGAGAGAATTTGTCACTTGAAGAAAGTAATAGCATTTAGTGCTTAGTAGCAAGGAAAAAAAAAATATTTCTAGCTTTTCTCTTGCCTGTCATTTTCCTGTGCACATCAGGTTGTGTGCAAGCATCCATAAATCAGCTATAATAAAATCCAGCTCATAGAAATGGTATCAGGTTATTTAAGCATGCCCAGAAAGAAGACATAGGAGTGACAAATAATACTTTTACAAGGTAACAACTTCACATTGGCTATTAATGGGCGCATTTAATTTGTGTTTTAATTTAAAAGGCAGATTCATAAGTGCATTTTCATTGTCGCCATATCAAGGGATATATAAAAAGAGAGAAATGCCTGTGTTTGGTTAAGACATATAATTTGCTCAGCTCCTTAATCAAGTACTAAAGTAAAGTGTTATTTCTTACAATTCAGTGCATATTAATTTTTGCTCAAAAACTCATCTGCTAAGTTTTTAGTCCTGCATAAAATTTTGCTTCTGCAAAAATGCATTAGCACACTGCTTAATAAAAGGGAAATATTTTACCCTTTTGTAAAGTTAAACCCATTTTCCAAAGGTTAATATTTAACATGGAATGAGTACTGAACAAACAGAGATTTTACCCCAGGCACTGTTAGCCAAGTGCTTAAAAATCACCTTTTCTGCATGAAAGGGTGATTCCAAGTGACTAAACCCCAGACGTTCAGCTGGTTAAATAAATCCTTCCATCTATCTTTGCTGAGCAAAGACTGAAACCTGCTCAGCCCAAAGCCCCTGTGACAGCAGGCTGCTCCCAGGGCTGGGCTGCTGAACTGGGGCTTTTCCCTCTCATCCCAAATTACCCCTTCAAGCTCTCACTGATACCGTTTTTATTGGAACTGAAAGGAAATACCATTCCAGAACAACTTGAGTGTTTATTTTGTTACAGCAAACTATGCTTCACTCTCCACAGGAAACTGAAGCTGGGCCCTGCACGGAACTCCCAATACTGTAAATATTCATTGCCAGGTAAGATTAATTTCTTGCTCTGCACACAGAGCCCTTCAAAGCACATTCAAGCACCATGCAGCTAAAAAAATTAATTTCTCTATATTCTTCCTCTTTTGCCTTGGATTTATAATTTTTCCCCTCTTCACCAAATATAAGACAATTTTTAATTGAACTATCTCAGCATGGTGGTTTTTTTTTTTGTATCACTGCAGCCCTGCAAGTGGTTGCCTTGTGAAAAATTGTCCTACATTGATCTAACCTGAGTTTGCACTGCCTCCCTCTGTAACCTGAAGAGACACGTCCTCTAAATGTGTTCTGGCTGTGGATTTTTTAAGATTTTGCCCTGTACAGAGAGCTTGGTAACATGTCCTCAAATCCCATCCCGCTCAGACAGACAACCTCATAAACTTTGACAGTTTTAATAAAGAGCCCCAACTTTTCCTTGTCTATCCACTTCTCGGTTAAAAGCAAACTCTTCAGCTATTTATTTATAAATGGTTTTGGATTCATAGCAACTTGTATCAGTATTACAAAGTAAACAGCATTTGGAAAATGCAACTATTTGAGTATAAAAAATGCTCTTTTGCAGCATTATAACTTTCTTAATTTTGTGTTCCTGAAGGGCCAGGAAATTGGGCTGTAGGGTGAATTCCTTGAGTGCACAGCCTTGTTTGTGGCTCTGTCCTGATGTAGCAGCTGACCAGGAAAAACAATTTCCTCTGCCCCCAACTCTGTTTTCCCAATTCTGAAACCCTGAGCCAGCAAAAAGCTTTAATTAAAGCTTCAGGAAAATACCAGTAACCACAGGCCAACCTACCTGCACATCTCACACTATAGACAGCCTGTGACTCACGGTCGAGGCATCATGATTTTATGCATGAAAAGCAATAGTTGCTCTAATTATCCTCTAATTAGTTCTCTATTGACTGCAAAGGAAAATGCATGTGCTCCTCTGACAGGTGTGCGATACACAAAAGAGAAGAGTAAAAGTACAATACTGTCAGATGTTCCCAGACATGCTAACCAGTATATCACTCCAATAAATTTCAGTTTTGAGATGAATATAAAAGCTGAACACATTCTATAGAATAGCTCTAGACAAACTGCCAGGAAGAAGAAGGTCTTGAATTCACAGTGTTTAATATATGATCACAACTCCAAGTACAGTAACTCAGAAGTGGGAGGGTACTGAGGGAATGTTAAATGTAGGGCATTATATATTAATATAATTTCTTTCTTTCTCCAAGATAAAGAATACTTTTGCTCACGCAGCCTTAATTTAGATGGCCTGTCAAGTCCTCCTTTCTGCAGTGTCATGATGAAAGACACTGATGTGGGCCAGCAGAGTGCTGGGGCTTTTCAACTGTTACTGTATAAATGCTAATGAACCTCCTCCAGTGAAAGGCCCCAGCTTCCTCAGCTAGACCCTCCATCACAGCACCCATAAATGATCCAGCTGTTTGCTTGTGCTGAATCTCAGAACATTTTGGGATCTGCTGAAATCAACACAAGGTCTCACACTGATTTCGGAGGGTGCTGTAGCAGTCCTTAACACCTGGAGCATCCTGCTGTGAGTCCAAAGCCTGGTCCTGCAGTAAAGCCCACGGGCTCTACACCAGCTCAGGGCTTGTGCAGAGCCTGAGCAATGAAATGAGATGGTGAAATGGAGATGGGAGTTGAGCTTGGACTGTGCACACCCAGCCTAACACAGCTGCAGGGCCATCCCCAGGCTTAGGGCAAGAGCTGGATGCTGGGAGGCAGCAAAATTCCTGGCATGCTGCTGCCTGTTTTACCTGTTAGAGCCCCACAGAGCCAGGCAATCCCAAATGGATTTGGGCATAGGCCATATGGCCTGTGGGGCAACCACTTGTACTGGGAACCAGTTCACCAGAAATCTTTTCCATTTCCATACAAGCAAACAAAACAGCTTCCCATGGGGCTCCCGTCTCCCTGTTACTCCTGTCAGGTGAGTGTCCCATGTTCCATTCTCCCATGGGACACTCATGCTGGGGCCCTGGCTCCTCTGGGGACTCATAATCCAATTTTGCCTACAGTGTTGAGAAAACCTGAGCCTGTACTGATACACTGAGAACTCTGCCTTCATCTTCACTTGTCGTTACACAGCTGTATTATCAGAGCATGCTACAGACAAATCTTTATTTTTCAGGGCAGGCATATCTTGCTGTTTTTTCCTGTCAAATTACAGGAGACATTTGCTGGTCTGACCGTCCTCATTAAGCAGCTCCTTTATAGCCATGCATTGCCACGGTACAACGCAGTTTTAAGCTCTTACAAATAAAACAGTTTATCATAATTAACTGCACGATGGGATAGAGCTCCCTAAAGACAACTATAAATATTGCATCCTTGCTCCTGACAGCCTGGCAATGAGGATTTGCCACGAGGTGAAAGAAGCATCTATATTTTACTACCTCAAGTAGCAGAGTGGGCTAACCAGAGCAGTAATTGCAATGATCACAGTCTTTACCACTCTTGACTGTGCAGAGAAATATGCAGTGACATCACTGGAGAGTGGTCCTTGCTGAGCAGGATCAGTGGGGATGCAGCCAGGACTGGAATGTTAATGACTTGCAGTAAAATCAGTCGATTTACGTTCTCATCCATCACCATCCCCACAGACAGCAGAAATGCACTGAAAGAATGTCCATTGAAAGAGTAGCTTTAATTAACTCTCACCCTCACTCAGCACAGAAGAGCTGTGCCTGATTTGGGCAGCTCTAACCGTGCTTTGCCACACCTGCAGGGTGGTTTGATGGAGCAGCCAGCACGTCCCGGTGGCTCCTGCAGACCAGCGTTTCCCAGCTGGGAGAGCCACTAGAAGGAATCAAAAGGGTCAGGAAGCTTTGAAATTTTTTACTGTAATCTAAATCAAAGTGAATCACGTTCATCCACTCCCTTTACATGTTCCTATCTCAAGGTCAAGTATTTTGTGTAAACTTTCCCAGGTGCACACAGAGGAAACGATGCCAGCTCAGCCTGGCCACAGAGCCACCTCAGCCCTCCCAGGGTAGAGCATGCAGTGAAAAATGCAAGGAGGGAAATGGACAGTCAGTGGGACGTGGGCTGCTCAGTCAATATGTAGCACAATAACCATTCTCAGTGTGGAAAAGTTTAAACTAGATATCTCTGGCTGCCAGCACCTTCCTTTGCAAAAGAAGCTCTGATGCCTCGCTCCTACAGGATCTGGACGCAATGAAAATCTCACCCAGCGTGCTCAGACTGAGAGACAGCTCCCCACATGGTAACTTTGAAAGAGTAAGAAATCTCACGATGCAGAATTGGGAACTCAGCCCCAGACAATCAGGGAAATGGACTGACAGACAGGCAGCAGGCTTAGCCTGGCCACAAACCACAGCTGTGTTGTGCCTCCAAGACAGAGAGTACTAAAAACCAAATAAAATCTTAAGAACAGAAAGTCATCGGCTCAAGATACAACATGTGTTCACTGATTCAGAGCCTTTCCTTATTTTTATGCCACAACCCTTAATCCCTGGTGTCAAGAATCTCATCTAATTCTTTCAGCTTCTTGACTATATTCTCTCACATTGTTACGCAGGGGTGCAGGCTCATTACTTGCTACATGAACCAGCTCTGCAGAGTTTGTATTTGACTCCTGATTTTGTAAGCCTTCAGATTAAGTCCTCTTATTGTTAGGCTCTTTTGGATCAACTTTATCAAAATTTTTATTTCTTCTTTGAGTTATTACTTTATTAAATTTAAATCTTTAATAAAGTCTCCTTTCCCCTATGACAATAAACTTAGCATGAATAAACTTTTCTCACAACTTTTGCAATTTTCCAAGCCTTTATTTTCTCACTCAAATCTGAAAGGTTTTTACATAAGGTGTGTTATTTCTCCAGTGTTCAAAAGAAATAATAATTAAAAAAAACCACACTAAAATATGAATTGAGGGTGAAACTCCCACCTGCAGCTTACCACGTTCTAGGATTTACACGTGATATCTGGTCTGTCACTGGAATGCCTGTGCTAGGTTAGAGGTAACTACACCTGTGGCAATGTCATTCCAATTCCTATTGATTATATACACTTGTATAAGCTAAACCAGCTCCTCAGTCCTGTTTTGCCTGTGCATGCTCATTGCAGAGTCCTGTCACCCATTCCAAATTTGTGCTAATTTATGATGGCTTGGTTTTGATTGTGAGAGAACAGAGCCAAATAACACCCTGAGCTCTTCTCTGCCTTCCCCACCAGATCATGAACCAGGGCTTTGTTCTGTCTTATTCCTCTTCTTTAACAGCATCTACTTGCACAACATCCCTGCCCAGCTGCTGTGTTTGGAGCAGCAGTTCCTGATCAATCCAGGGGAGCAGGCAAAGGCATCGTTCTTTAACTGGCAGGCTGCACTTCTTCAGGAGCACAAAATCCATGGAAGGTCAGGCAAGCAACACTTGTGGTGCTGCAGACTCCATTATTCTTTGGCTGGTTTCCCACCAGCCTTGCAAGTCAACCTCTCAGGGATAAGCTAATTAGAAAATGGCCCATGAAATTATTGAGACTTTTGTATTGCTCCTCCAAACTCTCTCCAGAGGGTCTGGATCCAGTGCTTTGTCACTTGGAGCACTTTGTCACTTGTCCAGGGAGCAGCTAATCCCCTGGGGTTTGGTCTCTGTCCCTGTTGTGCTGTACCACGTTCCTACACTTCAAACTCCCCGTTTAGCTGGGCCACACAGAGAGCTGCCACGATAGAATGTGGCACGCCACTGAATAATCAGATTAATAACCTAATAACATGACACCTGGTGTCCACATTTACAGTGGCCACTGCTCAGGAGTTTGGCTCCTGGAAAAGGGAGGGATAATGAATTATTCATCAGCTGCTCTGATCATCAGAAAATTCATACCTCCTCTGTCTTCAATAAACCTTTTCACTCTTATTTATAATCAACATTTTACTTTGCAATGATAGATGCTAAGTGCCTGTTAAATATCTCTGCCATTTCCTGAATAAATGATAGGTACTGAAAAATACTTACTAATAGATTTGCATTATAGTAATTTTTAAATGTTAGAATTAAACTAAAAATAAAGTAAAAGGAGAGAATATAATCAAGGTCAACGAAGAGGCCTGATCAGTGTAAAATGAATGCCTTGATAAACAAGAATAATGATTTGTTGACATCAATATTTCTTACAAGTCAGTAATGGTATTATTTCATTCTAAATAAGAATGAAAAATGCAGCGGCTCATAGCCACAGATTAGATGAAATGTTGGTGCCATCTGCTTTAAACTTCTGTAAGTATTATTTGGTTATTTAAACTAATACATCAGCCAGATAAAATCAGTAACTGTTGCATATACAGCTCTCACACTGAATTTTCAGGAATTTCAGGTTTTGCTCTGTGTGTTAACCCCAAATACACTAATAAAAAGTCTGAGTAATGGAATATTGTGTGGAGAGTCTCATAAAAGTTGGAGAAAATTTTATTCCAGCTCACTGTAGCTGTTTCTATGCTAATCTTTGATGCTATTGTGCCTCTTCCTGTATACTGTAAGCACATATTCATTGCAGTGGAGACCTTGTGTAACAACAGGGATTGAACCATTCCCTGCTGTGCTGAAAACTTGTCTTGGCCTTTTGAAAATCATATTCCTGCTGCCCTCAGTCTGCAGAGATCACAGACAAGCCAGTTACAATGCATTAGAAAATGCACTTTTTCAGCTTGTTTCTGGCTTCTTTAAATTCCACATTTAAGCAGCTACTTAAGCCTCACTGTTTTCAAAGTCACTGCCTGTCTAGAGCCTTCTCTATCTTGCTGTGAATATTTCATTCTTTGATACTGTGTTTGACTCAATACTCTAATGTTTGGCACCAAGTTTCTAAGTATTTGTACAGTTGTAGTGGTCGTGACCTTGCTGTGTCTAACCTGCTAAAATAAACCTTCAGTCCAAGCTATAGAAGTGTAAGAAAATATTTTGCTTGAGTTCACTAAGCTTTGGATTAGGGTTATGTGTAAAATAATTTCAGGTTAAAATAATTTAAGTAATTTAACAAGTCATAACTTTCAACCCATGTGAACTTTGATCAATTCAGGCCTGACTGTAAGAAGTTCTGAGCAATTCTTGCTTACTTCAAAATCAATAAGTGGCACAGCAGCTCTCAATCTCTCTTTATTTGATCCACAAGTAAGAGCTTAAGAATTTGACCCCATAAGGCAAAATGTTTCTACATAATCAATATGTGAGACCACAGCCATATCCAAGGCAGCTCTGCTGCCCTAAACCCTGCTTAAAATTTGTATCAGTGTCTGTGTTGTAGATAACCTGGAGCTCTGTGGAATTTCAGGAAAACAGCTGGGATTATCAAGTCTATAGAAATGGTTTTCAGAAATGATACAATGGAGTCTTTAATAAATAGAAACTTTCTGCAGTACTGAGCTATAAATTACTGTATGATAACATCTTCCCAAAGACAAAACCTCTCAGCACTGTGTGTTTGGGGCTGCTTTATTCTGGTACCAGAATCAATAATGTCCTATAAAGCCTAGGAGAAAATGAAGGGAATTTCCAGGACCCACAGCTGAACTCTTTTCAGGATGACTTAGACTTCGATGAGACAAAGTAAGAAGGTTCTCTACATTGATGCAAATGCATTCCTAAAGGTCACCTTAAGTTTAAAGAAAGTGTTGTGAGGAAAATCTGATTTCTCAGTGCTGATTCAATAGCACAATGTGTTAGCACTTTCACAATGTGCTAGCACTTTTCAGGAGACTTTGCCACTGGCACTTGCTATTTTTATCTACCCACCAGGCAGCTCAGCAAAACCCAAGAAACAATTTAACTTTGTTCCTTCTTCCCCCTTGTGTATATAATAATACAGGAAGAAGGAATAAGGTGAAAACTAAAACGATCATTAAAAATGAATGAGAAGAGTATGGATAGAAGACTTTTGGGTAAATGGACTGTATCCTCATTGGCATGTGGATTTTTTTGTTTTTTGTTTTTTTACTTTGCTGTAGGTTAAACAGAATATTAACTATTTGCTCTGATTGAAGTGCATTGTGTTATTGCACTGGAGAAACAACAGGGGAATAAATTCTGAACAGGAGATCAATACTGTCACTGCTGCTTCTCCCTTGCTCCAGGGGAGGGGAATTTTGTGTCTTCTGGTGTGAAAGCCAGTTCCACTCTGTGCTCAGTTGTTATCTGGCACTTTAGGTGGAGCTGCAGCTCTCTGCTCCTTCACTGCCTGCTCCTCACCCTCCATGGAAACTGGACATGAGAACAGCGTGGGGCTTGCAGTATTTTCACACATATGCAAGTGTTCAATAATTTATCACTCTGATCTGAAACCAGTGCATGAAAAGATCCCTGTTTTGCCACTGACTTCTATGTAACACGTTCCAGTGGGAATTTTGGTAGTATTGGAATGGTAATGCCCTATGAGGTAACTTTACCTGCAGAGTATCTCTGCTGCCATCTTTGGGAGCACCGAGGTCTTTTCAATGTTTTATTGAACTGCACACTAAGGTTATGAAAACTAATCTAAAAAGGAACAGAGATCTGGGATAGCCATCCTCCTCTACACTAATTAACAGCCTAAAGGCTCTCCTCCTTGAAGGAGGAATAAGGGCATCCACAGCAAGGCTTAGTGTGCAATGTTTTTGTTCAAGTTCATGTCACAACTTTCTCACACAGGTTAGCAGAATTCATTCTGATTAATGTAACTAAATAGCCTTTACATAGCTTTGTCATAAAGGGGGAATTAAGAAAGCTTGTGTCTGCTGAAAATTCAAGTAGCTACACTTAACATAGGAGAGTCTTGG
The DNA here is from genome assembly GCA_013399835.1 of Leptocoma aspasia. Lineage (NCBI taxonomy): Eukaryota > Metazoa > Chordata > Aves > Passeriformes > Nectariniidae > Leptocoma > Leptocoma aspasia. The sequence goes on along the minus strand of VXAX01004078.1, from coordinate 350,854 downwards.
TAAGGTGTTAGATCAACCTGCACCCCAAGTACTCTGAGAGAGACAGTCACCAAACAGGGGCTGCTTGGATTTCTTGTTTGCTGTGAGACCCTTGCCTACAACTGCTACAGCTTTCCTAAGCTGATGTACAGAGGAGTCCAGGCACAAACTGAAAGCCAGGGAGCATTTCTAGTTCAATCTGTTCTACAGCTGCATGATCATATTTAACACTTAGCCAGCACTTAGTCCTACAAAGAGACCTTGCTGCAGCAGTTTCTGTGGTGTTCAGACAACACTGATATTGCAAAATGAAATTATAATTCATGGAATACACTGGTAGCTTTTGAAGGCACCCACAAGAATGCTGACACAATAGAGCAGCACCATAGAAAACAAACAGAAACCCACATTTAAAGTTGTTGAACTGTAGTTTTAAAACTGCTTTAAGTCCAGGATGACACTGAAACAACAGATGGTTTGACAACTGTTTTCCAGAAGTGCAGTTAGCTGACAGAGCACGATTTTCCCCCCTCCACAATGTTCCTGTCTTCTGATCAACATGAAAACAACAGAGCTTGCAGTGACACTCCCCAAAGAGAGCCCTAAACAATACACAGCATTATAGCAATTCCTAAAAAGCCTCTCTTCTGCCACTGCAGTGGGGTCCCCTGCCTGTCCTGCAGATCCTGTGCCATTGTCATCTCAAAGCATCCCAATCTCTTCATGGCCAACAGTACAGAAGCTCCCAAAATGTTCTGTGTGCCAGAATTTATGCCAAGCAGGGGTCTCAGCAGGAATTTTTCAGGAATGCAGCAGCAGGATGCAGACCATTACTGCTTTAGTCAGTAAGCAGATGGCAGCAATAGTTTGTCTCAGAAATAAGTGACCAGAGCTGCTCAGTGCTGAGCCTCTCGCTGCATTATTCCACAAGGAGGAAAGCACCCTGCTTTTTACACATTTGTTATCCTTATTTTTCACAGAACAGCAAGAAGGTACGTGGGAGGGAAGAATACATTGTTGCTTAGCAATGAGATGCTCATAGCACGGTTGGTTTTTTAAAGCTTTTGCTAAACATACACATACAAAACTAAGATAAAACCACCCTGACTACAATGGAGAAGTAAAATTGCATACCTAAGGATGGAATTACTGGGGCCAAAGATTGCATTTCTCTCTGTTTTAGGCACCCAACCAAATGAATATGCTGGAAAAGATCATAAGAGATGTGGCAAGTATGAAAAGTGGTAATTTCCCTGGTATTCTCTCAATTGTGTCAGCAAGCTCAGAACTTGCTGAGCCCCACAGTGCATCCATGTCATTCCTGTATCCTCATGGAAGTATCCTCCACTAATTCACAATTATGGAATGTGTTAGAAATACTTCCACAGTTTCTGTTGGAGCTGCATCCTGGTGATCTCACTGTCCCTGTCTCTTCCATTGCTCCTTATTCCCCCTCTCCTGACTGGTGTTTCAGGCATTGTGCTCTGACAAAAGATCTCCTCTGAACCCCTCTGGGGACAAGGACATGGGATGAACCCCTGGCAGGGTGTGGGGAGGAGAAGGAAGCACAGCATCACCTGTGCTGCAGATTACAGAATCATAAAGGTTGCAAAAGACCTCCCAGATCATCAAGCCCAACCTTTGACTGAGGACAGCCATGGCCACCAAACCATATCATGCAATACAAACTTTTTGAACACTTCCAGGGATGGTGATTGCACCTCTTCCCTACAGAGAGGGGAGATCCTTGCCTGGGACCTCCAGCAGGCAGCACCACTGGGAAATGGGAGCTCCAAAACTCCCCAGACTCCCCCCAAAAAGTAAGGTGCAAAGTTCTTTCCCAACCAGCTCTTCACTGGAAAGTATATATTCAAATACTTGTGAAATACAGAGCTGCAACACCTGTAAGCTGCTAAAAGACCAAAAGATCCCCAAAAAGGTCCTGTCTGCTGCAAAGTATGGAATGTCAGGCTTGGCAAAGGAATAGGAAAGGCATCTCAATGCAGATACACTTAAATGTACAACCTCCCCCCCCGCCAAGCAATTTATGTTGAAGCACCAATGAAGTTTTGGTTCCAGTTTGTATTTCTTTTTGCAATGGTTTTTTTTAAACCTAAAAGTCCATAGAACTAAAAAAACCTCTAAGTTTATGACTTGTAATATGTTTCATAAGTTTCTTTTCTGCTATGATTCACTAATATTCATGCTGATGAAAGAAAATCTTATCTACTTTTTCTGCCTAATTAAAATGTGAAGAATGCACAAAAAAGTGAAGAAATAATCAAGCATATTTTTCTAGTTCTTTTTTGCTAGAATAACATTTTGAGAAGAGGTCCTTCTTGTTTTTATGCTATTAATAATCCTCCATTTGCAAAATCATCAATGTCTGCACAATTATAAAACTGTAATTTCAATTACTGGAGTATGAACAAGTGGGATGAAAGCATGAGTTATGAGGGAGAAACACTGCTTTTTCTTCAACATTTCACTATTAAATCAGGAAACTAACAATCTGTGAGTGGTAAATGGACTTATTTCTAAACAGAACATTGGGTAAAATTAGATTACACAGGCAAGTAATTTCGGAAGCTAAGCAGATTTGAAGTGCTATCAGCTGGGTGGACAAGTTGCACAGCTGGTGTTCTTGTGGGAGCCTCTAAGCCCTGGCAAAGAAGAAATACTCAAGTGAACACACAGCAGTCCAAGTATTTTGGCTGCTCCTGTGCTGTGATTTTCACCAACATCTTGTGGCCTCTCCCATGGGAAGATGGGATGAACTTTCTCACTCAGGCTAGCAAAAGGCTTTGGTACAAGAGCTTTCCCTCGGACACTTCAAAATCTGCAAACAACAACCACGGTACACAAGTTTCACCTGAAACCATCTAAAACACATGGTACAGCCTTTGGAGCTGGCTTGCTCTGGTATTCTAGGGTTTTCTGGAAAAAAAATGACACAAGCCTGTCTTTTGGGAGAAATAGGAGAAAATCTCCAGAAACAGTTAAAACCAAACATACCACCTAGATCCCCCTTGTTTTCTTCTGAGCTGTCTGTGGACTGGAGAGAGCAGAACTATGAGAAACTGCACTTAAATAATACTGAAGTGCTAAGGAAAACATGGATTTCATCACATTTGGAAAGCACAAAGCATGGCACCTGTGAGGTTCCTGTTCCACCTCTCTGCCAACAGAAAAAGTTTTGTCTGTGGTCTGTAAAGGAAGAGAATTACAAATCTCCAGAACTGTAGAAGTTCAGGATAAAATAAAAAGTGATAAATTTTCAATTGTCTTATGTAACTGAATTTTATTTTGTGAATATATCAAATATAGTCAAGCTCCAGTACATGGTTTGTTGCTACTGCTTTGCTTGTATTTGTTGCAGCAACTTCTGAAAAAGAGGACAAATTTTACTTTGGGGTGTGATGAGCTATATACTCTCACAGTCAACCTCTCTTAAGGGCAAACCTTGGTTTGAAGGTAGGTATTGTCATTTATTTCTGGTATGGTTAAAAAAATACAGTTCTGAATAGGCTGAGTGATTTTTGTACCAGCTTCCATCTTGAAAAATATCAAGAACTTGATAAAGTTACGAGAGGGAAACTACTGTAAATTTGTTTTAAAAAGAAACATCACTATTTTTAATCCTTCATCTTAACCCCAAAACTTTGCATCTTTGGAAATGAAAACTGCAGCTTTGCAAAACTGAGCTTACAACTTCCAGCCTTCTAAATTCTGCTGCTTCTCCTTGCAGTGTTAATAACCAGAGAGAAGACAGATAATTAAACCATAGAAATCACTGCATTTCCACCTCCCATCCCTTCTTGGTTAAAAATGTAAGAAAAACATAGCAAATGAGATTTTGTCTCAAGTGTTTTTCCCCTGCTATTAAAGATGCTTCTCTGAAAGGAGCACTTGCTGCTTTTCTGCTATTAATAATCCTCAATTTGTGACATCAGCCCATCCCCACAGCAACACGCTGTGTTCAGCTCCTGCCTCAGATCCTCTGGCTGCTTCTAACCAGAGGATGGACTGAAACCATGGAAAGCTGTATGGCTTTTCTGTGTAAGGTTGGAAATTTGGCTCCTGGTTGGTTTTCCTCAGTAGGTCACTTTTTCATCAACAACAGCAGTGTGCACCTATTTAATGCAGCAGATCTGCATCAGAGCTTGGTAACTTGGGCCCATTGGCCCTCAGATAAGTAGAGGTGAGTTGGACCATCCCTATAATTATTTAGGAAATGCTCTAAACAGTCTGGTAATAGCAATGGAGGAGATTGATGCACCTGAGTGGAAATTTGGAGAGCTTCTCACTGCAAGCCTACTGTGCTCTGCACAAAGCAAAAAAGAAAGGAGGAATGAAAAACAACAACCCCCTACGTGATATTCAGACTATTTTAGTGCTGCCACTGTTTAAATCTGTGAAATACTGTGTTCAGGAGTTCTCATTAACATGGATTTTAATGGGAGATATTTGTCTGAGCAGCTAAGTCATTTATGCTTACATAAGGCTGCCATTTACAACAAGAAGTATAATAGCATCTTTGAGCTTTTTAATTAAAAATTAATTAGGAGATTTAAGAACAAAATCATTGGGGGTTACTGTACAATAACATGTTTACAAAATTAGGTCTGGGCTTTTTGTTTTTGTTAAGTGTTTCAATCAATTCTGTGTCTATTAAATATAATTACGTATGATGCTTCCTCAAAATTATAATGTAGCATTTAAAGAGCAGCTGGGAAAAGTCTGTAATTTTAACTTCAGAACTAGGGTAACCATTAAAATGCAAATAGGTGCAAACAGCAGTTTGTTGATGAAGAGACCCCTCAGCATAAACATTTTATCCATTAATCTTGAGATTACAAATATTCCTTCTGTTTTATTACTACTTATTACTTTTGCCAGTCAGGTTTCCTAGAAGATGTCAGGTTCCCTCAAGAATAATTCACTGTTAGGAATAAAAGCCTGTTCTTACTGAGCAGGATAACAAAGATATAAACATTCACTTCTGTACATATACCTATGCTAAAAATATATTATGTGGAAATGTCTGCAGTGAATTAAGGAGGAAAAAGAAGGAAGAAAAAGCTTTTGTTCCTTTTTCTAATAGAGTTATCAGTTTGAAAAAGCAGCTGTGTTCCACTTCTACCCCAGCTTAAGGAGATAGCTTAAATGGATCAGACTTCAATCTTCTCCCCTGATTTAGAAAGGCATTCAACCATTTGCCTAATTTTATTTTGAGCAAGGGAAAGAAAGAATGAGCTCAGGTTTCACAGATGTATTTTTGGCCTAGGGATTTATTTATGTTAAATTTATTTATTCCTAAGCTTTAAATTGAGTTATTCTAATTTGCTACTGCTTCCATAATTCTGATCCACTGATCCACTGATCCACTATTCTTCAATGAAACTGTATGGATGAGTGAGTAAGTAATGTATATCTGATCGAAATACCCTATTTCGCAAATTAAATAAATTCAGTTTAACAGCAGTTTATCCAACAGAACTTAATCAATGCAGCATTTTGAGTAAGATTGCAGTTATGGCTGTCACACTGTGGGGGTAGAGAGGGGTTTTCTAAAAGGTGAAGTGCACACAGGTAAACACCAAGCCTGGCCAGGCAGACTCTGTCTCAGCTGAACGTACGGGCACAAAGTGCCACGTAAACCAAAAGTGCCACTTGTGTGCAGGACAGCAGCACAAGCACCAGCAGCTGTGACAGCAGTGTGGGCAAGCAGAGCTTCACCAGTGCAGCTTTACAGCTTCCCCTCCCAACAGGATCAGGGAAGGTGCCACTACGTGGTTCCAATTGTCACAATTCCCCTGCCATGCACACAGCCCTGGCCATTCAGAGAGGATCACACACTTTTTGTTTGTTTTGATTTTTTTTGATTTGTGTTTGATTTTTTCCAAGCACACTTTTTGTTTGTTTTCATTGCATCACAGTCTCCTGCCCCCTTACACCCATTTCTGGGTGTAAACCCCAACAAAGGATTCTAACCCATTGCTACCAAACCCTCCAAACCTCTGCTCTTACAGGGGGTTGAAGAAAGAGTCCTAAACACTGTCTGTGAAGAGATGAATGTATTACTTTTTATTGCTGTGATCCATATCACACAGTGGCTTCCACCATGGGAAAGAACAGGTCACCCACTTCATCCTCACTGCCCCAGGCATGTACCAATCCATCGACTCCTCAAACTGTATTGTTGTCCTTTCCTGCTCTTGTTTTCCTGCTTTTGTTTTATGGAAATGTTTTCTCTAATTATTTAATTTCATTTTCTGTGACTATTATGCAGGGTTCAACAAATACTGCATCCCACTGCCATCTCGTGCCAGGCTACTCATTCTCTGAGAGGTCATTTCTTCGCAGGAATTTCTTAGACTTGGGATGTGAAAAAACTAAGTGAGGGATGGGAAGTGAACAAAGGATTTAATTACTCAGCTAACCACAAAAGGCTCCACATCATTGTGACTAAGCCAAACAATTCATTAACAGACAGATATTTGTATTAGAGGTTTCTGGGGGATGATGAGCCATTATTACACTTGTAATCACAATGGTTGGCTGAATGCAACCAGCATTAACATTTCCCCAGTTCTGGGTTCAGAACAATATTCCCCAAAGGGATGAGGAAAGAAAACAGATTTTGATGTGGAAATCCAAATTTAGACTAACACGAGACAAACTTGTTCAGGGAGAGAATGAATTTTCCTGAAATTCAAAACAATGATTTCAAAGTGAAGATCAAGAGGCTGTCTGATTGCAAAGGATGAGTACCCAGAGTGCCAGAGGGCTTTAATCAATCAGGAGATATTATCTCAAACTGAAGCTGGATGCTGATACAAAGGAGAGAAGACATGGAACTCTGGAGATCAGGGGACAGCTCCACTTGGGCTGTCCTTGCACAGAGGACTAAGAAAGGAACATCAGAGAATTCAGAGGAGCACCTGCTGGTTCTCTCTCATTATTACTGCCCAGCTAAGAGCAATGAAGAATGCAGGAGTTCCTCTTGGCACCTTTTCCCTCCCATTCCACTTCTGCTGGTGGCCAGGACACTGAAATTTCCAAAGAAATTCTTTACTACCCCAAAGGACATCCTGGCTCAGCCTGCCCCAGTGTCCCCTGGAAATGCCACTGCCCAGATCCTTGGCACAGCACGTTTTATGGAGGGCTCACAGCATAAATAAGCCATCATATGGTTCAGCCCCAGGACAGCCTCCAGAACTTTCCAAGCAGCCATCAGGGCATTTTATGCCAATCTGCCCTGTGGAGATGTTTATAAAAGGCTCATTTGCAGAGGACAATATAATGGCTCCTTCAGGGAGCCAAAAATGAATAAGATTTGTCACAGTTTGGAGTCTTAAGAGTATAAAAGCTGATATATATTAATACATTATGATGAATTACCACTGAGGAAAAGCAGAGAATATCTAAGCATGTTTTGGTTTATGTTTGATTTTGGTAAAATAATTCTAGAAGCATTAATAAAATCACCTATTAGTTTACAGTGGACTACATTCTGGGGTTTGAGGGTTGTATTTTTTAGGGTTTTCTTCCTTTGCTTTTTCTTTTAATAAATTTTTAAAATGCTATGATTTTACTCATTTTTTACCCTGGATATCATCAATTAGAGAATAACTAAGAAACCTGAAGGAAAAAATATCATTTATGTCAACCACTATTAGGCTGCTTTATTGAAAGTAATCACAATGAAAGTAAACAAAGAAAATAATAATTTGTTTGCCAAAAAAGCTTCTGGCAGTGGCCTATTTGAGAATTAAGAGATTAACCGTGAGTAAAAATAAAAAAAAGAAGCTGTGTATATTGGTCTAGTAATTCTGAATTGGGGTTTTTATATGCCATTTACAGAAGAAAAATGTTTACTTTAGCTTAAAACTCACTGTCACTGGGATGGAACTTTTTCTCAAGGAGATTTATGCATGAAATTCAAACATAGTTAAAATTTTGCTTTTATGGTTTATGTAAGCCATGTGCAGAAACCTACATTTTCAGGTGCTAACTTATTCATAGGTATTTTTAGCTTTTCATTGGATGTAAGGGAACGTTTTCAAGCTACAAGTGAGGTTTGTTTTAAAATCCACCCAAGAAGTACCAGTATGTACTTTTTTGGGGTTGATGAAAAAAGAGACATGCCAGTATCTTTGTGTAAAAGCATTTTAGTTTGAAATATTGCAGAGAATTTCCAAAAGCCAGGAAGATTTTGCTTCTTTATATGTGACAGAGAAGCTACCCTTGAAGATGCAATAGGAGGGGAAAGTAAAAGCAACTTCCCACGCAGGAAATGAGAGTAAAACCTTGCAAGATCCTACCCAAAAATGCCCCAGACACAAGGCAGATGGCAAAGGTGAGGCATCTTCCCTTTCCTCTGCAGAACCATCCTGAAACAGTGGAATTCACATTTTTGACACTGATATTGCTAAATCTCTAAAGGAAGAAATGGAGCATCTCATCTGGCAGCAGGGTTTGCTTTTGGGGTCTTCCTTTCCCAAGCCCAGGTGTGGAAAGCACCTCTGTTCACAAGAGCAGGAAATTTCTCAGGGAGGGAGCCCAGCCTGCCAGGCAGAGAGCAAACTTCTCTGTGCCTGCTTCCCCCTTTATTAGAATGGAGAAAAATGACAAGAAAATGGGATGTGAAGTAACTGCAAAACACGAACAGACATTGTCCTTTCTCCCAGACGAGGGGAGGCACACACAGCATTTCCAAGAGACACTTTTACAGTGTATTTCTGAAAAATAACAGCCAGAGACAGAGAATTTGTAACCTCCCTGCTGAGGCCACTGCTTATCTGTTCTCACCACTGAGAAAGTTCCTCCCAATGTCTGTTCTGTGCTACAATTTAAACCCATTATTTCTTGCCATTTCCAACATGCCTTTGGAAAACAATTTACTTATCTCCTGTTTGCATCATGTTAAGCTTAAAACTTCACTTTTTAGATGAAACCTTTCAGTTTTTCCTGTACACTTCTGGTTTTTCTTGTTCCTCTCTGGCCTGTCTACCTTTTGAAGCCATGTGGCCAAGTTAAACACATTGCCCAGGGTGAGGCTTTATTAAAGTAAAAGCTGCTGAAGTGCTGCATCAATGTATGAAATCAGTTGGGCTTTCCATCAAAACACATATGGGAGCATATAAACATTTTTTTTTTTGCTTGAGGATGCAGCAGACAAGGGCAAAAGCTGCATTTCTCCACAGCAGAACTGGATGTCTCTACATCAGGAGCACAGAGTGGGCTGGAGCACTTTCTGTCCCTATAATTTTTGTTAAAAAAGCAGCAAACCAGCAACATGCAGTCTTCTTAGCCACAAAGATCCTTCATTCACCTCCTGCTAAAGGTTTACCTGTAGCAACTTAGCAATTAGGAACAAGGACTACAGGTGACAGTCTTCCCCTAGACAAAAATCAATTCATACCAAAATGAAGCATTTATTTGGGACAAAGTTACATGAATTTAGGTACGAGTTTAGCCACTGTGCTTTACAGAAACAGAAAAGCAAACAATGCCCCATTATTTTACTTTCAGTAATAAAAAGTCAGCTAGCCTTTACTTTTCCTATAGCTACAATTAAGTTGATAACAGTCAGGGTGAAAGATATCTATCCCTCTATTGCTACAAATTAAACAAAAATCACTTATAGAAAATTGTGAATAGAGCCCTGGAGAGCCAAGGAGCAGCTTAGCACATTTCAGAAAGTAATTTTCTGCAAGAATATTGCATGGGATAATAAAACTGAAGATAAGAACCTCATTTTAGTGCATATCTTTTGCCTCTGCCGTGTTGTTACCTCAGGATTATGGTAGTGTTTTGGGAAGATAGGAGACAAAAAAGAAACCCCAAAGAAGATATGTGTCCTCATTACTCAGCCATTGTGATGAGGGGTGACATAAAAATGCCTCTCCACCATGAATGAGGTACCCAGTGGAACCCTTGTGCCAGGTGTTGTCAGGTTCAGTTACCCACAGGCTCCAGCTGGAAAAATTAAACAATTTTGGCGTAAGCCCCCACCCAGTGAACCTGAGAAAACTAAATTACCTCCCCCAGGTACCCTTGACAAGGAATAGTTGTGAAAGCTCCAGCTTTACAGATTTGAAACAGACCACGCTGGATTGAGAACAAATGAAATTTCACATCAACTACAGATAAAAATTAGCAATTTCCTTTAGGGAAGGCCAGCATTCCTTTGAGGATCCTGCCTGCAATTTTAAGCCCCATCCTTCTCACACACTGGAGTGGACAATGAGGTGATATTTGTCATGTCCTCCAGAGCTGCTGGGTCACCTGCACTGCTGGAGGTCTGTGGAGCCTGGGCAGAGCTCCTGTGGGGCTGGAGCAGCTCTGAAAGTGAGCAGGGAACCCACACCAGCCCTGTCAGGAGGCAGCTTTGGCTCCTCCTGCCCCAGCTGGAGAGGGCTGTGCTTGCTTCACCCCTGCTGAGGCTCCCAGCAAGAGCTTCAGCTGTGCCAGGTGTTGGACACCCATCCTCTGTCCAGCAGCAGACTCCAGGCTGGGTGCACACATGGGGACACTCAGCAGGAGTGGGAGAGGAGGCACAGTGTGTGTCTCAACACCACACTGCAGGAAAGGGGTGAGGAAGAGGAGCTTCCCCTCTTCTTCCTCCACCTGACCTCTGGATTTTGCTGCGCCATGCACAACGTGGCTGAAGCAGAACCACCCTGAGCCAAAGCTGTGCTGGAACACTCCTTGTTCTACCTCATCCCTCCAACTCCTCTTTCCATCTCAATGAATCAGTGCAGCACATTCCCAGGACAGGACTGGCAAATAAATCCTTTGAACACAGAAATTGCTGGCAATCTCAGGCCAATATTATTTTAACCTCTTTACTGTGCATTTCCATAATGGCACTGGGCAAATTGGCAGCAGCAAAGCAGCAGAACACTTCTCTGAAAAGCTGACAGGAATTTATCTCACAAAACCCACTGCCTTTCTTCCTGGTGGCTTGAGTCTTGGTTCAATTGTTACAGTTAGTGAACTATTTAAGCTGTAGTGAAATACAGGGTGTAGATAAAGTATATGTGTCCAAAATGATACAGAGAAAAGGGATTGTTTGCTTTCAGCTCCTGCCCAGAGTGCCCCAGCAGTAAGAAGTTTTCTTATTTTCTTCCTTTTTTGGCCCTCTCATTGGTGTGTGTAAAGTTCCTACACAGAGGGATCGGAGAGTTTTGCTGTGCCAAATACTGCACAATATTTAGGAGGTGAATAGGGGTAAGAAAACTTGGACAAGAATTCAGGATTTCATTTTAGGCAATGAAAAGAATTCACATTCAATGAGCAGCAAGATTATGCAATGAAAAAAGGGGTATATTAAAGATACAAGAATACTTTTCAGAAAAAGCCTGAAAATAATATCCCATACATTAGTGGACATCTGCTATAATTTTTGTTAAATTAAACACATGCTGGATTTAACTGACTTGATCTCCTGTTTGCTTTGAGAGCTGCTCCACTGATAAGAAAACCAGTCACTTTTTGCATGTCTTCTGTCTTTTATCATGGGAGTAACTTATTATGTCAGGTCACATTCTAACACATCTATTGTGTGATTCTGTGCAACAGATTGCAGCTTAATAAGCTAAGTCAGGAAATTCAAGATATACGTGAGGTCTTTTGTGATTTGGCAACGTCTTATCTGTCAAGCTGCTGGATATCTGAGCTGAAATAGAAATGACAGGGAAAAGAAGAGGGTAGGACAAAGATACAGGTTCCATAATGCTGATTTAGTAAATATCAACCTGCAGATTGCTCAGGCAAAGGCAGTGGGAGTGCAGGTTAAGTCTGCCAAAGCACAGAAGAAAACCTGTGCTGCTCCTGTTGCTGTCAGGAGCTGACAGACAGCACCAGGGGCTGTGTCTGGAATCAAGGTACAGACACACAGAGAACAGGAAGGAAAGGGGCCCTGACCTGCTGTCTGCTCCCCTTTTCTCCCACCCTGTGGATGCATCCCGTTCCCTTGCACACAGTGAATGCTGTTCCTTGCAGAACAGGAGTATTAGGGGTGGGATGTCCACGTGTGTCCATGCAGCAGGAGGCTCCCAGCCTGCCCAGGCAGAGCAGAACACTTCCCAGAATGGGTATTTTCTTGTGTGACAGAGATGGAGCTTCTGAGGAAACTAAAACCCTGTCATATCTCCCTGCCTGAGCCACGATGAGCTCTTCTAACAACCCAACAGGGGCAGATCTATCCTCCCAGCTATTTAATTTCATTTACACCTCCACAGCAGAGCAGTAATAGAATGTGCCAGCCTTAGCAGGACAAATGTCTGAACACTGACATTCCCCCTCCACCTGCAGGCCCTGTCCCTGCTGCCAGCTGCCTGTGTGGAGAGGGGCTGGCAATGGTACCTGAGGGTACCTTGGGGTCAGCATCCTCCTAAAGTACAGGTCTGCCTCAATTTTATCACCTGGCTGAGGACAAAGAGATGCAAGGAAGGAATATGGTGAATAAACTGACAGATGCATCAGGAGGACTACAAAAAACCCCCTTAAACTGTGCTTCTGAGAAGGAAAACATTGGTTATGTATTAGAAGGTTATCAATGGCTTGTGACTGGGTGCATGCTGCTTGTTGATGTAGCAGATTTCTGCAGCCAAAGCTGTGAATGACACTCCTGCTTTTCCAACACTGTCCTGGAAACTGGGAGTGATAGGCTTAATGCAAATGAGGCTTGGATGATCATGTTCCTGCAGGAATCTATTATGGGAGGACAGATTGCTGAAGTGTTTTATAACTGATCCAGTGAGGATCTGTAGAATACCTATTTAAAGAAGGTTGCACCATTAGCAGAGAGAAACCTTACATGAAAAATATGTTTGCAGTTACTAAACAAACTTTAAAAATTGGTTCTTAACCAAAGGGTGTCAAGAAACCAACACTACAAGACCTAAGAAGAGCAAATTTTCCATTTTGTTCTCTGGTGGACTTTTGAAACACAGACCTGAGAGCTACTGATTAACTGAATTAATAGCACACACCTATTCTGCCTATTAAGTCCTTGTCATTGAGTGTCAATTGATAGATATCAAAAGAAGGGCATCTACACTGAACACCTTTCAGATACTCTGTGAGCTTGATTCCATAGGTTTCCTAAAAATTCCTTTTTCTATATTTGTCTCACACAATTTTAAAAGATAACATGATGTCTCTGTTTCTCACAGTTGAGGAATACTTTTCCTAACAGGGACTAATTCTTTGTTTATATTTGTAAAAATGATGTATTCCTTGTGTGACACATCCTCATAATGAAATAAATAAGTCAGCTCCAGCACATATAACTGTCTTAATAGAATTGTTTACTACACATGAGAAAATACTTCCAGAATATGTTCTAATGATACCCTAAATAGCATTTTACTTTCAATCTGAGAAACACAGTTGTTCCCGGCATAAATTCAAATCAAGATTAGTGACCAGAATTGCCAATAAAATAAATGAATAGTTGGGGAATATTTAGATCTATCAGTGGAGTGCATGCTGTACTGAAACAGCATTATGTCCTTGCAGGTAGAGAATTTTAAATCAAAGTAACATTATTATCAGTGTCTGCCTTCATGCACTTTGCTTCACAGACACTATTATGCATTGAGCAGCAATTAGTGAGTCACCAGGGATACTTTCCTAGACTCTTCAGGTCAGAAAAGCTAATTAACCTTCCTCCTGTATTCTGAACAGACTTACAATTATCAGTGCCAAATCTTATCCTTCTTTTTTTTTATAAACAACTTTTAAAATATTGGTGGCAAATTAGGAAAAATGTAAAGAAGCTCTCCTGATAAAACCAGAAAATCCACTGAAGGGGTCAAAGAGCTGAAGCTGTGACCCAGGTTTGTTTGTTTATAGCAGCCATTCTTTGTTTAATAGATTTCTTACAAAGCTCTGGGAGGGTGATTTAATTAACTGCCCATTTACACTGCAGGTAACTGCAGACACTCAGGGTGAGTGAGGACAGCCGTGCTTGCTCTGGCCTGGGCTGCAAAGGAGTGACATTTGGACAGGGGTGGGCAGTGACAGCGGTGCCAAAGGCACTGCAGGATGTCACCATGCGTGGAGGGCAGTGGGTGACGCCTCAGGGATCTGACCTCATCTCTCAGGCTGGACCTGCTGCTTTACAGGAGGGAGGGATTTATCGCCAGTTCCACTGTAGTGCCAGTGCCACCAAAAGGTGGCCAGAAGGTCACTTTAAAGCCGTGGAAATACTGTTATCTGTATTGGAGTGGAGCGGGATATACATAATTTCAATGAGTTTGGTTCTAGGTTTGATACCTCAGGAGAGGAAGGTGCTTGCTCAGAAACAAGTGCTCCAGCCTAAGCCTGCCCCATGAATACCTGTCTGATTCTTCATGGCCTCTTCCCTTGCAGTTTGTTCTGAAAATAGTGACACATTCATTTCTTCTGCAGCTGCTGTTGTGGCCTCCCTGCAGATCATTCCATTAACCCACAACCATGACACAGTGATTGTCCTGATGCAAGAAAGGGAAAACTTCCAGCGCCTCAGGAGCATTGCTATGGCCCTCTAAAAACAGACCAGCAGAAGGATTTCATTCTGACCACAATTCCAGCACATTTTGCACAAACTGCTCCTTGCATTTTATTTATCTTAAAAAAAAAACAAACAAAAAAACCAAAAAAACAAACAGAGGGAAAGTTCAAAGCAAATCTGGCAACGCTTATCTTGGCAAGGCACCTTTGTGACAATGGCCTGAGCAGCTGAGTTCATGAATGAGGAAAAGGAGCTGCAGCTCTCCCTTGTTTCCCAGGATGTGAGAGCCCATGTAGGACCTGCTACATTCACTGCAATTACAGAAATCCAACCTCAAACACTGCGTGCATTTAGTACTTTGCACATCCCTTGAGCAGGGCAGAGGATGTTGTCAAGAATTTGACAAAAAATAGGAAAGAAGAAGTAATGTGCATAAGGGGAGCAGGTTAGAACAGTTTTTCTGCAGCATTTAAATATAGGAAAAGATCTTCAGATCTTGGTGTCAGGTGTACTTAGGGAAAAAAATCAATTTAATGTTTCCAGTGTTTTGCCATGCATTGAGTAGTGTGAATCTCAGGATTTGAACTATGCTAGAGCAGCGTGGCATATCTGTAAAACTAATGTTTCAAACTGCTGTGTGATAAATTAAAATAATTCCACTCGTCATCCTGCAAAAAAACTGGCTGCTCAGAAGCCTTTGAAAAAGTACTTTCAAGATAAAATATGTGCTTGTTGTTTCTGTGTCTTTTAAAAAAGATGTTGTATCTTCTTCACAGCTTCAGTGGTAAAAAAAAAATTCATGTAAGATGTGTTTTTCTCTGACATTTAGATGTCTTGCAAAGTGGTTTATTATAGATCTTCTGGACATTTGGATATTTAATTAAATGTCAGAAACATATTCTCTGTCCTCATGTGAATGAATATCAAGAGTGTATTTATTCATAGTCTATTTGTTATTCTTTTTCTGTTTCTCACACAAAATTATCAGTTGGAAAGTCAGTCATCAGAGACACTTCGAATTTTTAGGGGTCATAAATCTAATTAACCTCAGCAACTGTGCTTAAAATGGTGAATAATCTTAGACAAGTTCTCACAGAGCCACTCAGACTTGGAGATAGGTTTGCACCTAGTTTTTCAAGTGACCTTTTAATGTAATTCTCAAAACATCCATGGAAGGCATGATGTGAGAAGCTGGGAACACAGAAACCAGGCTTGTGTGAATTTCAGCGCTCAGCAAACCCACCCAGGAGCTCTCACTGCAGGCCCTGGGCTGAGCTGGGCTCATCCCAGGAATCATCCTGGGAAAGGTGTGGACCAAGGTGTGAGCCCTGCTAAGAGGAAGGAGTGTGGTACACCTGAGAGCTGTCAGGGAGCTGTAGTGAAGTCAGATCTTTGGGTTTTGTTTAATTTTCTTTTTTAATTTAATAAATGAACGGAGAAGAAGCAATAAGCTGTAGAAGATTGGAAGTTAATACTCTGGAAAGAATTAATTTCATTTAGATATGAAGCAAATTTTCTGACTGTCTTTTACTTGGATAAATCCTAAATTCTCCTGCATTGCAGGATGTAGAGTGGGAATGCATTCCTTTTATTTTTTTATCACAATTGATCACTCTATAAGGAT
This sequence comes from Leptocoma aspasia, assembly GCA_013399835.1. Taxonomy (NCBI): domain Eukaryota; kingdom Metazoa; phylum Chordata; class Aves; order Passeriformes; family Nectariniidae; genus Leptocoma; species Leptocoma aspasia. Next base: position 334,742 of record VXAX01004078.1, on the reverse strand, counting down.
GACAAGGGAGAATATCTTTATTTTTTGCCTATCAGCATCAAGAGTGGCCTCTGGTTAGTGCTGCCTGGTACCACCCTGAGGGGAAGAACACCTATCTCAGACCTGAGAAGCTGCAAAAGATGAAATATTGAACAAAGTGAACTGTAAGAGACCATGTGACTGTAAACTTCCAAGTACAACAGGGAAAGTGTGTTTCTTATAATTTAAGGGGAAAATGTGCAGGTGGAAAATTGAGCAAAGTAGATAAATGGTTCTGATTCAGGAGAAATGGGTAAAACTATTGACAAGTGATTGGCTTTGTTTCTAAATATCTGGCATTAGATTGAGGGAACACATTCTCATGCATGAAAATGAATAAAAATTAATAGCATTGCCTGGGAGTGTTCCAGCACGGGCTCTGAGGGGATTTATTCCCTGCTCAGTCAGGGAAATGCTCTGCTCTCCCCATGCTCCTGCAGGACTGAGTCCCCTCAGACACCACCTGGACATCAAAGCCATCAGTCCTGCATCTGCTGTAAGGGAGCTTTGCTGCCCACAGAGCTCCTCCCTCACCACAAGCTGGAAATGGGATTAGTCCTAAGGAGAGAAACACATCAATTTCCAGGCTGAAAAGCTGTTCTGATGAAATTTTCCATGAGTAGAGATTTACATCAAATTATATCAAAATTTATACCAAATTTATACCAATTTATGCAAAATTATATCAAGTTACATCAAATAAAAATATCAGCTGGTGTCTCTGCATGGATTGCTCTGGATCAAGTAGAAGGATGGTTGAAAAATACTATCAGTATAGTTCTGTCAGAGGTCCTGAAAAGAAAACCCAGAGTGTTTCCAAAAACGTCAAAACCCAAGAGGTTCTTTAGATTATCTGCTCAACATCGCACTGTGTTTGCTACATTCTTGATAGAAATTTTCACCAAAATATTTCCACATTAATACTCCTTTTTACTGTCTCTAATGAAACAAAATTCACTCTAATTTATGCTACACACACACACAAAAGCATCCAAAATCTGCTTGGAATAGTTGAGTAACTTTTGCATTATTTTGCCACAGCATATTCAGTGAGCACAGCAGAGTGCTTGATTGTATTGAATATTAAAATCTTGTATACATTATGCTATAATCTGCATTGTATTTTAAGTGAAGATAATCCTTCACTCTTTATGTGTGAGGGTTTTTTTTTTTTGTTCTCTGTGGTGCAGCAATTGTTTAAGACAATTTTTAGTACTTGTTATTGTTATTGCAAAAGTACTGAACAAAACCCAACAGAGCTAGATATGGCTGGGTATGANTTAATTCCATCTTAAATCAGTGGAACAATCTTTACAGTGGAGTTGGCTTTTTTTTTTTGCACAGCAGCAGAAGAAACTACGAAAAGGAAAATTCTGACCAAGCATCTCCTTGAGGCACTGGAAGTGTGTGTTTGTGAGGAGACTGAGCTGCAGAAGACAGAAATGTAGTGCCTGAATTCTGTTCAGTCGGGAATTATCTATTTTGTGTGCTTTGAGTTCCTTTATCTTTCCAGAAGCAGTTAAACCTTGGAAGTTTCAGGCATGTAGGATCTGTGATCTGAGCAGAGCTGAGGATCAAAGGCTGAATCAAAAAAGCTTTCTGCAAATTTTCCTTCAAGTCTTCTTGAATCTGGCTCTGTTACAATTTTGCATGTGAGAATCAGATTGATGCCACTGCATTGCCTTTCACTGCATAATTCAGATTAAAGTGCTCATTATTAAACAATTGGGAAAAGCTGTAATATTGGATGTTACTGAGGAATTCTGCTCACTTTTCCCAACTAATTTCTGATGTGGGGAAAACAAAAAATCCCCTTTTTTGTGAAATATGGGAAACAGAATTTGATAATATTGGGCTGAGTGTCCCAAAAATCAGAATTAATGCCCACATTTCTGTCATTGTGTCTGTTCTGAAAGCAGCAGCTGATCTTTGCCACTGCACCAGTGCTGGTACAGGTTGCTCTGGCAACAGGATGCACAGGCAACAAGATTCCACTCTGGGCAAAACGTTTAAGAGGGAAATTTTCCCTCTGATACTTATAGCTAAAAAGTTGAGCACATGCTTAACTTTAAGCATCTCAGGAGTCACCATTGATTTTAGGTCTCACTTCTCACAACCCTGGTCATTTACTTTGACTGCAACAGAATAAAAATGACCAATAAGAAAAATGTATTCCTCTGCCTCCGAAGAGAGTCCCTCTGCTCTGGGTCAATGTGTAGTTAGGGAGGGAAAATGCTGGTGGAACGTTTTATGGATTGGTTCTAGGGCCCATTTTATTTAACATTTTAATTACTAAGCTGACACAAAAGTTTGGGACAATGCTTGTGGCATTTGGCTCTGAAAGGTGGTTGGGAGGCACCACCAATGTAAAGGAGGAGTGGAATACCCTACAGGACAATTTGGATGACATTTAGAACTGGAGTAGTGGAAATGGGATGAAATGTAAGAGCACAAAATGCACAACCATTCACTCAGGAATGAGTAACGAGAATTTCTGGTACAACCAGGGAGCTCATTAGCTTGGAAATGACAGAGGGTGAGAAGGACCTGGCTCTATTACCTGATCACAGAATGGCTGTGAACCACCAGTATGACTGAGACCATGAAATGGCAAAGGTTATGTCAAGACACAGCAGGAAAAAAATCCCAGCTGGAGTCAGAAAACTGAACTTTTTATGAATAAAATATTACCTGTAGCGAGGAGATCTACCAGAACCTGCTCTTTAGTCCACACTTTTTTATTATTTTTCATCATTTAAAGATACTTTTCTTTGTCATAGGCACAGATATTTATAAAAGCATTATACTAGAGTAAAGCTACAAAAAAGTTAGCAGAGACGTTTTCCACATGGATCTCAGAGCAATGGAAAATCTGAAATAAATGCTGGTTACCATTGACCCTGGCAGCCCATTCTCAGGGTTGCTGTGGTATGAGAGCATCCAGCCAGTCATTCCTTAAATCACAGCTGGTTGTTTGAAAATAAAGTGAGGATTACAGGCTAGCACATGGCAAGTTAGACATTCCAATACTTTCCCTGCCTTCCAGAAGGAGCAAAGATGATATTAATGCATGGCTGGGCTTTGAGTTCCCTGGTTAAATTGCTTTATCAGAGCCCTCCTGCACCCCCTGCACACACACCATTCCATGCTTCCAACAGGACTTGCATTTTGAGGACAGAAATTTCAAAGCAGATTTCATCACCACAGGAAAAGTGATACTGGAGTTGGTCCAACCTTGCCAGAAAAAGCTGTATTCCCACGTTTCCCAGTGACACACTGAGCATAAATATGAAGTGCTGAGTACATGAGCCAAGCAAATGATTACACCTCTGCAAATGAAAATTGTCTCTGAGAACTGCTTTTTCCAACCGTGGGCTTCCAGTTCTTGACTGTTCCAGGCTTTTATTGACACAGAAAAATTATGAACTAGAGGTCAGACTGGAAGTTTGTTCTGTGCATTGTTCATGCACTTTGAAACACCGCAAGGTATTGACACAATCCTGATGATTATTCATTCTTAGTTTTCAGTCACAGTATTAATTTCTTTGATCCCTGTTGCCTGTGTGGTGAACTAAACAAAAAAAACCCCAACCCATAATAGCTGCAAACGGTCCTATTTAGGAGATATCCTGGGAAAATAAGGCCACAATGAAAATAATGAGGGGAGAGTTAAAAAGTGTAATAATACAGATTATGTGTTAGACTTCTGGAACAGTAAAAGATTTCCCTACATATGAAGCATGTGGCACTTAATTAAAGAAATGCCAGTAGGTGGCACTCAGAAGCCTGTTGCATGCTTCAATTTTGTCATATCACTAAAACCTGCTATTGCTGCTCATGACCAATCTCTTCTTTCTGCATTTCTTAGCATCAGTGTTAATAAAAGATTTGCTATTTAGGTTCATTACATATAGCCAGAGAGCAATCAAGCATTCAGAGTGTGCTACTCAGTACCTCTGTAATGGCATTACAGTTCACATTGAAACATTTAGGGCTACACATACAAACAAATTATCTATATTTTCTTTACTCTGCTCCCTCAATTCTCACCTAGTGGCCTAACAAGTTAATGTGATTTGCCATTTCTCTAGGCTGGGTTAATCTTGGTGGATGTGTTATGGTTACATCAAGTATAACATAAACCAAATTACCAAAGTCTTCAGATCTTCAGTAACTCAGTTCTCTGCAACAAGGCATTTTATCCCCTTTGTGCATGCCAGTTTTATCAATCTCTCTCCTTTTTTAAAAAAAATAAATAACATTGGCGATGCAGCAAATGTTGACTTTGATCACTAAATTGTTCCTATGTATTAAGTGGCAAGATTCAAGATTGGAAACTGCTTAAAATGATGTAGAGTCACATCTAGGGGTGGATAATCCCACTGTTTCTAACCATGACTAGGGTTACAGAGGGAGATCCAGCTGCCAGGTAACTCGAGCCATGGAAATCTTTACAGGGCACTGCAATAACTTTGCTATGGGATTCACTGCAGAAAGTGCAGCCCCAGGGTTCCATTCTCATGGCTACTCCTGCATTGGAAGAGGATGAAGGGATGAAATCCACCTTCAGAAAAATAAACCATGTAGAATACCAAAATAAATAAAGTATTTTAGGGACACCACCACCACCACCACCACCGCGACCCCCAACACAAAAAACCTACTGCAGGATTAAAAGATAAATGCTGAAGAAAAATAAAAATAATTCACTAACAGATATTAACAGATGATAATGCCTGCATGCTAAACTGAAGAAGGATTTAAAGCTTACATATTGTTCTCCTAAAAGCTGCTTAGAATGCTAACTAAATACTTTATCACAACAACGCCTATAAATATGTTTCACCCTTTAAAAAATGCAGCATGAAAATAATTTTGCTTCCTATTCACAGGCGGGGGTGTAATACAATAGGCAAAGGAAAGCCACAATATGTTCTGAAATTTTTTGTTGAAGAGGATCTGGGTTTTCAAAAGCTGGATTCAACATTCTGTGTGTAATGGGATCCTGCATTTCCTGGGGCTTCACCTTGTCCCAGAATTGCAAAGGTTGGAGCTCCACCCAGATTGTTGTGTAGATTGCTGACAAAATAAATCACATCCAGCTTTAATCGAGGATAGCCAGAGCACAGCAGCTCAAATATTTGGGAAGTAAATAAATAAACATCCAGGGTGTTGTGTGCTGAAGCCCACATCTCCCTCAGCAGTCAATGAGGACAAGCACGGACCTTTCTTATATTTGCTACACACAGACCCCACACCCCTAACACCAAGAGAGAAGGGAAAAAAGCCATTCTTAGGCTATCTGGTGATTCCACATCAAATGCAGTCTTATAAACCATGATGTCAGCTGCAATAGAGGTTTAAAAATTATGTGTTAAACAGGTATTTGAATTTGGAGGTCTCAGTAATGGCTTTCACCTTTACGTTAATGTAATTATGAGATATCTTTATTGATTTGGATGATGAGTCCACGAACCCCCTTGTCCTGGCCTCAGAGGGAGGAATCTGAAGGATGGGTGGGCACAGGAGCTCTGTGCCTGTGCTGCTGCACTGGTGGAGCTTTGTGTCCCTGCCTTGGAGGGCAGCAGGAATGGGAATTACAGCCCCAGGGCCATGGAGGGAACACCCAACCCTCTTTTCCCTGACTGCTTCCAAAAGAGCTCTGTTCTGCACAAGGCTGTGTGCTCCATTTGTCCTTGAACAGGTATTAATAATATACCTAAGCCCTCAGAGCCTGTAGGATCATGCAGGTATATAATATTTGAGAATATTGGTCATTGTTCCTCTTTTAGTCTAACTCTTGCACGAAATTCAAAGCAATTTTGCATAGTTGTTTTCAGCCACAGTTTGATTTCTGCGGGTCTCAGTCAAAGTAAAATATTTAGCTTTACCCTCCTCAGTTAACAAAGGAGTAAAGACAAAATAACTTCTGTTCCACAACAGAACAAACCCATCAGCTGTTCTCAGTTCAGCCCTCACTGTGACTTTGAAGATCATTTGTATTATGCTGTGGTGGGATGTTGTTTCCTGGTCTTGAATTGGGACCTCCCTTTGCTCCTAGTGTGCAGACACTGCAAAAAAGAATTTGTCTTTACCCTGGATGATGCCAGCATAAATTAACCTTCCATAAAAGCCCTTTTCCTGTAATTTTATGAGCTTCACCTCTACTTACTCTCTTCATCATGATCATCTCAGGGTGTCTAGAATGGAGAAATGACATCCATATATCAGCTGATGTTTTGGAAGAGTGCATCAAGAGGTTGTACTGGGGTTGAGGATACAAAAGAATGAGTGTGGGAGATAACTTTAAATTTTAGAGACAAGAACTGATCATATTTGTACACAAATATTGGAATAAATGTGAGTGAATATCTCAAGTACTCCATCCTAGTCATTTTAACTCAGAGAAATTGACTGGAAAATCAACTCGTGTAGGAAATTGGGTTAGCAGATAATAACAATGCAGATTTTAAATGTGTTTCATCATTCTGAACATGTCTAGATTACAGCACTTCTGGTTTCACTGTAATTATAAATCTGTATTTTACTGTGTTGCATATTGTATTCTGGATTCTGCACTCAGAATTCAATTGCTCTCGGAACCTTGTCCATGGAAGTTGGTGTGCAAATTTGTTTTCCTGTCTTCCTGATTACTGCTGGTAGTGCTAAATTTGGGGGTTGAAGCTCTGCTTTCCCCACAGCCTGTGAGGTAATGGTGTGAATATTCAGAGGGCATCAGATATGGCAAGACAAAATTTAATCCCAAATCCAAAATTTAGTCCAAACCATGGACTTAGTTTTACCAGATGAAATTTAAGCCCCCAAAAGCTGGGATACATGACAGAAATGCACACAAATGAATAGAACCACATAATATAAAAGAACTATTACTGAATGACATTTTTTTTTATGACTAGCTCCCTATTTCAGCAACTTTTTCTTTCAAGTATCCCTTCTATAGTGGAATAATTTTGCATTCAGCAGTAATCTTTATGAATTCACTTGTATTCATGTAGCTGTCACGTGTATTTGCACTGATTTTCCACCGCTGTTTAGGATTAGTTAATGGGCACTTCAAATAGAGTGTTACCCCTATGGGAGTAAAATAATTTCAGTCTTGGTGCACACATTTCTAAGTCAAAATACAAATGATGAAATTACATTGAGAAGAGATCAGGCAGTTGTTGGCTTTTCAAATAACCTACCAACAGGCTGTTAAAAAAAAACCTGGGGAGGGCAAGTGGAAAGATAGCCTTTTGTCTCTGAGAAAAAAGTACTCAGGAATAAAATAATTGCTTAGTCTCTAAGTGCAGAGAGACAGATGCTGCTGTAAATCCGGCTGGCTGCACTGTGGGCAATGAGGCTCTGTTAATTTACAGCTATTTGTGAGGAGATGTTTGCTCAGTCACTTTCTGATGGGGATGGCTGGTCTACAAGCTATTCTATTTTATGGAGGGTTCAGTCATTTCACTTGTTTTCTACCTTTCTGATTGGTGTGCATTACAGTGGTAGCAAATATTCTTTACAGCCAAGGAAAATGCTCTCTCTTGTGATTCACTGATTACTTCCTAGAATCTGAATTCAAGTGTGATGAAAAATTCTTTTCAGGTAATGCAAAATAACTAAAGAACACAAATTTATCTCCTACATTTTCTTAATAAATACTGTACATGACTAATAACCACTTCAAGATTTTTGCTCTTCTATTGAATCGTACAGCAGAAAATTCACACAAAAAGTGAAACAATTCTGATGTTCTTTTGTAAAAGATTTTAAAGCTAGTTGCTTTAAGCACTGCAGATGCAGTCTTTAAATAGGTTGTCATTAGTTTTGTCAAGTACCATTTGAGACATCAATATGAATTCTGAAATAACCTTTTCAATTCACAGATCGAATTCCCTGGTGAATAGTCCAGCACTCACAATATTAAAGGGGGAAGATGGTGTAACCGCAGCCATCCTGGGCACTGAGACCTGCCTGGAGCTGCTTCCATGTGCTGCTGTGGGCTCAGGAAAGTTTCCCCCTTGGCAAGCTCAGGGAATGCTCCAGAAAAAGGGACCAGCTTCTACTCAGTTCCTATTCCCAGCACAGGGAAAGGAATGATGGCATTATTAGACTACACGAGTTGCCCATGGCACAACAAGGCATCCCCAGAACTCTCCTGGGTACTCCCTGAGTACCCTCCCTTTGACCAGACTCTGGGTTTGGTTTCTACATCAGTCGTTCCTGCTGACATGAATAAGGACAGGGGGAATATAAGCATTTGTTAATGCTTTGTGCTGAATTTCAAACGATCCCAAGGAATCTGGCTGCTAGATGCCCATTAAAATTAATAGGAACTGGCATCCAGCACGTCCCTGTGGTTTTGGTGTCTCAGCTGTAACATTCTGTTTGTTTGTTGGCTGTTTGAAGTGTGCAGACCCTGAGCTGCAGACGCTGCTGAGATCTGACATTGTTTTCACTGAGACACGAGAGCTGTTCCTGGATTTGCACTGATCTTTTCTTCATTATCACCCTGCACACCTTGGGTCAATCCTACTGCCAGAGTTCATTTCAGACCACGGATCTTCTAAGCTGACTCTGCTTTTTTTGTCTTAATGGAGCAGCCTGGGGATGTCATTGTCCCAGTGTTTTGTTACTGGGGTCCTGTCATCAATTTAAACATTGATAGACGAAGCTATGGAGAATTGAAATATTATTTATATTCACACCCCTGAGAGTTACAAACTGTAAATTGAGACAAGAAACTATGAAAGCTCTCCCAAGAGGCAAAATCACTTCTTTTTACTGCTGATTATAAAGAAGATTGGCTGGCAGATGTTAATATTGGCAGTTACTCTCTGACAAATTTTCTCTAGGTACGGCTAATCAATTTTTGCTGCTTGGAATGAGAAATGGAGCTTGAATATTCAGATGTCTAGACATGTAAATATATTACCTTTATAAATAGGTTTAAATGATTAATGTCTTCGAAAAAAACAAACATGAAAAATGGATAAACTGGAAGTGTAGGGTGAAGATTCATAGATTATTTAGATGATAGATAACAAAATTTGTCTATACATTAGGAGGATGAAATAACCTGTGCAGTTACCATATATGTATTTATAGACAACACTGGTCTTTCTGAAAAATCTCTCTGAACTTAAAAACCCTTTATCCCCTAAGACAGTTTCAAGTGCTGTTATTTGAAACTGACCTGTTCTAGACAGAGATATTATCAATGTAATAAGGATAATGGAATTTGATCCATGAACCCTGCAGGAATAGATTCTTTCTCTGTGCAGGGTCCTGCAAACACTTCAGGTAATTTAATAGACCCCAATGGGATGCTCTGAAGGCGAAGGTTTCAGGAAGTGACAGGAGTGATCCTACAATTGCAATGTGATTATTTCATTCATAAACATTCTTACTTCATGGCGATTGAGTACAGATCTCTGGAGGAAAAGGATGACATTTCCTCCCTGGGGATGAGCTGTGACCATTCCCTGGGGTGTTCTCAGCTCCTTTGCTCTGCCCAAGGGAGCAGCTTACAGCTCTGTGGTGCATCCCCAGCCCAGCTGCCCTGGTAGCTTCACACAGCAAATCCCAGCAGCTCCTGGAGGTGCCTCTGACAATCCCTGGCGAGCTGCCACGGAGCACTTCTCTTACCCAGGTACCACAGAAGACACTCCCTGCTTTCCCAGCATATCTGCTCACTTAGCTATGGTAATATAATTAACCTGCTTATTTCTGAATCAGTCCGCTGTGGCAAATGATGAAGTGCCATATGGCTTTTGGAGAATGAAAGCAACGTGTCTGTGTGGTGCAAGAACTGTTCCTGGATGGGTGAGTGAATTATGTATTATGATTCATAGTTAAATACCAACATAAAAGAAAATTCTTTCTATGGAGACTATTTAGACTGTTTCTATATTTTATAAAAGGCAATGGATCAAAGAAGTCTAAAGCAGCAATGCCTACTTAATGACCTGTTCCAAGGAGTAAATTATGGCTGGAATTGTCAGGGTATTAAACTTAGTAGAGCAGAGCTTAAGCAACAGGGATGGAAATTTCCAAAATATAGTTCATTCTTTTACAGTGACACAATAGCAAAATAAAGGAACCTCTGACAATATGATTTATTGAAGAAACTAAACAAAATATGTTGGAGTTACTGCGTCCCAAAGTCATTTAGCTGTTCTATTACTTTTAATGAATAGCCAAGATCAGGGAATATATTCAGTGAGATAAGGCTCAGTGCATTTCTGATAAGGGGAGAAAGGTAAAAAAAGAAAACCTGCATCAATTTTTCATTCAGAGGTTTATTTACTGGAGGTTTATATATATAAAATCCCAAACAAGCACCAAAATGAAACATCCTATTTTCTCTCTGGTCCTTTTATCCATTTAGAACCGAGGCTTGACTAGAGAAATACATTTGTGTGATAATGTTTCAGGAAAAGGTCAGATAAAAATCAGATGAGAGTTTCAGAAATTCACAGGTGTTTGTGATACATTTCTCTGTTCTCAACGGGACATGAGGCTGAGACAAAACACGGCCTCTGCTTGTAGCAAACGGCCGAGAAGGACATTTTACAACTTTTATACCTGAGCAATGACCTGTGGGTTAATCAGGAAAGGACCATCAGTTTTTTGGGCTAAGCCTTCAGTGCCTGAACAAGCCTGACTAAGTGATCTTGCTGCCCCCAGGTTGTGTTGTAGATAAAGACCATGACAACACCCACAGTCTGGGCTTTTTTTGCCAATTTAAACACTTGGAGCTTTCCCAGTGTTAATGAGGGTGAGGACATGACTTGACTCTTTCCCACTGATGAAGGACTCCACAATTTTTTGTCACCCTACTTGAGAGTGGAAAATCCCTTTCCTTATGGTGTATTTCCTTCTTTCCTTGTGTCCCAGGAAACGTTTGTTGCTGGTGCTAGGGAGAGTACCAGAAATGAGGCATTCCTGTTGCTCTCAGGTGCACAGGTGTACTGGATGTTTCTTAAACTGACTCAGGAATTATTACCAATGAGGATTTTGGTGATAAAATACAGCTGTTAGCACTCATTTGGGTCTCCTAAAAAGGTATGTGTGAATAAACACAGCACACCAATAACGGCTTTAAAACTGTTCAAAGATAGGGAATAGCACATTGATGATTAGCTTAATAAACTATGACATACTATGAATTTGATGACTGAAATCAGCACTGACCACAATTTTAGGAAGGTTGTCCTTCAGACTGAAACCACCCAGTCCCTTAGGTACTTTTGTGTAATGACAAGATGGTTTTTGCACAAAGAAGAGTGATGGGTTTAGTAACAGCAATGACAGCACAGCTGAGCTCTTTAGGTGGAGTCAGAGTAGATGGAAGTTATGAGGAACACTTAGAAAAGGGAATTATAGAAACTTCATTCACTTCCACAGGGATCACATTCCAAGCATGCAAGGAACCAAGACACTTATGGGAAATTCTGCTAAAAATCTCTTAAAGCTGGCATTGTTGGTGAAACAAAGGGAGAATATGATGACAACATGAAGATCTGAATAGACTTTATTAATAATCCATTTTAAAGCCTCATAAATATATAAAGAGCTCTGTAAGATCTAGATTAATAGACTCTTTCCTCCAAAGAGATCGTTCAAGTACCTCAATTCTTCTCCTGACTGCAGCAAATGGCAAAGCTCTCTTGAGTTCATGCCCACTCTGAGATATAAAAGCCAAAGCAAGATATGATGTTTTAGAAGAAGAAAATACTTTCTTACCAAGAAAAAAAATAAAAGAGGAAAAAAAAATTCTTGGAAGTCAGAATACTTCAAAAAGTATCTGCTGCAAGAAAAGAGAGCACGAGGAAGACTTTCTGAATCACAGATTGACATGAAAGACAGATCGAAGGGATAATGTGAAAGAGTTTAGGAAGCTACATAGTTTAGAAATTCCAAGCACTCTTATGCCTTTCAAGTTCACTGTTAAAGTCTTGGCTAACATTTGTACTGGCAGAATTTTTTTCTGTCACTGTGAGACCCAAGGTCACATGTTGACCAGGGTGATACAGGTTCTGATTGCATTAATGTTGTCTACTTAGAGCAGTTCATCTCCTGCAGCCCTCCAAGCCCCGGGGACCAGACACTGTGATTATTCCAGCATAGCTGAGACCCTGGGGCTGCATTTTGCTATTGATCCAGAGCTCTCACTGTCATTAGTGGGAACTTCTGTTCATCATGGATGGACTACAGCACTTGTCTTTGGAAAATCTTGCCAATGACTGTAAAACCTTTTAAAAACAACAATAAAATAACAATAAATAATGTACTTAAGGAGCTATAAAATAAAGAAACAAGATCTATGCAGGTGAATCTTTGATCATTTTTATTTCTGTGTCATGGATTATCTATAACTTTACAATTAATTTTAATTCTGCATTGAGAATTAACACTGTCAGTTTGAGTCAGTCAAATGGAAGAACAGAGTATCCTGTTTGTTTAGGAAAAGGCTGTGAGGAAGACAGTGAGGAAGAAAAGGTGTAAAAGATGTTCAGTGGATAGCAACTAACTGTGGTAATGACCTTGAAGCACTGCAAGGCACACGCTTGAAGGGTCCTTCACTTTTCAGACACTGAAAGTTCAGTGCCTGTGCTCTTATCCTCAGAAGTCAGGGGTTCAATGGGTGACAGTTTTGGGATCAAGGGACTTGTCTGAGTCTATTCTGTTTGGGTGTGACTCTGTGACCCTGAACAGGAGACTCCACTTCTCAGTGAAGACCCTCCCTGGTCTGGGGCCAGCTGGGGAACACACAAACTGAGAACTCAAGGAGCAAGGAAGATGCATTTTCTTGTCACCTTTCCTTTAGAAAAGGCTGGTTTGACTCAAACATCTGGTGGTATCTTTGGGAGAATTTGGGGTATTTTTGCAACTGGACCAGGTAGGTGCATTGCTCTGACCGATTCTGTGATTCTTCAACTTTTGGCCCCTGCAACGTCCTCTCAGCTCATCTGTCTTTGTACAACTGCCTGAACTGTTGCCACAAATTAATGGCAGCTAATAGGTCCCTGACTACTGAGAACACTTGAAGCCAGTAATTACAGCCTGTTCACACTCCTCTGCCCTGTAGGAGCAGAGCTGCTGCTGACTCTGCTGAGTAACATTTTATGACCCCTTTTAGAGACTTGGAAAGGCTGATTGAGTATCTGAGAAAACATTGATCCAGTATTTATAGAAAGGTATTTGGTAGGAGTGTGTAAAACATGTTTTGTGTCCATTTATACCCCTGCATAGTACGCAGGGTTACCAAGATTTTGAAGTTTTATTTTTAAGAAAAAGTCCAGCATATCTAAACTATGACTCTTTTCCTCCCTCTCTGAATGCACCGAAATTTGCATCAAAGTGCATCAATGAAGAAGGAGAGAAGAGGAATCTCTGTTTTTTTCACTGGGTTCTCTATGTTCTATCTCCTTTTTCAGGTCAGAAAGGAACATCTCAATTTTATCTTTGGTGTCATGGGTGTGCAGTATATTGCTCATTACGTATCTTGAAATACACAAAATAGAATTGTTTCCTAGTTCCTCTGTTGGCTTGAAGGTCAGGGGACTTGGTAAGAAAGGAATTCACAGACAAATTCTCCCTCTGTTTGTGGTTTTACAAAACTTTCCTGTTTGCCCAGCACAATGGCAGACAGTTTTCATTCTAACTTCACTTCTAGAATAAAGGTGAACACGACAAAGAGACCAGGATGCACTGACCTCAGCCCACTCCTGGTTTTCTTCCCTTTTCCCTGCCATCACTTATCCTCTCTGGAACCTCAAAACAGCACTGCCCAGCTTTATCCTCTGAGTATTACACACTTTCCTTCTCCGTTGCACCATAATTAAATCCATAAGTACACTGTACAAATTATAACATGTTGCCTTTATTTTCCCTTTCTCTGGAGATAAGAACTTTGTTCTTTGGGCCTAAAGAAACTACTGCCAATATACATTTATTTTACATAGGTACAGTCAGCCTGATGAAAGCAGTAGGTGTCCCTTTTCCAATTACCCAAACATGTTCTGCCACACAGGGCTTTACTTCCCAACAACAGACAGGGAATTAGGAGTGCTGAGGCTTTTGACAACCTTTCACTGCATGCTCTTCTCCCCCTGCATGTAATTACATGCTCCAGCAGCCCCAGTTGCAGTGGCTGTGAAGGGAAGCTGCTTCTTTCAGAGTTATTTTCTCCTGCCTCTGGGTTCTATGGGAAGAGGCAAAAGAACAAAGCACCTTTTCTGCTGTGGTACATCCCTGGTTTCCATCTCCACGCTGCTCAGAAATTCTGGTGTCCAACACTACAACTGTTCTCAGAGGAAAACAAATTCTTTCTCACTTTATGCACAGGGAATTTTTTAAACCCTGGGTACAAAATCTTCAGGAGACTACAGGCAGTAGTTCCTACTCAGTAAGTACTCTTGTAGAAGGAGGGAGTTCACAAAAGTCACTTCCAGTTAACCAGAAATATTAACAAGTGACTCAAAGATATTCACTATACAAAAGTGATCTGCACTGAGGATACATTCCTTACTGCCTCAGTGCACACATTTCATTTCCTTGATTTTCAAATATAGAACTTGGGGTAATTCTATGTACAGACTAGGCTGCTTCTGATTCAAACAACTATGGCAGTTATATGCTGACTTGTAGAGATGTAAACTTCAGAGAAAGGTGAAAAGGCTTTTAAGAAGGTCAGGATGTTCTTGGAAGGGTCTAAAAAATATGTATAAAAATTGGAAATAGTTTTCCAGGAAGGATGAATGGAAAGGTGCCTCAAGGTGAGCAGGCTGAGGATACTTCTCCTGTCCAGAGGGAAAAGCTATCCCCCCACACGACCCTATTTTTAGCAAAGAGACAACTGTATTGAGAAATCACTAACAAGTTAATTACCACTTGATCACCTCTGCTTTGCACTCACAGAAAGGATGATCAAAACTTGCTCTAGTCTGAACTACACAAGCTGTCTAAAAGTAACAATTTGTGCATGTTTTGGTGGGATTGGGCACCACTTAGGAAGCAGCTGTACCATCCCAGCTTGCAG
The DNA here is from genome assembly GCA_013399835.1 of Leptocoma aspasia. Lineage (NCBI taxonomy): Eukaryota > Metazoa > Chordata > Aves > Passeriformes > Nectariniidae > Leptocoma > Leptocoma aspasia. The sequence goes on along the minus strand of VXAX01004078.1, from coordinate 319,675 downwards.
CATCACCAAAGCAAAAATGTCAGCCTTCTCCAGAAATCCAGCCTGGCTTGGAACAGGGTACACAACTGAGCCATTCTGAATCCATCCAGGGGAAGCCAGAGCTCCACACATGGAAATGGCTTTCCTGCCTTCTGCCTGACTCTGCTGGGGCTCCCAAAGGCCAGCAGGGACACGAGGGACTGGGAGAACCCAGCCTGAAGCCTTCTCCAAAATTCAGGGTTCCTCAACAGGTACCACAAACCAGGCAAGAACCATGTCTACAAGCCAAAGCACAAACCAGCTGTTGTACACTGCTGAAATGTTTGATTTGACCCTAGAAATGTGTCTCTGGAGTAAGGAAGAAAGAAAAGCATCCTCTGGATTTATTATTTCTATTCCTTAGAGAAAAAGAAAGAATAAAGTGAGTAATGAGTACCCCAAAATCCCCATCAGTGTAGTAAAATGAAGCATGAAATGGTGTTCAGAGATGAAATTCATCTCATGAAAGGCTTTTGATGGATGTGAATTAACTGTTTAAGTTAAAAAGGATAAAACTTCTGAAGTAGTTTATATCAGTGGATTGCTCAGTTTACCAGGTTTAAATTAAGTGTTTTTCTATTTTTAAAAATTCTCTGAAGATCTGGGTCACAACAAAGCAAGAATGAAATGCCTCGTTACCAATTTGTTTCAAAGCACAGACAGACATCACCAAATACTTTGTTTTACTGTCTAGAAGCCTAGAGACAAATCAGAAGCATGTATTTCCAAATCACCACGAGCTGAACTTTGCAAAATTCATATTTTGCATTGGGAGGTTATTTTGAGATCATATTTTCCAAAGTAGCTTTATCAGCTTTCCTGCCCCTCACTCCTTTGCACACTTGTGTTGCTGAATAAGTGCCACAGAACCCATTAGCACCTGAAGAGTCAGGATTTTTCCCTCACATTCCACATTTATCCAAATCCTTGGTTTTGCTAAAACACTTCTACACCCAGCATCTATTCTGGGGAAACTGTTTGTTTCGTACTACTATTAATAACCTTTCTATGCTGCTTATTCTAGAAATATCTGTGATATTATAAGTAGAGTATAAAAACTACTCCCTGAACCTGCCAATTTAGAGCTTTTAAAGTGTCTCCATAATTCCATGGAGCTGTGTGTGGCTCTGGCTGGTGCTGTGAGCAGGGAGTGAGGCAGTGGCTCCACAAGAGCAGAAACAGAAATCATCTTTACATCTTCAACTTATTTAAGCCAAAAATATCAAATTCTGCTTTACAATGCATTTCATTTAACAAGCCTTTTGATTAGTATTTTGCAGTTAATTTCAAGCATGTACTAAACCTCAAGGAAGGATGGTTTCACATCATTTAGCCCACAGAGAAGGCACAATACAAATATTTTACACAGCTCTCCTTCCAGTCCTTACTCCTAGATTTTTATAAATCCAACATGTAGGATTTTTCTTTGGAACCTATGAGAACAGACAGACAAGATGAATCACAAGTATTTTCCTGGGATATTAAAATGTGTGTATCTTTCTGAAACTCATTTAATAAATGATGTGAAAAACATCAGCTTGACTTACTAAATGCAAATGAAAGTGGGTCTCAAGTTGTCTCTTATCTAACAGTTGCTTATTTCAATGATGTGCAAATGAGTAGTTCTCATATACAAAAATTATGGATTGGCAGAAAAACTTAATAAATCAAACTACTCCAATAAGATGTCTAGGTAGTGTCATTTGTGATAAAACTGTTGATCTGATTTACCCTCTTTAGTAAAGATTTTATGCTAATGAAATGGTAACTAAATTTGAGAAGTTTAGATCCTTGCCACAAAAAGATCCCACTTTCTTGGTTGGAATCAAATTCATCCACTCACTAATCCCAGTGTAAAGCAGCTGGAGAAATCAATCCTATCAATGTATTTTGAAATCCCTTTCTAGTTTATTCCCCTATTGAAGTCTATACCCTACCCAGAGGAAGAGGCATTTCCAGAGAGAAAAAAACTTAAATTAATTAAACAATTATTTACTTTGCAGCACAAATTCTAAGCAGGGTCCAAGAATAATCTATGGAAGAAAGTAGCTCAGGCCACGACAAGGTTTTAATTCTCTTGCATTGGCAGAAAGTCACTTTCTCTTTTCTTACACTTGTCCAAATTCACCTGTCACTGAAGGTCATTATGCTCTGCAATGGGAAAATGCTCCACCTGTTCCTCATTGGTACAAACCAGGGACTGGTGCCTGGTAAAGCCAAATGTGAGCATGACAGGATTGCCACACAGCTTGTATTGGGAAAACCACAATGGGATATTTTTTGTTTTCAGCAAGAAATTGGGTAAGTTTGAAGCACTCTGTTTTATTTTGTTTGAAAACCAAAACTTCAGCACTTTCTAATAAGCAAGGCTTTTAGCTGGACATTATTTCAGCCCAGGAGGAATATAAAAATCCTGATTTCAAGTCCTACAATGTAATCTTGTCTACAATAAAATCCTCATTAGGGCAGTGTGGGTGCACACAGGAACACACAGCTTCCCAGGCTGGCTGCTTGCCACAGCATCAGCCATTCCATGGTGAAGGATGTGTGACAGAGGGTCATCCAGAATCTCCCTCAATTTCTGTGCAGCAATTTTTCCACAGGGTTGATTGTGATCTCTTACTTTGTTTTTGAAAGAAAACCCCTCTCTGAAATATTGCTTTGCTGTGGGAGCTCATGTCACCTTGTCAATGCATTAATCACCATTATCATATTCTACTAGAAGATTGGCAAATTTGTTCAGCTGTGTAAGACAGATGTTATGGCATTTGACAGATGATTTCAGCACTGAGATGAATTTTTTTGCGTGTGCTGTATAGTTTGGCACTCCATTATGCAGCACAAGAGTGAATTTTCTCATTGTTATCAGCCAAACAAGCCTTGAAAAGTGGGAATCATCAGGGAAGAATTATTCCTAAAGCCTGAAAATGGATTTTCCAAACACTGTGGTTTCAGTTCTAATTCCCTAATTATGATATGACTTTGGTCACTGATTGGTCACATTCCTATTCTGATTGGCTGGAAATGGGTTTAAGATGATGTCTTTCCCTCTCTAGCTCTCCAGAGAAGATGGTGTTTGGGGAGGATGTCTCCTAGATCACCAACTCATTTCCATAATGGGATTAGGATGCCTAATGCAGCTAATGAGGGGCAAGGAGAGAAGCAGAGCAGCAGAGAGAAAAGCTTCTAAAGGATTCCTGCTCACAAAGAAATGCCTTTCCACTGTCTCTTCTGTCTGAGACCAGAGAGAGAAACCCAGCTTTCAACTAACTAAAACAGTTTTTATGGTTAAAATCTCAGCAGTGGAGCCTCAGATTCTGCAGGTTGATCCAGTGGCTGGGGTGAGAGCTGAGACCTCAGAATTCCAGCTTTGTTCCAGTGCAGGTTTTTTTCAAACCTCAATTACTGCATTCAATGCTGCTCCCCTGCCTCACCAGGGATGTGTGGTGGTGAATACATCCAACATTAAGTGCTGCACAGACACTGTGATGAGTTGCATGGACAAAAGGTGGCAAAAGGACTGAAAATCTTCCCAGCAATCCTGTGAGGAAAGCTGATTTGATGGTTCCTGTAAATTTGATAATGTCTCTGGTGTGAAAACCGGAATATCTGGCAGTGAGAAATGACTGTCAGCTTTAGGAACTTGAAATTTGGCATTCACAAGCTTTTCATGGCTTCACAAAAACTGCTGGGGTGGGAAGAGGCAACACCTCCTCACGTTTTGGCTTTTGCTGAGAAAAATGAAGGTGCTAAATAGTCTTGTTTGAGGTTGGATGATGGAGGGTGAACTCAGTTTTAAGACACCAGCTTTGGGGAAAATAGGAAGTACATGAAAGAAAGGTCCACGTGGCTGAGCCACCTCATCACAGAAACGACCTCTCCTAATGATACAGTTCATTGTTACAATTTCATTACTAGAAACCTCATAATTTTTTACTGAGAAGTAACATTTTTCAGAAGCAGGATGTATTTGGAGGTAGGCAGCACCTATAATATCTTCTCTTTGACATGTTTTTTAATAGAAGGTTGTCACATTGATGGCAGATATTCAGCCTGCTTGTTTGTACCTTATATTTTCCAATGCAGGGTGCTCTGGCTTAAGTGATTCTTCAATTATTGTCAAGACAGAATGTTTTGTTTTGTTTGGTGTTTTCAGTGTTCCAGTAATTAACAAACGTGGCAGAACGTTTGTCTTAATTGCATGATGAAAGCCCCTCACAATAGTAATTACTCTAGAAAAGTCCCATAAAAAAATCTACTTGGCTTGTGAAAAAGCACTTTCCAATTAAAAAAACTGATGCAAAAACAAGTAAAGAAAGTCTCATGTCTGTATCAGCAAAATTCTGTGTGTCCACAACCAAACCTGTCAAAGCACACAAATAAAAAGAGATCATGAGAAAATGTGGGTAGAAGGTCATAACCTGAATCATAATTGGGATTATTTTAAAAAAGCTTTATGGGGTGTTCCCAAATCACAGTTTTGTAGCCAGGAAATGAGTATGCAGATAGAGAAAATATGAAAACTGATCACGAACTACATTCCAAAAATGCAACATTAAATCAAACGTATCTGGAAGTCAAAAATTACCCCAAAAATTTCTAGCTGCTTTAAGGAATGATGCATATCACAGAGTCACTAAAGCCTCAGCCCAGAAGCCTTATCCGTACTGGGGAGCCCCTGTGCTCTCCCTTATCTTGGTTAATTTTTTTATCATGAAAAATGCTAGGGTTTAACAGATAAAATAACATAATCTGTCCTGTTTACGGAAGAATTGAGGGGGTTTTTATGGATTAACTGCAAGTCCACCAGGCCTATGTGGCCTTCATAGTTTCAGGTAAAAGAATTTCTTAAGGTGCTGGAAAACCTTATTATTGATAAGGTAGCTGCAAGGACTGTAACCTGAGCTGTGTTAGAAGTATTTTCCAGAATGCTGTTTCTCATGATTAGATGTGATTTCAAAACATTTATTGAACATAACCTGTGCATAGATCTATGATACAATCGTACCTGATCATGATAATACCTAACTATAGGTTATCAAGTGTCATGAACCATGATTAAGATGTTTCACACACAGAATTGAAGGCTCATAACAGACTTCATCTTGTGGTACACCTGTTTATCAAGTCAATTTTCCACTTTCAGAAGGCACTGTATATTATGTACTGAGATTGTGTGCAGAGGGTGGAGATGGAATGAACAAACTGTATTTTGGGCATGAATTATATATGTGAGTAATTTACTCAAAGTCTTTCACTCCTGTAATTTTAGCTAAAAGCCTCAGAAAGCTTCTGCCAAAGTTTTTTCTGTTGGCTCGAAGGAGTTACCCAGGAATATTCTCTGGGAGGGGGAGAGGTGGTCACTGAGCACTCACAGCTTTCGGCATCTTGTGAAAAATGTACCTGCAAATTGTTGCCTACTGACTGTACAAAGCACTGGTAGAACTCAGTCGAGGTGCCATCAAAATTCATGGAACAATTCTGTTAAATTCAATGCACTGCAGATCAGACTGACAAGGTAGTTAAAACCCCACTGAAATTTGTAGGGCTAACAGCTCCAATTTTGCATTTTTTAATATTTGAAAAAATGAAAATGTTGACGTGCTTGGCATGATTTTACCTCAATGTTTGCTTTTAGCAACACAACGGTAATTACACTTTCTCTTTCTCTCAGAGACTGAATTTTTTCTGTTAAATAGTCCAAATTAACAGGTTATTCTGCATGCTCTGCCTTAACTAGCCAAGATTCAGTTCTTTTGAATGTCACATAAACAACATAATTAAGAAATCCAATATCCAAGCCCTACCAAATTGTGTTTATTATTATGTATTATTGTATTAGGATATTGTTCATGTGCTTCCAGTCACTAAGTACACCCAAAATCACAAAGCTTAATACAGGTACATGGAGTTAACTGGTTAAAGAGGATGGGTGCAGGTATAAATAAAGGAAGTGTTTGCCTGGGTCACACTGGCACTGGGTTTGTATGGAGCTGAGCCAGAACACTCAGCAAAAGTCAGAGACCCTGAAGGACTAAGAGAGAAGAAATAACACAAAACCACCCCACACTGGTTAGACCTCAGCTGTGTGGCCTGTACTGGGAAAAGCCCAGGAAACAGCATCATCAGAGATATTGGGAAACCAGCAACAAATGTGAAAATGGGCAAGAAATAGAAGGGATGCTGGATGCTGGGAATCTGCACAGCAACCCCCTGCCAACAGCTGCATTAGAAACACAAATTTCACAGCAAATCCCACTTACAGCAGGATGGACCCCAGAGTGCCACAGTCTATAAGGCACAAGAAGATGAAGTTTGCAATCATGTTGATTTATTCAGTTTGGGAGTTGCAGGGGAATGGGAAACTGCATCAGATACTGTCATGTAAATGTGGGTTTTTTCTTCTCTATAATGAACTATTAGAATTTGTCTTTTAAATAGACCTACTCTTATCAAGTGAGCACATCTGTGTTGGCTTGCAGTTGATTGCTGGCCCTTTATTGGTTCTTTAATTGTAAAGTTCTGTTCTTCACAAGTTAATCCCCAGGATGACAATATTCCAGGAGTAATGTCTGTTTGGTGAGTGTGGATGTTGACTTGTACTCTCCTCGTGAGCCCTACTTGAAGCATTTGTGGGCCTTAATGATCCATATGGTGCTGTAAAGGAAGAGGCAGTAGGATAAAATACCCTATTTTTACCAATAACTTTGCCTGAAAAGAAAACTGATTTCCAAGGGAGACAGGTGAGGAAAATGGGTAAATGATTTTAAAAGTGTTTGTCACATTGTTGAAAAACAGCAGCTATCACAAACCCAGCTTTGGGCCACAGAGCTGTAGTTAAAATTTGTTTATGTTCCTACCAGACCTCAAAACTAGCTGCAAGAGACAACAACCTATTCCAGTGTGCAGAAATCACAGTTACAGCCCCATCCAGCAATAAAGACAAGTTCTCCTGCCTCTGTTCCATATCAGCCGTAGCCGAACTCCAAACCAAGAACTATTCACACATTAGGCCTTGCATTATTTTTCAGGCATAACTCACAGTTTTGAAGGAGATGGAAGTAAAATTTCAGCACCTTAAGCTATGGAAGCAAAGAATTTCAATATTAGAGAAAAATATCCCCAGAACACAGGCTGCAAATCGATATTTTGTGGTGGAAGTTAACACCTGCCCACATTCTATACCCAGACATTTGTTCTGCTTTGTGACACACGCTATCAACTAAAAAACAATCCTGACTGTTCCTCTCCTGCTTTGTCACTCTTGCATCCCTGCTGTCACAGATCTCAGCTCTGTGAAAGAAAATTCTGTATTGTTGTATGTGTTCTGTATTGCCAAATTCCTCTTGTTGCTTCTATACTGCTGTGTTTGCAGCCTGGCTGTAAATAGTGCCTGGTATGAGCCTGGAAGCATCAAAGTCTGCTGCTACCACTGATGATGGCAGCACCAGCTTCAGTGGGTCAGGCCTTCAGAGAGGAAACCCAAAATATCTGATGGCACCCTCAAACTGGGAGTCCTTCTCCACAAGCCCTGGGGGAGCAGAGCTCAGATCTCAAACAAGTTCAGCACTGGAGCTGAAATGGAGCACAGAACAACATCCCAGAGTTATGTTAGCCTTTCACCACAAAGTCAGAAACCAAACCAAGTCTGGCTGATTTCTGAAGATTAAAATTCAAGTAGGTTACATTGATTTAAATATCTTGGCATGATGGCTCTTCAGAAACATCAAATTCTTGAAGAGTTGACAGAGGATAAGAATAAAACACAATTCCATAGCTATTTTAGCTGTTGTAAGCATGTCCTGAAGTATAGTTTTACTTAAAAAAACCTTTTTTAATATTTATAGAGATGTGTATTCAGCACTGTAATCCCTTCCTAGACCATCAGCACATCAGCAAATTATTCATACTTAAAAGCCTTGCAGCTTTTTCATGGATGATTTTCTTTTTTTTTTTTTTTTTTTCTGTGACAGAAGGAATTAATCATGGCTCTAATGGCTCTCTGGCAAGTGCCACTTAAAAGCAACAAATGCATTTGAAAAATCATTAGCTTTGCCTGTCCTGTTTAGAGTTAAAAAAAATAAAGGAGTAAAAAAAGCTCTGGTCTCCTAAAGTGTTTGGGAGCTGGGAAAAAAACATGGGGAAAAAAAAAAAGGAACTACATGGTCCCTAAGAAAAAATTCCCAGCAACTTGTGCAGTCTCTTTAGGAGCATCAGGTTCTGCTGCAGGGACAGAAAATTTGCCTGGCTGGGGAACAGACTGACAGTGAGAACTGAAAACAGGGTGAAATTGCCCCCACCTAAATACCAGCAATATTTCCCTTTCCAGTGCTTCAGCTTCTGGTCTGTAAAATGGAACTGATGGTATTTTCTGTATGAGGTGTGCTGATAAAAATCTCAGTATAAGGGACAAATTTCAGCGATTTTGCTTATGCTTTTTAGTGTTTATTCACTTGTATTGCAAAAAATAATAATCAATGTTCATGTGTTTTTCTTCTAACTCTGTACGTAAACTCCTTCAGTATTCATCAGCACTAATACAGGCAAAAGTCTTTAAATAAAGCTCCTTTTCTTAAAGTCTAATTCTGATGTTCCTAAGTAATTCTATTGCAATAAAAGGAATATGAGGTACCAGATTTTATTTGATTTATATGGTTCTTAGAAGCCTTTACGCTAACATGCCACATGAGGGAAGTGTAGATACTCTAGACTTCTCCCTCTGAAAATAACCACCCAATTTTATTTTTATGTTGTTAATGGATTATGAATGACATGTAATTATTTTCCCTCTGAAAATCATGTTAATTTCCAAGGGAAAAGGCCCAGCGATAGAATTAGCTATTGAAATGTGATAATGTAACACTGTTTATTGGTAAAACAGAACAAGATTTCCTAATCCTCTGCAGATCATTGCCATCAATCCAGTCCTAGGTGACACTGCTGTGATAATGAGGATGTGCTCTGGCCTCCAGGCACAGCGAGCTCAGAAGAGCATTGAGGTTTCTGTGTGGGCAACTCCACTCTGAGTGGTTCACAAATGAGGCATTTTGGATGACTTCAACTTGAGACTGACTTCAGCAGTGCAACAACCATCTCCCAAACCAGCTTTTTGTTTCTTGTGATCTGGAGCTGCCACTGAAGGACTCTGGCTCAACGGAACAAGGATGTGCAAATCATGATTCAATCTTCCTACACTGCAAACCCACACACAACAGGGAATAATAATAATAATAATAATAATAATAATAATAATATCTTCTTCATCGTCATCATGTACATCATCATGTACATCATTTACATGTACATGTAAATCCTGCTGTACTCCAAATTTCTTGTATTTGAGCACAACGACCTGTCCAGCCCCTCACCAGAAGATTATGATAGAAAGGTTTTAATGTTCCATCTTCTTCCCTTGTTCATTGCCTCCTTGGTGTGTGGAAATCTCCACTGATCTTCATTTAATGTTTTGGATAATGCATTGAAGATGCATTTTGGAGGCTATTCCTTACAAATGATTACCTGCAGTTACATTTCACAATAGCACAAATAGTTAGAAAACTAATTTCCTGTGAAGTACAGTATGTTTTCTTTATTAATAATGGTTAGTTAGACAGACTAGTGCTCTGTTTCTTTATTTTTAGATTTCAATAAACTTGACATTATTGAAGAGGATTCATAAATTTTACTGAAATTCAATTACTTGAACAATTGGTTCTTGCACAGTGTCCTGACTAAGCCACTGGTAGAAGTATGAGGATTATATATTCTCACCTCATTTCACAGGCAGTAATGAAAGAGGATGAGACTAAATTCCTCCTATCTAGGTCTTTTTTAAAAAAATAACTAGGGCTTGTGAAGACTTTCCTTTCCACCTACAGCTGTTTTTCCGCTTTCAGAGCAATGAAAACAATTAAGAGTTGATTGTTTAATTAGGAAAACAAACCTCAGAGGCAATTTCTTTCTATTGGAATTTTAGCTTATCTTAAAAAACTTGAAAAAATTAAAATCACAAGTGGATGGTTCAACATGTGATTTTCTACCTTTCAGAGGTGGGAAGCGTCTTTAAAAAATAATAATTGTTTTATGCTAAATCTGAAAATGAACATCCCCCCAAGCCTTTTCTCTGCTCCCCTAAGGCCCAGGCAGGACACAGAGGGCAGGATGAGCCTGGGATTCCCAGCACTGCCCCTGGAAAGGATCCATTTCTCTGCAAATTCCACAAGCAGTCCTTGAGGCACTCCCAGCTTGGACTGGTCACTCAATTAAGGTGTGCTGAGCAAGGGTGAGGTTTGAGCCTTGGCAGCAGCAGTGCCTTGTTAACACCCAACCTGAGAGCAGAGACAGTGGGGACAGTGCCAGAGCAGGGCTCTGGCTTCTAAACTGCTCACAGCTTTTCTTACTTCTCTTCATACCTTGTCTCTTGTTTATCTGTTCACAGCAGGTACTTATCATCATGGCAGCTCAGTCTAGGAGGATTATTTCAAAGCAAACTGTTACTCAGTACACAGAAAAATATGCCCCAAGCATATTAGGAACAAGGAAACAAGTTAAGAAATAATAAAATAAAATCACGTTACAGTTCATCCCTAGGTATAGAAAATTCAGGCCATTATAATGTAACTATAGAGAACAGCAGCTAAATTTGCTGATTATGACCCATTTTGTCAAGGAAGAATGACAGTCTCAGCTTTTTACCAGAAATAACTGTGGACACCCTTAAGAAAACCCTAAACCAAAATCTTTTGGGATTATCTTACACTGAACTTCATCTTTACTTATTCTTACCATACAAACTAAATAAAATCAAACAAAACTCTAACATTACTAAGTGAGAGAATATTGCCTGCTGTCAGCTATTGAATTAAATATTAATTTACTGTTCTTATTTTTGCCATTAAATTTCATTTTCCAGGACATGTAGGTCAGAGGACAATTGTATTCATCTGTCTGTTCCCAAATGATAACTTCCCATTATAATCACCGGGCACAATAGAGCTCAGGAATTAAAAAAAAAAAAATCATTGTATTTATTATTAGGACACCCAGTATAAATTTTTTTAGAAGAACTTAAAATCTGAGACACTCTGTGGTACCAAAACTCTAAGGGAAGTTCATCTTTAACAACACATTTGTGTGAGACATCATTTTCTGTTTTATTAAATAACATCTATTAACTTAGCTTTGTTTTATTTGATATGGCAAAGAATGTCTGACCTTTCAAAGCTTTTCATTTGCTGCAGTTTAAGAGAAACATTAGAAATGCCATAAGATACTGCTGCATGGGAAACACCGAGGATTCAAAGAAATTAAACTTGGATGTGAATACAAAAGACAACTCCAAATGTCCCTGCTCCTTGCCATGGTATTCGTTTCCTATCAGAAAGCTGACATTCAGAACATTCAAGAAATATGACTGCCCTTTCAGACTTCAAATTCAGATTTATTTCCTTCCCATGCAATGTTTATTTGACCCTGTATTAATGTCAGACGCAAAACTCGTGTTGTGATGAAAATGAAATATGTTGTTTGACTTTTTGATTCACATATACAGCACAAATGTCATTAGAAGGAAATGATATTCCAGGTTTGCTGATTTTCTACAGCTGTTCTAAATATTCTGGGAGTCCTTTGGAATCTAAAGTTTAGTAGCCATACCAGTTTGGAGGAGATATTAGGGAGGTAAATGCTAACAAACTACAATAAAATACATAATAATAAATTCATTTCCTTCAAAGATCTCCAGATATTTTAGGACAGAATGTTAAATCCCTGCTGGGAAAGATCCCACCAGACATACAGAGGGGCCCATTCTGGACACTTTGCTTGAAATTCCTAGAGATTTTAAATTCAATTTATTATTAGAATTCCAGCTTCAGATATTCAATGCTCTAAATGCTCTCCTGTTATGGAGCTGGATTTTTCACATCCTAGAAACCCAGGGAGAAATATTTCAGTGAAAATATTTATTGCAAGCATCACCTTGACTCAGAAGGCTTTCAGTTATTCATTCTGGTTTTCATTTATTATTGCTTAATAATTTATGTTACAACATTCCATTGGCATTTTTCACTATATTAATATTCTCACCCCAAATATATCTACTGAAATTTCTGTTAAGGCTATTACATTGTCATATAATTGCTAACCACAAGCAACTAAATTCTGATAGAATAAATAAAAATACAATTTTCACAATTACCATGGAGGAAAAAAAAACTCCTAGAAATCAGATTAAGTGTTGAATTTGCCAATTTCATCACTGTGGGAAATAAAATGCTATTCCAGCATTCCTGCTGGTATAGGAACTCTACATTTAGATGGCTGGAACATAATATTCCAAGTCATTTTGAATTCATAATTTCTCCATGAATGGTGGTATATTGGATTTTTTTTTCTGCATGTAACCTGAATTTTGAACAGTTTTAAATGCAAGATGTGCCACTTTAAAATAATTTCTTGCTGCTGCATCTGTTGGTTTGTCAGCTGATTCCTCTTCCCCTCTTTGCCAGGTATTTCTGCTGCCCAAATCACAACAACCTCCACAGAAAGCATTTGAGGTGCATAGCAGAAGAGCTATTAATTGAAATCTCCTGTTTTGGTATTATTGAATGGATTATTTACAAATGCAAGCTGATGTGAATTGCACATGTCTAAAACCTGTTACTAACGACACTCTGCAGTGCAGGCAGTGCTCAGTAGATGTGTGAGCCATTCTTTCCTTACTTGAACTTAACCATTCCAATAAATAATTGAATTACAATAAATTATTATGACAAACATAAAGAATAAGTATAAATGCCACTGTAATGCCAAAGTTTGCATCAAATTCAACAGCAAATGACACAAGTCATTTGTTCTGCTGCTGGAAGGGCACCAGGAGCTCTCTGAGCACTTGGTGCCCCTCTCTGAGGAGCTTTGTTGGAGCCTTGCTGCTGTTCTGTGTTCTGCTGAGCACTCACGATTCCTCCCAGCAAACCCCTCAGTTATTTAGAGGTGAGTGAGTGCATGGCACACACAAATTCCTGCCTGACACCTGACAGCCAAACTCAGCAGAGGAGACACGTGCCAGGGAGCTGGAGCACGGCTCCCACCCCAGAGCAGCTCTGTGCAGTGCAGCTTCTCCCAGCCTCAACTCACTTCTTGTTCCTGTCTGGCACTTAAAAGTTCTGATTTTTGGAGTTAAATAGACCTCCCTTGGTGTTCTTCTGCCTCCACAACACATCAAATATTGGTTCAGGCTGCTGTACATTTCACACAGATAATGTGCAAGAAACACGAGAAGCAGAAGAGGCACAGAGCTGAGATCTGCCCCTGCCTCCATGTCTGACAAAACCAGCAACTCCATCCTGCCCATTTATTTCAGCTGAGCCCCACTTTCCCAGTGCTCCTGAGACAGGTTAGAAAACTCAAAATTGCCCACCAAACTCAGGGCCAATACCTGCTTCAAATGTCCCCAAGCAGTCATGCCCGGGGAGCTGTTTCCTGTCACATCCAGAAGGGGCCATGGCAGAACACTGCACCCTGTGGTTTGGCATCTCAGCCAAGATATTTCCTTTGCTGTAGTTTGCTTAGCTAATCCCAGGATGTGGAAATAACATCTATGCAATAAAACACGTTCCTAAGAGCTGGCTCAGCTGGAAATCTCCAGGAATGTTGTGGGAAAGCGATGAAGCTTTCAGTTTGCTTCAGTCCTGGGTTCTAGTGCTGGTCTCTTCATCTTCAGGCATTCTGATTTACAACTAATAATTACTCCATCATTAATTTTGAACTGAGAGAATAAAGAAAAGGTAATTAGAAAATCTCTGGAGAAGAATAAAATAAAGAGACAGAGTGACGTTAACTGAGTGGGAGGCAGAGATACTGAGCTACTGCAAATTAATATATCCTGAGCAACTGTCTGCTCTCCCTTCCTGGTCTGCAGTTAATAGACAGTTAATCTTCCATACAGCAAGTTCATTTTCTTTCTGCAATGAACAATTCACTTTGTTTATAGCAATTTCTCCAGCCAATCTTTTCTTTTATCCTTTTATAAAATAACTCCAACCTTGCTGATTTTCCAGTCTCGTGTTCCTGGATAAAACACTACAGAAGGCTGCACCAGGGATGTGACAACTGCAGGAAACCTCCATACAGCTTCAAAATATATCCAGATACAGACAAAATCCACCTCAATACTTCAGGTACACAACTTTAGCATGGCTATCTGATATATCATGCTGATAAGCTTTAGTGAAAGTGGCTCCAAAATTACAAATTCTTCAGGTTTTGCCCCAAAAGGATGGCTAGAATAGAAAGTACTGCAAGAAAAAAACCCTGAGCAACCAGCAGATAAAGGAACCTGAGACTGCAAATACATTATTTCTCATTGTTAACTGCCTTTTCCCTGAAACATAAGTTAAAAAAGAAATGTATAATAGAAGAGTAACAGATAAATTATTTAAATGGATATCTTTAAAAGAAGGGAACTTCTAACCTTAAGAGCTTCAGGATCAATTAGAATGGCTCGAGGACCTTAGAGCAATGACATCAATTTAACTATAAATACAAAAAGAAAGACAGAGATGCTTACAAAGTTACTCTGAGTCACTAACTGCTCAGTGGTGCAATGTTTATTTAAGAAAAAGAAAATGTTTATTTAAGAAAAAGGACTTCTGTAGTGAGAGAAGCAGTGTGGTATACAAAGAACTAACAGGATGGGATATCATAATCACCCACAGAATTCTTGGCTAGTCCTTACAACCCAGGAAATCCTTCACTGAAGCCAAATGAGGCACAGTCTGCTGTTCAGCTGGGGGTGCTGATGGAGGCAGACTGAAGCCTGGGGCCAGCCCTGACTTCAGAGTGCTGGGCAGAGCAGCCTGCAGGAGGAGAAGGTAACTCAGAGGGAAATGAGCAGCAGCAAATGGAAAAAAGCCCAGCTCCTACATGACACAGCTCTGGAGGGGGGAATTCTTGCACAAGACAGGGCTCTTACAGCAGAGCTGAGTCCTCCTATCCAAACTAATCTTCCCTTGGCACTTCTGCCCTATTAGAGCTGGCATTTCACCTTGAGCAGGAGCAGTGCCATGGAAACAGATGGGAGCAGCACAGCCACGCAAGGCTGTGTCTGCAAAGCTATGTCTGAGCATCAACTGTTTGTTGAAGACAAGATCCCCAGCCAGCACTGTCAAACACTGAGACTCAGAATCTCCCTGTGATGGAGCAAAAACAGCCTCCAGCCACCTTGGCAGAGTGTGACTCCAGTGACTCAGATTAAGTCACACAGAGGCACTACAGTGAAGGGAGCCCAGTGCCTTCCTTCAGTTCCCACTGTAAAAAATCTTCTTTTAATAAACTCAGAACTACGATGCAGAGAGAGAAAGAAAGGAATTTTCTTGTTCTTGGAAAAGGAGGCAAGAATTTCAATGGGACAAAACCCTTAACCTCCCCCAAACTCTTCCTTCATCTCTGTCCCCTCAGAAAGAACCCACCAAAACCCAAGTAATCAAAAAACCAAACAAATGAAGTTACATGCATGGACACACAAATGGCACAAAACTTTCTAGACTGGGGGAATAAGGAAACAAAGGGACACAAAATATTTAAAATAAAAAGTATTTTAAAGTTTTTTGTTACCAGAACTGTACAAAGTTATATCCAACTCAATCTTACTGGTGGACAAGAAGTTCCCCAGTGTGACATTTAATCTGGTGCAATTCAGCTATGAAAGGTAAATGCACACCCTTGCAGTGCAATACTGCTGCACTCCCTGGGGCAGAAGTTATCAATATTCCAGATGTTTTTGAATTATTTCTGCAGAAGAACAGTGACAAACCAACACTCATGGCAGGTATTGCTCTCTGGTTTTGTGCAGAAGAGGTTGAGAGCAGTTTTAAAGAGGAAGAAACGGAGGAACAGTTTCCAACCAACAAATACTTGGCAGGTTTGGAAAGCAAACCTGTTCCTTTGAACTGCTGGGGAGCACTCAGACTCCCAAACTGCACAGCCTTGTCTTTTCATTGATGAGAAGATGGCTCTCAGAACCAACAAGAATTAAGACATCCAGGGAGCTTTTATGGGAGTGAATTTTCCTACAGCATCTTGCAGGAAAGCAGCCAGCAAATGCAGTTTATACCCACTGCAGTCCCATGGAAGTTGCTGGCTGGTTTTGTGCATAAACTGGAGGATGTGATATCTTTACAGAATCAGGGCCTTGGTTTGCACGTCATCTTCCCAAATGCCAGTGGGAATCATGCAGTCCTGAGGAGGGTGATGACTGAATAATGTCTACTCTACTTATTGCTTAGGAAACACATTTCAAAAGATAACCTTATTGGACAACCTGACAACATATTTTTACCATAAAATGCGAAACCAAGTTTAGGTGAAACTTTGATTCATTTTTAACCAAAACCTGCAGCAGTCTTTTAGCTTTCTATCAAGAGTTATTTTGACCAAAAGAATCTCCTCCCTCCTCAAAAAGCATAAGATGAAATTATTTTGATTCCATGTATTTAAATCATAGTATTAATTCACCATTTGCAAAATGTATTTCCTTATGACTTTTATATTACTTAATTTTAAGTCATCATTTAGGAAACCCATATTTCATTTGATCTTTTTTCACATTGGGTTTAGATCAAAAATCCAATTATTTTGCCAAGTAACTCAATCATAAAATGGTTTGAAAGGGACCTTGAACATCATCTAGTTCCAACTCCCCTAGCATGGACGGGAAAACAGAATTTCGACAAAAAGTGCGAGCAAAAATGTATAATTTTATTGGAAAGAAAAGATAAAAAGGGAGTGAAGATAACTGACCACCAGAGAAGTAATCAAAAATCAAAACAGCTGCATGTTTTGCAAAAGTTATCACATGACAAAACACCTATGAAGACACCCAGCAGGATGAAGAGATAAACTTTAAGAAGCAGCAGTGTTGGTGTGAATGATACCCTTGACCTTAACCCTGGAGTTACAAGATTAGCTATTCCTTGACTATCCAGTTTCCAGTCAAGCTTGACAACTTGGAGATAAAATTTGCTATAAAATGTACCTGTAAAACCCTTCAAAGTTCACCAATAATTGTACCTGACACCAGGGGCATTAGGTGACCCAAATACCCATCCATATTCTTCATGTAACTCATCTCACTGTCCCCAAAGTGGCTTTTGCTTAGGATCTGCTTCTCCATGAAAAAATAGATGGAGCTGATCCAAACTGGCCAGAGGGTGGACAGAAGAAGGCCTTTGAACAGTTTGCAGTCACAGTGAAGATTTTTCTGGTTGATGGAACAATGTAAGTAATAGCCAAAGAGTGCTCCTGGGTTTCTCAGCAATCCTAGGTTTGAATTCCTTACATCCATCCCTAATCAGTGACTGGTACAGTCCTCTTTGAGCAGGAGCTGCTATCAGACCCAGGCTGCTGAGAGCTGTGTGCACACCCTGCAAAAGCTGTACCAACAGAAAGCACATTTAATTTCCCCTTTCCTGTGAGACCATCCTGGGAGCAGCCTCAGGAAGGATAATCCTTCCCCAGACAGGAGCTCTCCTCGCTGTTTGGTGAGGAGACACCATCTTACCCTGAGTGCTGTGAGATTTGTCACTGACAGCAGAGCAGGGGAAGTGCTGATGAAGCCATCTGTCCTTGAGAAACACAAAGCTCCCAGGTTTACCAAAACCTGGAGGTAAAAGCAAATGCAGCATTTTCCCAAGACAAACATACTGTTTTATTTATTTTCGTTCCATTTACACAAACACAGCAAATCCACTGAAACACAAATGGCTTCCAACTATATACCTGCAGTTCATGTTTGTACCCACTTTCCTAGATTTTGTTTGCAGTTTTAGCTCACTACTACTCCACTCACTGGCCAAAAACTGGTGCAGCAAAGCACTAAATTAGAGCCAAAAGTTTAATTTAAAATTCCATGTTGATCCAGCTTTAAAAGAGCATGTTTCACCATTCAGGGCATGGATGATAGCAAAGTCCATTCACCTATTCCCCTTCCCATCCCCTGAGTCATCTTCAGCAGCCTGTGAGTCAAAAGTGTAACTGCAGCTCCTGCTGATGTGCCCAGATGAGCTTTCAGCAGGCTTTGATGTGCCCATGTGGGATGCAGCAGCACATTTGGACAGCAATCCTTCATGTCTAGGAAGGAAAGTGTTAAATCCAAAATCCTCTTGACATAAAAGGGATATTGAGATGAAAGAATAATCAATCTTTCATAAATAATATACATGGGTGGGTACATTATATATTCAAAGCTACAGTCAAATGGTTGGGGAGAATGATAATTTATTCTGTTGAATTTCTTCAGAATGAATCCTGGAACAGATCAAACAAAAAAGTTATAAAATAGGAATTACAGGTAATGAAGGGCTCCTTGTTGCACAGCCGATCTAACTCTTATACATAATTAAAATATATGAGGTCAGGGATAAGCTTAAAGGTGATTATGTCAGGAATCATTTTGTTATTCTTTTATTAAGCAATACTAGACCTATATTTGTTTTATCAAGACATATATATACAATATGAAATGACTAGGATTGAAATGCATATTTTAAATTAATGTGTTTTGATTAAACACAGAAGTAGCAGAGAACTTTAATATTTGTACCTTGTATCTGTAGCAGGCTTGCTCTAGATATCTAAATTATTTGCCTTATTGCAAATTCATTCCAGGAAGCAACATTTCCAAGAGGAATCTTTTGGGGATACCATCAAGTTTCCTTTTTTTGCAAAGTTTTTTAGCCATTGTGTCTTGGTGAGCTGAGTTCATGGTGAAGCAACAGCTGCTTGGCTCAATAACTCTCATTACACTTCCAACATCTACTTTGCATAATTTTGCCATGGGTATTTTTATTATTTAACTACCTGTTTATAATACTTGATGCAGATAACAATGGTGTGGTCCATGTGTGTAGCACAAATACTACATAAACCAACACACAGGTCTCTAAAATTATATATAATATATAGCTGGAGCTACAAGCAGGCTCAAGGGATGGTGAGTAATTGTGTGTTACTCAGCCAAAATGAAAGCATGGGTTTATACTTGTTTTTAGAACACCTGTTCATTTCCTTTAGTTATAATTAATAAACAGCTGAGAAGTTTTGAAACCTGACTGGAGTTTTGAAACCTGACAAGCAACTGCTGACAGTATAAACCTAATTCCCATGTGAAAGCAAAAGACCCAAAAATGAAGGCAACACTGGAAGAAACTTCTTAAAAAAACTCCACTTTTTTTTTTTTTTTTGGTCAAAACAGTAAAAAAATGTCTTGGAAAGAAGTAGGATCTATGAAAGACAGTAGGAATGAAGCTGGGGAGGGTGGATGATAGGAGGGACAAAAGAGACAGGGGGAACCTGAGTTCACATCCTCTTTATGAGCAGCGTTCTGTCAGGGAAGAGCAGTGATTACTGTGCACCAGCTCCCAGACAGAGGCAGAAAGGCTGACAATCCTTATCTGGTGGCAGATGTTCAATGGCTTTTGAGAGAACAGAACTGTGATGATTTGTCCCATTCAATTTTGAAGAGAAAACAAAAGGAAGAAAAAAGTTTCTAATATGCCTCCTCTTATGCTTTCAACCTAGATTATAGTCTCTTCAAAGGCTGGTGCACACTCAGCTTCCCAAATAGTTTTAAAGGAAATATATAAACTGAATTTTTAAGATTTTTCTGCTTCAGTGTGACAGACTGTCAGAAAATTAAAGTAGCAAATTCAAGAAGGGTTTAGTCTTTGTTTTCTGGTTCTTTTCTTCTTGGCATTCACTCAGAAAAGCATAAACAATTCTCTTTGTACTGGCCACATAAGGATTTTTTTTCTGGGGGAGAAAAAAAAAAAGCAACATCCAGGGAGATAAAGAGCTCTTGGATCCTTTTCCAGCATGAAAAAGAAATTGATTTGAGAAAGGGAATCTGTGAGATAGTAACCACCTTTCCAAGTTTAATGTAATTAAATTTAATCTACAAAAATATTATTCTCAAATGCAAATTCAGGGAAGGACCTGTCTGCATTTCAGATCTGGGCCATGTTCTTTTGAGTCCCCTGTTTCTATGTGAACAAAGAGAAGGAAAGGGAGCACAGGTGGCTGCACCTTTGGAGGCTTTAAATTATTCCTGAAGTTTTGGGTGCTTCTGGAGCTCTGATAGGAAAGTATTGACTGTCAGCATCCCTTCAGAGGAACAGCCCAGGAGCAGAGGCATGCAGGGGTGCAGGGACTGAGAGGGGAAGAGTGAGAGGTGATGGAAGTGTAAAGAATGCAAATGAAAGATAAATGTTACCATTTATTCATAGCTACAACCATGTTATGGAAGATAGATTCTACAGGACTCAAGTGACTTTTAATATAAAAGTTACAAGAAAATTGCCAGTTTTTAAGGGTGTTTTCAAACATCTGAGGGATCTGTATTTTCCTCTCTTTTTTCAATATAGAAAGAACTTGTAAATTATTTAATTAAAGTGGGAAAACTAATTTACCATTTTTAGCAAAATTGTTTCATTTACTTCATAGCTGAAGGTTAACAAAAAAGGTTATAAGAAAATTCTTACTTAGAACTGCTTATATATCACAATTGAATGCTGATAAACCACGTTTATATGACAAGAAGTTCCATTTTATGTTCTCTTGTGCCCTACCTAAGAAGCCAGATTTACTGTACAGTAATTTGCCTGATAGTAAATAAAAAATTGTTCCACAATATTTTCTAGTAGTTCTACTTTGGTTACATTCATGGATCCACATTCTAGCCCTTTAGAATACAAGAAATCTAAGTGATTTTCAGATTTCTTCTGCACACCTCTGAATGACACTATAGATTCTTAACATCATTTTTGTTATAAAAAAGATAATAGGCAAAGATGTGATCTGAAAATTTATCAGAACTTGTGGGTCTGATTGTCTGATTGACATGCCCATTAATTTGACCACTCACACTATAATAAAGTATTTCATGGATCAAATTAAGAACTGAAGAGAACATTGCATACTTCACGAGGTAAATAACTACATACATAAAATTTTATTTAAAAAACCAGGGATCCCACAATGTCCCTTAGAGTGGCAGGACCCCTGCAGCTGCAATCTCATCCATGTTTGGATCCACAGCCCACGGAACATCAGAGCTGCAGGGAATCCAAGGCACAAACCCCAAATGCCACAGTGTCAGATAAGCAGCAGCACAGAACAGAGAGAACAACCACAGAAAGTATATCCCTGACATATCCTTAAAGTAGAAATGTTTCAACAGGTTTTCATGAGCTGCTCTTTAAAGGTCACATTACATTGCTGCTGTTTATTTCCTCATCAGTTAATCAGGTGCTGTTTCCTTTTTGTAAGGTGGCCAAACCCCAGTAAATGAGTTTTAGGCTTTTTTTTTAATGTTCTGAGCCTGAGCAGAGTATGAGTGTTTCTTTTTCAGATCACAGATTACTACAAAGTAGAAGTAGCTACTGTGTTAACAGAATTCTACTTATCTGGGCTCTCATCCTGAAAATCCAGAAACATGTCTGGAATTCACATGTTTGAGTAACATTGTGCTTGACACCAGACATTAAAACCCTCAGTATTACAAGTAAGTGCAAGGAGAACTCACAGGGAAGATGTCTGGGAGACGATTCCTACGTGCCTCTGTAGCTCAGAAAAAAGGATCTATCTCTGAATGAAGAGAAACAAGTATTGATAAAAGTGAAGACTGTAGTGTTTTGGTGCTTTTCAGGCACGTTTTTGCAAAGGATCAAAATGCCCAGATCCACCAGACTTGACACCCTTTACATCCTTGTAAAATTATGGCCCCTCTGAGTCACTTACAAATCTGTGTTTCCAGCTTCTTTCCAAACTAGCCCTCATAGTCCCAAGCTGGAGGCGGAGGAGAAAAACCAGAAACTGCAGCACCTAACAGAGCACTGAGGAAAACACCCCAGGCATGGTCCTGCCTCTGCCACCACCCCAAGAACTCTGATCCTTTTTCAGATTTCTAGAAATTGAGAGGAATACCACAAAATGCAGAAATTCATGATCTCTTGGTTTAAAACAGCACTTGGAGAACTAAAAAGAGGCAATTAAAGGTAAATTTGTCCATCATTTACCATAAATTCATTTAGGTCTGAAAAATCCAAAAGTCTCCTCATGCTGCACTGATTTTTCTTGCACAATACTCACTTTATTTTGATGGGTTCTGTCTTTCAGGCTAATGACTGCTGGCATCAAACCCGTTTAGTTTTCCTCAATTCACCTCTGAATTTATTCTCTTACATTTTATTTCTGACTTTTCCCTCACTTTTTTTTATTCTGCCTTGATTTTGATACAATTCTAGCTCACTAGAGATTGTTTTTGAGAATTTTCCCACATTCTCTTTCAAAATAGACTCCAGAAGTGGGAAGAGGTATTTTAGACTATTCTTGCTGCCCATTACTGCTTGGTTTAATTTTTCTGACTTCTGAATTTTTATGAATGGTGCTGATTCAGAGTTCTCAGTGAGAAACATTTGACCCCTTGATTCTGAGAGAACACAATGCCAATATGGCACAATGATGCAGCCATCACCTCTCTTTATGTGCGACTACCATGGTGTTACACCCTCAGTTTATTCCAAATTTATGTCACAAGAGGAGAATCTGAACCCACAAGCTTGAAACTCAATTAAAAACCACATCTGTTTATTTTATTGCTAAAATCTAGGACCTGTTACCAGGTCAGAAGAAAACATCTGTAAATTCTGGGACTTCCTCAGCTCTGCTGCTTTTCCCCCATTACCTTCCCTCCTGTCTCCACACATTTATCAAGTTGTTGTTTCCACTCACCCCTTGTGAAATAAAACTACAGAATTAATAGGAAGTGTAGCAATGAAAGGTTTCATTCAGGCATTTTTTCCCCTCTTGACTCTCTTGCAAAAGCACTAAAATGGTCCCAGAATGCTGCAAAGTCTCAAACACCCAAGAGACAAACAGCCATGGTTCTGAGGAAGGCTCAGCTGGAGGTGCTACCCAAGAGGATGACCTTGCAGCAGTGGTAGCTGCAATAACTATTTTAATTAAAGTAGTACATCTTTGAAGAAAATCGGTTAAATGCATAAACTCTTACAAGAATGAAAAGGGATATTAAAAAGTAGGGGTTATTGAAGGTATTTTTGAATTTTTAGAACATCTGTTCAATGTTAAACTTATGCATCTTTGGGAAAGCTTTAAAATTTCTCAATTCCTCTGTGATGTCTTTAGTTCATCCTGTCAGGGCTGAGGAGCAGAGAAACCACAGGGATCATTTGGTTTGAGCTTCTCAATCAGTAGGAGGAAATGCCTCTGTTCTACAAGGGGTGTGCACATGCCCAGGTATTTACAGAAGGAGGGAATCCAAGAAATCTTCTGCCTATGTACACAATAATTGAGAAAGGGTTTGATACCCATTAAATGAAAATATTCATTTTCAGAGTAGTATTTTCCTGCTAACATTTAAGAATTATTTGGAAGATTTAATACAGTTGGGATTTTTTTGGAATAGAAAGGTGGTCCAATGAGCCACCAAGATGTAAAATTTATTCAGAATTATTAATTAAAAGATAACTGTCCTTAAAGCTCCATTGTCTCACTGTTTTTGAATTTGGATCCTGGTATATAAAAGCTGAATTCTTCCATTTTCTGGCCCTTGTTTTTAGGGGAAATGCTTATAATCAATATTTCATGTTGAAGAGTTTGAACTCAAGAAATATTGACTGACACAGAGAGATCTTTTCTGCGTTAGTGCTGATTTCCTGATTTTGAAAAGTTTCTGCTTCTGTAACTTCATCTTCAGCAACTCAAATTTCCCCATATTCTTTCAGCCAAAATGACTGAAGTATTACATGAGCAGAGAAGCAAGAATTTTTTAATGATAGAATGTTCTTTTCCTGTGATATGTTTTCCAAATTGCCATGATTAGTCAGCAGTGCTATTTCATACTTTTATCATCATATATATCCCAAGCAACACCCCAACAAGCTGAGAAGCACAAATATATATATAGCAGAGCTATTACCTTCCTTAAATACTGTTTATGCTGCAAATTAAGACGCAAAACAAGCTCACAGAGAAGCATAAATCTTAAATTATCTGTGGACATGAGGTCTGATTTTCCCACATTTTTAGAACATGAGACCAGGGGTGAATGTAAGATGCCTCTGCTGAAGTCCTGTTGAAAGCTCATGCATGCTGTGTATTTGAAGTTTGTCATTTAGTATATCTAAACATCCAGTCAACAGACACCATTCATTTCATTTGGACTCAGTGAGATTTTATATTTCCAAAATAGCCCCGGGGAGTCACAGACTAGTCCAGAATAAGGCCAATATATTTCTTCACTAGATCAGTCCCCAGTTCATGGCAAGAGACTGGGGCCACTTTTCCTTCTGTGGCTCCAGTCTAAAGGTTTATAAAGTTTTTTTCACCTCCTTAAATCCACCAAAGTGTTGAACAGAGCTCAAGAGTTCTCAGCTCCAATCCACTGCCCTTGAACCCTGTTCTTCTGTGGATTTTGGTTTACATTTTATTAAGTTTCCCTCAAGATAATTCACACACACATATGCACACTTAGGCACATAAAACAGTGTTTAAAAGCAGCATTTACAGAATTTTATAGCAATTCATAGCAGGCTAATGAATTCAGCCATCTTTGGGCACTGCCAGCCACAAAGTTTTTATGTGACTATCTTTGCTGCTTCAAGATAACTAGAAGGCATTTTTTAGCTAAATGATTCTGTGGTGCTCTCATTGATGATGTATAACTCCATTTACAGTTGTAATCTGGGTAACAAAATGAATAATCCATCATTGTACTATGAATAGTAAATTAACCCAGATAAAAGTGTTGAACATCCAATCAGAATCATTAAGTAAGCAGAAGACTAAGATTGGTGAGGACACATTGGAAGCAATTATAACTAATGAATACATTAACTTCAGGCTTGAGAACAGCATGGCTGATATTCCAGTCCATCAAAATAAAATTAGATTGGGGGCGAGCAGACACAATATGGAACAGTCTCTGAAAATAAACAATTATCCAGGAAAGTAATTATTTTGAAGAGAAAGCTTCCTAGCAGTGATGTATTTTACATCACAGAAGACCTGCTGCATCTGCTGAAGGTGGTGCTGTGTAAATAACAGAATAAAGGCATGTACTTCAAAATGTGCTGCAACAAAAACATCAGAATCACCAGGGGTGGGGGAGAAGCAAAGACAAAATAAGTTAAAAATGCTTTTGCATAGAGCCCAAAATAGTTGATTAGCTGCTGTGAAGATCATGGGCTATGCATTATGCTAATTACTTTAGCTAACCTGTAAGGTAGTAATGTAATGACACACTGATTGTAAAGTCTTGGCAGAGTCAAACTGGCTGCCAAACCCCAAAATACTTCAATGCTTTTTCCTGTACACCTAATGGATTGTGAAAGAGGATCACTGAGCCTATATTAGAAAAAGAAGATAAACTTGCACAAACCTTTTGAGCGTGTGGTACTGCTTTGGTGTCCTACAAACAGTGCTCCTGGTGATTCCAGCATTTAGATATTCTCTGAGCCTTCCACTACACTCAAGTCCAGTATAACTACTTTCTTCCCATGAGGAAAAAATCACCTTTCAGATTGCACATGCAGCTCTTCTACTTACTCCATCAAGTTGTGAAATCTCTGCAGACCCAGTGGGTAACACTGTTTTGCATCCATGATATTCCAATATTTATGGAAATCCTTAAACAAGCTCCAAATCTGTTTCAAATATTGTGCCACAATTCCCTGGCAGACCCCTCTCCTGACTGCACCTTGCAGGCTGGGTAGGGTTGAACCAGTTCCCCAAGCACTGCATGAAATCATCCCTCCACCTAATTAATCCAATTAATTCCCTGATCCTTCCACACAAGTGCAGGCAACGGTTGATTTACATAAAAATCGCTGCACTAGGTTTTAAAGTAATTTTATGGCAATAATATTGATTTTCCAAGCATTTAAGGAATGAGATGGTGTTTACTTGTTTATTATTTTAGACACTGTAAGACACCTCAAAGTTAGAACAAACTCAGGGCAAGAAATAAAGCATAAACTTCCACTGGAAGAGACACAGGCTGGATCTTCATACTTACAGTAACTTAGCTATGAACTAATTTTATCTTCATTTTTAAATAGTTTACAGCTGTGGCAGGTGCTGAAAATTAGACTTTAAGGCACTGACAGGGAATTCTGGAGTCTTGTTATTTACACCACAAAATGACATTTCCAGCAGTTTGGAAGCTGGAAGTGCTCTCAGTGACCACTTCAGCAAGGCTGGACTGAGGTCACTGGTGCTGTGTCACCTGTTAGTGGCAGCTCACTCCCAGCCTCCAGCTCCTTCAGAGTCAAAGAAACCTATCCACAACCAAAGTTTGGGTGATTCCAGCCAGATTTTGACAAGTTTAGAATCTGGCAGCCCTCAGACATCAAGCTATTCCTGCAAGCAGATCCAAAACTCTGGCTCATACCTAGGGCCTAAATCAGGTGGGAATTTCAGAACTGTTTGGTATCTCCCATCTCACGGTGAATGACCATCAACTATTAACTCTTCAGCTGCAGAATGCTGCACAATACAGCAGTATTTCATCTTTTCAAGGCTTATTTTTCCTGAATTCCAGCTGAGTTTTACATCAGAGCCAAGCTGGAATTACCTTAATTAAGCATAACAGTGAAAGATTGATTTTACTTAGCTGAAATAACTTGACAATGTCTTTCTTGTAACTGGTTACCTGTCAGCTTTTAATGGACTGGTTATTACTCATTTTATCTTAAGGCAAACACTACTAATAAAGTTTTAAAAACATTGCTCTTGCAGAGCTATTTTTTTCATTGTGGGCCTAATACACAAGTAATTATGTCATAAAACTGGAAAAAACTCTCAACTTGATACATTAGCTTATTCTGAGTTTGACAATATGATTAAAATTGTTCTGAATCTTTCTCCCCCAACAATTTACTCTGAACTAAAAGTGCTGAGCATTGCTATTTATAATCCAAGGTTTCAGTGAACAAAAATGAACTGTTTAAAATATGCAAGGTGGTAAAAACGTCTGGAATGAGCCAGAGGTAAGAAACTTTACTGATTTGACAATGATTGCAATGCAGCTGGAGACTTGCAGGGTTTAGACCTCCTGCAGAAGCAGGGGATCAAAATCTTTAGGAATTGAGTCTCCAAATCTCCTAACACTTGAATCTTCTGACTTTTTTTTTTTTTTTGTTTTTGTAGGATTTTATTCATGGTCTCCCATACCCATAAAGAAAAAAAGCAAAACCCCAAACCCAATATCTTAGCAGATTTATTCACAAATTAAATTGAGCAGGTTGGTTCAATTGCACATTTGGTTTGTATTTTGCTCTGTGATGTAATTAAAACTGGTCTCATTTCCCTGGCTGTTACACTCTATAGTTATGACTTGCAGTTTTAGTGTCTACAACAACCTAGGCTTTATAGTATTTTCTAACCTTGTGGCTATAATAAAGAAAAAAAATCAGCCTCTTCTGTCACAGAAAACTGGAAAACTGACACAAATCACTTTTCACCTTGTCCCATCAATCCAAATATGAAATACCTTGATATTTAGATGAATATTTCAGTTTGTACAACTCAAAAAATTCTTAACTTGTAAATCCTATAGATCTGGTATGAAGGTCATGGAGAGGGAATGAATACAAGACACTAAGCTGTCATTTTTATGGTTACTTTTCTGTTCATTAGCATGTTTAAAATAAACAACCCGGTTGTCATTTTTCTTATTCTCAGCTAACACAAATTCCTTTTTTAAAGCCTGTTCTATACATATTTTCACTGGTTTTGGATAATAAGCCTTTTCTTCCTCTCATGATTAATTAATAATTTTAGATTTGCTGGTTTTAGAAGGCTCAGTGACAGACCCACTAAAGTCCAGCTACTTGGGCCTTTTCTTTTCAAAAGTCTTTCCCATCCAAAGGGAAAAAATGAAATATATTTTATAGCAGAGATCACATCAAATTTAGAAACCCACATTATCCCAGAAAAGGGTAAGAAAGCTCAACACTGAGCCCATGCATCACTCACAAACTGCTCCACTGCTACCACAGAACACATTTTCCCCTGACAAGTGGAATTAGATCTGATGATGTAAGGAGGAAGCCTGACATCACAGGGAGCAGGATAGTGTCAATCCCCTCGTATTTCCATGGCTCTAAGCCAGGGCTTCCTCCTTCCACTGCCTCCACAGCAGCTAACACTGGAGCCTTTAAATACCATTATTCCTACTGTGCCACATGTTCACTGTTTGCTGTAGGAAAGAGTCATCCAGGCAAGGTCGTGGCCAACCAAGGAGTGTTTACATTTTTCAAATGGGCACAACAGAAGATTTCTGCAGTGAGAGAAAACGTGCACTTCAGTCCAACACTTGCGAGGCTTTGCTGAGGGGTAACACTCTGTTCAAGGCTGTGTTCTGCTGTTAAAGTGAAGGACACTGGAGCTATCTACAGAGACATTGTGATGGCATTAAACTGGTGAAAAAACCCACAAAAAACCCCTTTCTCTTGTGAAGAGAAAATGAGAAGAAAGCAATAAGTTTTTGTGTTACTTTGAAATACAAGTAGCAGACACCCTCATTTTCAGCAGTGGCTGAGCCATAGAAGATTTATGCAGGAAAAGTAAATGCAATGAAGGAAACCAACACTCCTCTAAGTTCTCATTAAGGAGACCTTTTATCCCAGTTCAAAATAATGAACTATTATTTTTATTTTCCATCCTGCAAATTACCTAAATACTAAAATCCCACTGGATTACTGCTACTGGGACTCACTTTCTCATGCATTTATTTATTCTGCAGACACAGGTGAAGCATCCCCCTGGCAGCACCCAGCAGAACAGAGCCATACTAAAGGCTGGGTGAGCTCAGGGGATGCTGTGTTTAGGGATGTAACTCCTCAATTTGGGCAGCAACACTGGCCCCTCTGTGGCTGGTAAAATATAAAATGACCTTGCCACCTGCCACAACTAACTGAACCAGATGCTTTCTCCTGACAGAAGCATGAGTTCTACACCAAAATATGTGAGAAACTCTTCAGACACACATCCTTGCCTTCCCTAAGTCTCTATGAAAATAATCAGTCACTTGTAGGTCCTTTTTCTTTTCCTAATACTTCAGCAGTATTAGGAAATATTTTGTGTGTACATGCAACAATTGCCAGTAGTGGCTCTGCTAAACTTATCCTGGTGTGCAAAGGCATCATTTCACCTTAATTCAAGGACAAACACAACTTATTTCTCATTCCTTTCACAGTGGTGGTGGTGATGTCCTCAGACCTGGGATTTTGACATTCTTGCACAAGGCAGTGTGCAAATCTGCCCCAGGGAATTAGAACCCATCATCATCATTTGCATAATTAACACACTAAAACTTCTCACTATAAGGAAAGACAGTAGCAGCAGTTAACACTTCTCCTTAGATCTTTGCAGGAAAACTTATTCTCTATAATTTCATATTTCTTGTAACCTCCAGGAAATGGAAAAAGGGTGAGTTGCATTCTAGAACTTAGTTATCTCTATTGTAAAGAAAAAAATTCAATGGCAATTTTATGTAGAGTTTGAGAAAATGTGAGATAGTTTGTTTTTAAGATCTCCAATCAGAAGTTTTAACTACTTTAAACACTCACCTCTCTTTCAAACATGCAATTGGGATGAGGTTCTGCCACTTTGTTTTTTTCAATAACACATTTTAATTGAAGCTTATTTCTTTGAGAGCAAATGCAATGATACACTTTCAGTTCCCATTTATTTCTACAAAACAAAGATAGGGCTTCTCTAAAGCTCTTCTCACACATGAATCAGGCACTGAAAACCTTTCATGAAAGTCACACCCAGATTGCTTATATGAAAGTCTGGATAAAATGATTCCTTTATTTCAGCAGGTATGAGATCTAGCCCTAAATATCAGATGCACACAGCTTTGGACTGTGCTGGACCAGGAACAGTAAATCTGAAGCTGTACTGATGTCAATGAAAATTCTTCATTTTTCACAACTTAAAACGAACCATTTTCAATGGACAGGAACTGACTCAGACAATCACAGCATGAATTGCATAGCTCTGTTCATGTACTATTCTGGAAGATTTCCTTGACCTACCACAATTAAAAAGTTTCCACGTGCCAAACATCATGTAGATGTTCTGCTTGGAAGGGTATTTTGAAGCACACTTGACTCTTGCTGTATAAAATAAAATGAAAAAGTCCACATAGAAATAACCCCATGTCTACATTTTATTGCAATCAGCCAGAAGACAATCAGAGAAAAAACTTATTTGTCTTTTCCACAATTCTAATCATAAAAACAACTTTCATTTGAGGCCTGTAATTAACCTTTTTGTATTATTGCAATTTGCTGAAAATCAGAGAAACTGAAACATGAAACTGAGCTTAAAAATGTTCTTGCTTATGTAAAAGGAAATGCATCATGCAGCATCAGACATTTCATTACAGTAATATTTTCCTTCTCTCTTTTTCTCTTTGGATCTTTGCCCTTCTGTAATTATACAACATTAATTCCTCCTCAAACAAAAAGCCAGATGTTTGCAGGCTCTGAGCTCAGTCTGATCTGCTGCTAAAAGCAGCAAGTCCAGCATTAGCTACTAATGGTGTCTTCCTTCCATTAACCTGGATACAGGTAGCACTCCCAAAAGGAGCTTCCAGCATCCAGCTTTGAATTTTTTATTTTCTGGGAAAACAAACTATAAGACCATGGTCAGGGTCTGGACACATTCTGAAACATTAAGTACACAGTCAGAGAAGATTTGGGTTAGTTTTGTTTTGTTGCAAGCCAATTCTGGAACAGCTGAAAGGCTGCTTCCATGAATTAATTTAATTATTACTTTGAAAGCTAATTTGTAAACCCTGTTTTTCATTAAAGCAGCGGTGGTGGGGGGGACCCAGAACACAGAGATTAGACCCAGCCATTGTACACTAAGAGCTGTTCTCCAGGGCTGTCTCAAAGAGAGAGCTCCTCTTGTCTGTCCCCTGTGTGGGAGCACTGGGAGGGGGTTCCAGGGCTCTGCTGTTGACATCCTGCAGCAGAAACCTGAGCTGCAGCTGGCATTTGGTCCTTTTTCTCAGACATGCTGATCTCACCTATTCTGTGGAGGGTCTGAGTTGTCAGACACTCCATCCTTTCCAAGAAGGATCCGTGGGAGCAACCCCTGCAGGTGCATCCTCCAGGGAATCTGGCACAAACTGGTTTGTGGGCACCTGAACTGTGTCAAGAGATACAATAAAGGCTTGGGGTGAATCCCAAACACCACAGGAGTATTACCTGACTGATCAGGCCTGGCAGAAATGCAGCCAACAAATCTCGAGCAGAAGCCAGACTTCTCCACCAAACCAGAGCAAAAGAACTTCATTTTCCTTCAGTACCTTTCCCATATCCATTAAAATGGAATGTCATTTAAAAAGGGGAAATGACATCTCCATTATCCATTTTCTAGACCTTTCTTGTTGTGATGTATGAAACACCACATTAATAACACAGACTCTGTTAATGGCAGCTTTTTAATGCTATTCCAAGAGGCTGTTTCTGCTGTACTAGCATCTATAAATACAAAGGAATGCCTCTGAAATAATAGAAATATAAAGAAATACTTAAAATTAAATTGTAGTGGATCAAGATTAGACAAGCACTTCTATTCCCTTTGGATACATTTGTAACATTTAATCTAATCATCATTCAGCAGTAGATACAATTCCAGACCACATCAAAGCAACTAAAATACTGCTTTGATGGTTTAATAGTAGCTGGCAGTGTAATGACAGGTGGCCAGAACCACAACCTAATTTGAAACAAGCTGCAAGGGTGGTTGAAGACACAGCCTTGAATTCTGTGAAGCGTATTTCTTTGAATAAAGTGAGAAATTCAGCTGAGATCAGAGTAAATTCTGAGTGCTGTGCTTGCTGTACCTTCCCATTGGTGCTGCCTCAGGAACCGGCTGCACTGAGTGCATTATTCAACAGCAGTAATGCTGCTGCTGGCTCAGGACTCTTTTCAGTACTCTTAGTACTCTTGTGTTAATTTAAGAGGAGGAACAAAAAATTCTCATTGTAGGTGTTCTACAAAACATCACACAGTTAGCAACAGGGCATGTTCTCTCGAGGAGCTGAGTGAGGATAAACACAGCACCGTCACCTGCCTGTGGCTGTCATCGCCATGCCCCCAGCCCCAGACTTCTGCTAGGAAACATCCCAAGCACCCATTTTCCTGAGAATCCATGGAAATGCATTTTCTGCAGTTACTTTTTAGTCTTACTCCCCAAGTAAGTCTGCTTTGGAAATTCTTCTCCAGCAAAACCTGTTACCTTTACCTGTAAGATTGCCAAAACAGGAGAAGATTAATTACATGAGCTGGAAACTAAAACTACAAGGTACAACAAAAATCACTCATCTACTTCAAAGTTTCACAGCAGATGAGGCTTTCAAAATATTATGAGTTTGTTATATGAGGAAATACCTGGGGTTTTTTGCATGCAGAAAGAGTGTAAATAGTTTCCAAGCTTAATCACAACAAAGAACCATTAGGTAGTAAAGGCATCACTCAGATATTCAGAGGGGCAGAATTTAACACTGTGCTATGCAAAGGAGGCTCTGAAGTCACCAGAGGTCTTTCATAATTCTTAGTGCAGCTCTCAGAGCAGCTTTCTTTATTAGGAACAGATATTCCCCCTTCACTAATAGTAGCAAAATATACTTACCTTTCAAAATATTATCTGTAAGTCTTTAAAAGACACCTGCTTTGAAATTCAGCAGGTTTCTTCAGGGAAATAGTGTAAAACAGAACAGATTAAAAGGCCCTTTCATGAAGCAATGAATTAGAGCTACTTGTCATCAAAATTCTCTGAGCATTCATGTAGCAGAGAAAAAAATTGCAAAGATTAATTGGTAGAGAGAAAAACTGGTCTTAAAAGCCCTGTAAGCTGAAGTGAATCAGGAAATCAATTTCTTACATATGTTTTGTCAAAACAACAGGAGCATATTTGTAGAAATAAACTCTAACGAATACATTATCTTGGAAGGTTAGGCTTCTTCACTGGAAAAGTTTTCTGGGTGTAATCATCAACTGTTTTTTAATAAAAATAACTGCCCAACTACACATTGGTATTTACTGCAAGTCAATTTACAAAGTCATGACACAGAAATAAATGTTAAGCTTCAGTTAAATGAGTTGTCCCTAAAATGGCTGTAAAAATTAATGACTGAACAATCTCTGCCCTTTTGAAGTTCCTGTATTCCTTTTTTTTTGTGCAAATTGTGACAAAAGAGACAATTTGAGAGATCAAGGATCTTCACATTTTTACTGTATACCCTACTTCCTAAGGCTTCTCCTTCATCAGACATTTTTGCATTGTAACATTTAAAAGTTTCACCATGGAGGCCAAAAAAACGCAGTTTTCCCCTATAGTTTGATTTTGAAATTGTGTGGTTTGACATTTCAGTGACAAAAGCATGGACTGATCAATATCATTACATGCACTAGAAAAAGTTCAATGTGTTTTACCTTAAAACATACTTTGTTTTGAAATCTATCTTGTCCTTCAAATTGCTGCATTAGTTAATGCAGCAAAACATATCACCTTTAAGTAAAATATTTAAAGGACTTTATTGCACTGTGCTATATAATACTAAAAAACTGATTTATTTAAAACTCTTCAAAATCCCAGTGGATGACAAAGTGCACACAACAGAGGAGGTGTTATGCTGTGAATTACAAAACTTTCCAGCTCAGGAGTTTGTGACTAATTAAGAAAGCTTTAGAAGTGTAGGAAGGCCAATAACACTACACAGAATGTTAAGGAATCAATATTTTTGTTAAGGGATCAAGTGTTTCTGTGCATATTTTCAGGTTGTTGGCAATTAATGATCTTGTTCTTGCAAGAAGCTTTCAGGATCACATGGGAATGCTGATATTCAACTTCTGTTTTGGAGAAAACAGCCTGAACTTTCTAACCCATAGCTGGAGGATTGCACTGGACTTCAGCTGATCCTCACCTAGAATTCCTTATCACTGGCCATTTTTCATTTTGGTTCTGATGAACTGGAAAAAAAAGAAATTCTAACTCAAAATTGAAAAACTCAACTACTAGAATCCAGTTAAGTAGCTATCACATTTAGGAAAGTTTTAAAATTGGCAAGAAGTTATAATCTATAGCCTTAAGACAGATAATATACATATAAAATTACATCTTGTTTTAAAAGAAGCTTCAGGATTTTTCCCTCATCAAGTATGTTTGTTTGTCAGCAATGGAAACTCTGAAGTTGTTGCCAGGAGAATTTCTGTTTGATTTCTCCCGGATGACAGAAGCCTGGATGTTGAGTGACCATTCTGTGCCACCACACAGATGGGGGTGTGAAACAGTATGCTGACATTTCTGCTGATTTTATTTAACCCTAAACCAAAAGAAAACAAAAGATTTGACAATTGGAAATCTGGTCCCACTAAAACTCAGGTGGTGCCATCCTGCCATAGCTGGTAACAATGATTATCCCAACACAGAGAGTTTCCACACAACTGGAATTACAGCTCCAAAGGAACCCAATAATTCTGCAATCCCAGCCACCAGGAGTTCACCACATGCAACAGAGAGCTTTAAACACATGATAAACTTTCATTCTGTTTTATGTTGCATCTTCAAAGACTGCCACCACAGACCTGTGGAAACCTTGGGCATCACTTAAACTCTGGAGAGCAGGATTAATGCTCAAGCCACATTTTTGATCTTTTAAAGTGCTTTACTCAAGAACACTCAGAACTGAGGGTGAATCACAGGGGTTCTGACAAGAACTGCAGAAGTTTAATTGTTGCTTAAAATGACCAATTAAAATAAAGCAGTTTCCTAAAGCCTGTTTTTCCCCTCCTATACAGACAGAATTGGAATTAATTATGTCATGGGCCCTCATTTTCAACCTGGGGAACATAACCCAGGTCCCAACCCATTATCTTCTTTAATAACTGCTAACAGAGAAGTTGCTCTAAAGTGAAGTACTGTGCTCGGTTCTTTACATACCTGTCAGGAAATTATTATATAAAATGTACAACCACATTTTACTGACAGGTACTTAATGCCAATCTTACACTTCACAGAAAAGCACCCCAAAACAAACCCCAAAAACCTTGAGCATTAGTTATATGTTCTTTGCTTAATTTTCAAGAACAATTAGCAGGTTACCCTTTGTTTTGATTTCTTTCTTGAAATCTAATTATTCCATATGTCCTTTCACATTTTGTCTGATTTGCAATTGTATTTCTCATTATCATTTTGGGAGGATATGCTGCTATTTCCTCTGGTTTCATTCTCTCTTTTATGTTTCACTTGTACAAAATTAATTACATTGTACCTTCAAGCATAATTTTAACAGTGTCTCCGTTGCACTGTGCCTGCCTTTAATTAATGCTCTTCTAATGTAGGTTTTAGAGCCAAATGGTGCAATATTCTGAGCATCAAAGAAACAAAAGATCTAACAAAGCTGAAATGAAAGAACCAGACAAAGCAGCAGACAATGTATTCTCATTTGAAAAATGTCACTTCAATTTTATTTTAGATAGTAGAACCAAAGAAGATTGTTTCTACTTTTTCCACATTCGTCACTAAACTTTGTGGTAAGACTCCCTCTAATCTGAGACTAAATCTGTAATTTGTGAAATGAGATTAATTTCTCAATTGTCTGCCTATCTGTTACAACTCTCTAATCCACATCCTTCTGGCAGGATTTATTTTTTTGTTTTAAAGACCCAGCAAGTCTTGGAGCTTCCCCATCGAACAAAATATTCAAGTGCTCTTCCCTTCAAAAAACTGAGGCAAATTACTCAAATTCCCTCTTGGCTGTCAATTCAAGAGGGCAGTGGGCAAGGACTATTCCATGGATTGGCCTATATGCCCTTTTTTTTAGAAATGCAGTGTTTGCTCACCATTGATCTAATACTTATTCAACCAGAAACCTGAGCCACCACAGACACTGAGGTAATAATTGTAGTTTTGCAGGGCTCTGGGTGTTTCAGACTCATTCTGATCTTTGGGTTCCAGGGACTTCAAAGTGAAGCCTTGGGTGTTTCCTGTTTCTATTAGGCACAAAATAGATTTTACTGAGGTCAGGAGTTTTCTTATCACATTAAGTTTTCAGAGTTAATTTTCAATATGTAGCAATTATGAGCAAAATGGAGCTTTTAAAACTTGCTGATCATAAAAGCCAGTTTTTCAGCTGTATACAGCTATTTACTTAAGTGAACTGAGCTAAGTTTCAGGATCTGAAGTGCACTTTCAGTTAGGTATTTAGATTAGATTGACAATGGAATGAACTAAAAATGAATATCTTTCAGTTTCAGAACCTATTGAGCAGCAATGCTTGTGTGTGTATACATGTATATATATACATCACAGTGACTTTATTATGCACAAAGATGGTGCCTGCTTTTTAATAAGACCATTTTCTGGGCCATAATAAGCAGAATATTTGTGAAGGAGATCATTATAGGTAATTAAAGCATTAGGGATTTAGTTTTGTTAGATGGAGGCGCTCAGATGTAAAACCAAAGTACGTAACTGAATTTGGGGATTTACATCTGTGAGTTAAAGGTGTCAAGTTAAAATTATTTTCACTTGAAAAGGAGCGGGGGGCATTGTCTGAGGATTATTGCAATGGGATACATTTTTAATGGGGACAAAACTTGTCCAGGGATTCACATGAATGGCTGTCAAGGACTTTGATCAGCACTGTACCCACACATCAAAAGACATAGCTAATTCTAAACCAGTTTTGCTCATTTTTTGATAAGCAATAGTCAGTTCAAATAAAGTTTGCATGCTTCAATCACCTGCCTACATTGATCTGAATTATGCAAAAGTCACTTGAAATCCATGGTTCTGGATTTTATTTGTTTAATTTTATTAAGAAAAGCAAGCTTTGAAGCACTGTATGTAGAAAAGAATTAAATAAGCTTTGTAACAGAATAAGAGGTAAAAGAAACAAAACTAGGTGGGTCACATTTAGAGCTTAGCAAACTTGACAATGTCTTTAAGGTGAAGGAATAATAGAGTTAGTCAAAGTTCTCCCTTTCATGGTCTTATAATGTCAAGAGAACAGCATTTCAAAGCATGACATTACACAGGCTCATTCTTTTCAAGAGCACAAAAACTTTGATTTCAGAAACAAATGAAAGGAAAAAAGTGACTCTGAAACAAAGCACTCCCCACATGTATATTTTTAGTGCCACGTGTTCAGACTAAAGGGCCATATGCCCTCACATTACTTAATGCAGGAAAAAAGGCATTTCCAAACCACCTTTGAAATTTCAGTTCTTAGACAGTAAACTTGAAACTGGCCAGTAGGCAGAGGCCAGAGCCACATTTTGAAACATTAAATAACTTTAAAAAAATCTTTTGTATTTCAATTTTACTTTTATCCCTGAATCTTTTTCTTTGAAGATTTAACAATGGACTGTCTTTTTTTTCTCCTGAAGCTTCATTCTAAATCCTAAAGGGGCACTTTTCATGCAGTCAAAAATACAAAGTTCAAAACGTTCAGAGAAAATAAAGATAGAATTTAAGTGGCTTGCACACATCATAGACGTGGTTGAATTACACTCTTTTGCCTTTCACCTCTGCTAATATTTGTTCTAACAAAGGCAATAGTCATAAGTGTTTTATCACTGTGAATCCAGAATATATTCCTTTTGCCTCAGCATCATTGCAACGAGAATTTTCACATAAGTGCATTTTGTGCCTCAATAACGTCTGCTGTTTGTGGGACAGGCATCAATAAATGCCAAGAATGATGATTCCACCCCAGCCCCAGAGTGTTCACAGAATTTCCTGTCAGAGGGGCGATGAGCCCCAAAGCCTCTCCTGCCCCAGCCCTGCTGCAGGCTGACAAAGCAGGCAGCTGCCCTTGCCCTCCCTCGGAATAACCCCTGCCAGAAGCACTGCTGGATTTGTTTGTGTGCTCACTCAGGCTCTTTGTCCACACCAGCTCAGCTTGCTAGGTCTTGCACTGCACCAAGTGGAGCTTTTAAAAAGTATTTTATAAAGTACCACCGGCTTTTAACTTTCAGCTATTTTTCAAGTGCTGCTGATGTTTGAGCTGGGAAGTTCAAGATGCAGATGTTCTGCCCTTCAAGTCCCATGAATGCTGGTTTCTGGAACTGCAAAGCCTGCTTTGACAAGAACAGGTAGAGATCCCACTTTAGATTTTTTTTCTGTGAATGGAATAAGAGTAGAGAGAGATATTACACCTTTCAAAAGAAAACTGTCTAAATTTGACTCTAGTTGAATGGTGACAAGTTTAAAGCAAAAAAGCCAAGTGGTTTTACTTGAACTCAAACCTCTAGCTTTAAGAGGACTACATCACGTATTCAGCTTTTATATTCTTCCTCACTGACAAAGTGCTTGTACTTCTACTCCTACAACACAACAACACTGAGAATGCACAAAAATATTTGGACCCTCCAGCCATAAGGGACCAAGCAAGGAGCATCAGATTCTATAGTAATTTTTACTGTTGCTCACTTAGCCAGAAACTAGTAATGAAGGGTGAATTGTACCTCTGGTAATCATTTATTTCAAACCCCACCCATTTTAACTCCATAATCTTACAGTATTTCATCAGTATGCTCCTCAATATTCATTATCTTGCCATTTAAAATTGTTTTTCTTTTTGATGATGCCTACAAGAAAGAAAATGTAAGGACATTTTGAAGAAACAGGGACATGTGAGAGCAGCAGCAGCTGTGTGACATTGTTCCCTTCAGTAAATGAACCAGTGTGCACTCTTTGATGTATTACCATGCCAAGGTCACTCTGAGCCCCTAGGGACAGGTAGATGCTTTCTTAAGTACTTGCTGGAGTTTTTGAGAATAAAGAGGACATTCTATACCTCCCTGCCTCCTTTTATTTCTTGAGTCACTGAGTCTCATCAACAATGCAACAAGGAAACTGCCACCCAGCAGGAAAGAACTCAGATTTAGGGTTCTAAAGGACACTAATTCTGGCAAGAATTCTAATTCAGTCTTCGTGGTGGAAGATGTCACGATGCTCCTCACAACAAAATAACTACCAGTACCCAGTGATCTAAACATCATTAGTGGTGTGCAATATGAGTCATTTGTCACCCTTAGTACTGTCTAATTTAAACTATTCAAATACCTGAACCACCCACCCCACCCCCCCCAGCTTAAAATACATGTTGGAAACTCAATTGTTTGGTGAATGAGTTAATTTTAGTCAATGTTCACTTGCTCCAAAGCAGAGCTGGAAATCTGTGGTCTATGGTCTGTGTTAAACAATCATTTATGGGTACATGATATCTATGTTAGCCAAAACATTAACGATTCTGTGATGTAAGACTTTAATTATTTGTCCACCTATAGAAGGTGCTCATTTGACTGCAGTCATTCTC
Source organism: Leptocoma aspasia (assembly GCA_013399835.1). Taxonomy (NCBI): domain Eukaryota; kingdom Metazoa; phylum Chordata; class Aves; order Passeriformes; family Nectariniidae; genus Leptocoma; species Leptocoma aspasia. The sequence continues at coordinate 280,236 of VXAX01004078.1, read as the reverse complement.
AGTTTTTCTTTCCAACTTTTTCACTGTGGGCAAGCTATACCCTGCTCCACTGAGCCTAATTTTATTAATATAGGTGTCTAATTCTAAAAAAAGAAAATGAATGCTTAAATTCATCATTGAAGAATTTTAAAGTACTGAAAATGCCATAGATTTGAATCAAAATTGTCTATATAAAACATACCTGAAGAAAAACTACTTAAAACACAAAATCTGTATTTAATGGGCTTCTGAGTGAATTTAGTTGGCAGATGTCTGTATCCCAGAAATATGCAAGGAGAGGCCCAGAATAAATAAATAAATCGGGTATGGGTCTTGACATCACAGCTTGTAATCATTTTACAGGTATTATAGCCTTATGGAACTGCCTTTTAGCTACTATTCTGTGGAAAGAAAATGTTTTCATTGAGACCTAGCTCAGAAATCAGCTTTGTCTAGTGCTGAAACATTACCAAGAATTTCCTCTAACCAGGCACAGCATGAAAATATCTTCTTAGCCCTCCCAGTATGGGTGTGAGCTCTCCCCCCTGCAGCATCCAAGAATTCCAGGCTGCTCTGGGCTGCCTCACACTTGGCTGGCTGGTGCAGCTCTGCTCCCCTACAATTCTGATGAAGCTGTCTGGTTTTGCACAGTGCAGCACCACTGATTTAGTTGCCATTGACTAAGAAGTGGCGTGAGGTCACCGAAGGGAAAGTCAGAGGATGTGGATGGCTCAGGTCATGTTTGAACATGGGGAGAAAGAGAAAACGGAGAAAGAGAAAACAGAGAAAGAAGTCAGGCTGAAGTGTAGCCATGTGCATCCCTGTCTCTATTGATCTGCTCTTACACATGCACATTTCAGGCTCTGTCTAATAAGATGCCAGAGAAATCCTCAAAGAGATTCAAAAATACACCACAGCTTCAGAATGAGTGAAGTAGCAGGCTGGATAGAACCAAACAACTTCAGCACAACCAAGAAAAAAGATGTTGAAGCTAAACCCAGTCTTGCTGGCTGCAGTTAACTGAACAACTGTGGCTGTGCTTTGCACCCAGCTAAAACAGGGTCTTAACCCCTCAGTGTGAATTACTCTCAGATAGTTCAGAAAACTTACAGTACTTGGGAGTTAATTTCTAACTTTCTCACATTTAGCCTATGCACATAAGTTCTGGTATGCTTTGATCTTTTCCTTTGGAAGACAGAGGCTGATATTACTGCATAATTTCTAAAAGAAAAGTTAAAGGAAATTAAAGGCACCACTAAAACATGGATTTTTTTTTTTATATTAACAGAACTCAACTGGGATAAAGCATCTCTTTGGCTCAAAATGGAACTGATCAATTGTTCAACAGCTGGAATTCATGCAGTCTTATTTAATGATGTGCTCTAATGGCAGCCTTTTTATGCTTCATTTCCCAAAGGCAATATACAATGACACAGAGGAAAAGCCATGTAATGTACTGTAACAATATCATGGACTGTTGCTAAGATTTAAGGGAAATAAAGTAGTGCTAAAGTGTTAACACTCCTAAGGAAGCAGGCTGATGGATGGATGGTCTGTGCAAAGGAACCCTGAGCGGAAATCAGATCCATTCTTCTGTGGCTGCACAGAGACACACACTTCCATTTGAAAACCAAATAATTGCAGACCCTATGGGCTTCTGAGAAGTTTTACAGACTTGGCTACTCCCACGTGTCATCTTCAACATGTTCACTACTGTATACATCAATAAAATTCTGTTTCCACATTTGGGTGTTCATCCCAAACTGCTAATTGCCATGAACATTTCAATGTGGGCATAATCTCAAAGGCCAGTTTGTTACAAAAATACGAGAGTGTGATACTTGTGGAGCATTTCCTGACAAAAGCTGAAATAAGTAACATTGCATTCAACTTCTGTTACTCTGTTTTACTCAAGACATGTAAATTCTTCAAATAAGAGGGATATAAGGAAAGATTTGGGCACTTCAAGTTCAGCATTTGCTTTTCAAACCTATGTATAAAATCAAAAACCATGCTGATGATGTTAAGATCTCAGCGGGTTAAAAAACTTAACAAAAGGGAAGATCTTTGGTATGATCCTTTGAAATGGTGAAATGTAGGCTCATTTTTAACTCAGTACACAGCCCCAGTAAAACCCTGCTCACACTGCAGAGGGTTCACACCCAAAGGTGTGTGGGTTCATCTGGGGAGAGCTGCCAAGCAATCTGAGGTTGTATTGCAGTGACCAATGGCAATATCACATGGATGATCAGAATTCCTTTTTCTTAAACCTGATGCTGTTATCAAAATGCATTCCCCCTTTGAAATGGCAGTAGTACCTCATCCATTCCTCCTTGCACAACATTTTGATCCCTTCACAGAAACCAAACATTTACTGCTGTGTGCTCAGAGGCCACACTTATTTTGACTCTGCAAAAAATGAGCTCTCTGCCATTGAAACTGTCCCCTCTGCAGAAGGGACTTGCAGTCCTTTTAGGGGCTGCTTTTCCTTTAGGTCCTCTCCTGTTTGTCACTGGCAGCTAAATTTTTATTTTTTTACTTTTCTCTTTTCATTTTTTTTTTGCTTTTTACTTTTTACTTTTTTAAAAATTTTACTTTATTCAGGACATGAATTTTCATGTCCTGAATAAAGTAAAAACTCAACTTCTTATCTACCTCTTTGTAGTAATGAAAGGTGAACACCTTTCTGAACCAATACATGCATTTATTATGTGTACAGACTTTAAAGCACATCGATCTGTACAGGTAAATGAACACCCCACACAAAGCAAAGAGCTTTCCCTATAAAACTGCAAAGTTAATCATTCCTTTGATAGATCAATCATATCACATAAAGAAGTCTCACATTTTGTCTAGAAAAGGGCTTTTTACTTTTTTATTTGAGTCCTAATTGGCCATTAAGAGAAAGATACATTCTGCTTTGTCAAACTTAGATTTATGTAACATGCTCCCATTTTAAGTCTCTCTAAAGGTATCTTCACTCAAAGTCACAGTACATTTAACTAACAGTTTCATTTCAGCCCAAGATCTAAAGGAACTAACATATTTATTAAAGCATTTTGATCCTTCAGAGACAGATTAATAAGAAGCTTGTGACAGTTCAGCATGATAAAATGAGCCAATAAACAGCAATGTGTGCTGACTTTAGATATACTGATCCACAAATAATATAATACATATTTGGTTTGTCATAAAGAAAAATCACTTGAAAAAGCCATTGCCATGATTAAATACTTTCTGCTATCTCAAAATTTCTATATTCTGTACAAGTTTTCCCTACAAATTCCCTCAACAAATAAGCCCAGCAAGTCTTTTTCCTACATAAGGAAATCACAGCTTTGTATGATATCAATATGGAATAATGAGTCAAAATGCAGCATGAAAAGATTTTAAATATTGTATGGATTTTTGGGGTAAAAAATAGAGCACTAGAAGCCAGAAGTGTTCAATGTTCATTCACTATAAAACAGATGTTCAGGCTTGCCTGATTAGCTGTCATTTACCTATCTATGAATTATCATTTGTATTATGCATTTGTTTTATGGTAACATCTCAGAAATTCAAATTTTTTAATGTGGTCGTCAGTAACAATAGGGACTCAAGGTTTAGATCTGGGATATTCTTTCCTGTCCAACAACTTCCTTTATGAGAGCTCATCCTTTGTCACTGTTCCTGTTCATCCATTGCTTCACATCAAGAAAGGGTGAAGCTTGGGAAATACACACACACATGCTTCAGACACATTTCTGCCACTAAACATTGAATAATGGAGTCAATTGTTTTCTCATTTTCACTGTTTATACATCACTGCTGCCAAATGACTTTCCTGATGTCCATTGTGATTTATGATGTGAGAAAATACTAAAACTAATTTATACTAATAAATGCAAACAGCCCCATTAACATCAATACATATCCTAATTTACACCACCAAAGAATCCATACTGGTATACTTAGAGCAATTTCAGAGTATTGCCTAATGAAGATAAAAGGTCATTGTGCAAACTAGCAGTGATGGAAAGTTTACAGCAGTCATGCCAAGGTTCCAAATGCTGTGCATAAAACTTAATGTAGTGTACTGCACCATCCACTAGTGCTTAAAATAATGGCTCCTGAGATTCTGGTCATAATGATCCTTATCTAAATGTGAAAATAACTTTATAAATTTTTTCCTCCAGTCATTACTTCCTAATCTATTTTATATCTCTTCATCCAACCTGTCAGGCTGATGGGGGCTGAGACACAGGAGGAACTGGAATGGACCCTGCAAGTTACTCCTTGCTTCTCACAACAAAATTCATGCTCCCTTCATCTGGCATGGGTGTGACAGTATCAGTTAATTCTGTTACACTGAAATACTCACTGCATAACTAAACAATGCACAGCACACAGGAAGAAACAACGGCAGATTAAATTGTAAGAGAAGAAATAAAACAGCCCCATAAAATAATACCAATTGTGTTTACTAACCAATGTTTTTGACTTCAGCCCAAAACAAGTGTCAAATTCACAGTCTAGAATTTCAACTTAACTGTTGGGGTCTCTTGTTTGCTTTCTTTTTTGTTGGTTTTTTCCCCTATTCAAGTATTCAGAAGAACACAAACAGCCTTGAAGGTGCTGAGCTGATGCTGGCACACAAACCAAATTACCTTTCTTAAACAACTACGGTTGTATCATCAGGACCAGCCTGTCCTGACGGGAAATATTTGGATGTATTTCTTTGTTTTCTTCCAATGTCACAGCAATTAAACATTTTAAAAATGTGTGATAATGTCTTATACTTTAGAGACAACTTAGGAAGTTGCTGAATTGTTACCCTAACACACTGCATTAGGAAAACACAACAGAAGCATTAATATTTTGATTATTTTATTGTATTAAATGCATTTCTTTACTTCAGAAATTCTCTTCTCTGTAATTTCTCATCAGTGCACAGTGTTTATTAATTCCAATACCAGTTAACCAGAGCCTGGTTCTCCATATGTACATTTAGGAAAGAGACAGACAAAAGGGTCTGATCCAAAGTCAACTGCAGCCAATGCAAAAAGACCTGCTAGTCCCATTGGCAATTTCTCAGCTGCACTGTCCTGGCAATTAAAAGCAGATGGGTGCTGGAAAGCCAGCCCTGATGACCAACATCTAACCCAGGGTCACATAATGAGTCTGGCTCAGACCTGAGAATGGAACTCAAATCTGCTGAATTTCTACCCAGGGGTTTAATCACAAAACCACTATTCTTAATTTAAAATCAAAAGGTTTTGAAAGAAATATTAGTAAGGTGGACATTTTTCACTTAAGGGGAATATATCATTATTCAGTTAACCATTTTTTTTTTAAATCTCTGACCAAATAAGTAACCAAAGTTCTTTGCTATGGTGTTAATTAAGGATTTGTATTCATACCTCTGAGCAATACACTAACCTCTAAATGATGTTCCAACTGAAGCCTGAACAGGAGCAAAACTAAAGTATAATTAAGGTTTGCAGATCTGCCTATATTGTAGCTTTTTATCTGTAACCTTTCCACCCTGTTCTGTAATTAGTGAACCAGCTCGTAAGTTCTCCAGACACAGACGTTTCTGAAGAGTTCAAAGCTTCTTTGCAAACTCTGGAGGAACAACTCAGAGAAAGCAGAGTAGTTCTGAACCAGTGAAGCAGCACTACCACAGACAGCACCTGCCTACCTGGCTCCCCTTTGCAGCAATTGAGATTTTTTTTCCCCCCCATCCCTCTGACTTATCAGGCCACAGCTATCATGTCAATAAAACACAAGGGTTTTTACCTTCCAGATTTCTCACACAGCCCAGTTCTCTTAGGTTTAGGTGCAAAAATTCAGGTGATGTCCCAGATTTTACTGTGTGAATGTGTGTGTGAGTGTTCTTCAGTAGGGCCCTGCTATAGTAAAGGCAGCCATGTTAAGTTTTCTGGGGCAGAGCAGATTATCTTCCCGTGATGGGAAATGTGTGAGAAAACTTTATCTGGAATGTTCTTTCTTGTGGGGTGTTTGCTGGCCTGAGGAATGGAGGCATGTCCAACGACCCCAAGTGCAAAATGAGAATTTAGGGGTGGTTTTGATGGGGCTCACTGTAGAGAATGGCACTGCCAGGTTGCAGAATGAGTGTGAGCAAGTCATGTCACCAGGGCAAAACCTGCCCTTGTTTGTCACCCTTTGTACATCACTGCTATGAGAAAGTGGTACAAGGAAGTGATTTTAGTGGTTATTTAATATTAACCCTCTGTATTCTGACAGTGCTCCTTGGACATGTTTGGCCTGTTGTACACTACACCAGGTTTGAGACATTTATATGAAATACCTGTTTGTGATCAGAACGTGGCACTTAGCCATAATTACTTCATAAATCCTAGCAATTAAAAAAATCTCCAAAAGCAATTCTGAAAACACATTAAAATGTAATCTCTGTTTTTCTGTTTTGTTCAGAATAAACCTTTTCTTTGCCTTTCACATAGAGCTTTAAGAGTACACTTGAGTTATACTTTCATACAGTTCTCCAGAACCTGAGAGCTAGCAATATAAGGATTTTTAAATTGAAGTTGGGATTCTCAAATAATCTTAAGAGCCTGAGAACTGGGACTGTAGGAGAAATAAACATCACAAATCTAAATATCATGAGTCTGATAACACTGAACAGGGATAAACCAGAGATTTATAGGTGAATGGAATAAAGGAGGAAAGCACAAGATGAAAATAAAGATGTAACTTTCTAGTAGATTTAAATTTTCTGTTGAACATATTGATTAGGAAAAAAAGTGGAAAACTGCTGATGAGAATGTAAAGGGAGAACTGAGGCAAGTGTTTTATTTGGGGAGGTTTGTGCTTACCTGCTGCAAGTGAAACAGCTTGTTATCAGTGCGGGTGAGAAGTGGGGCATGGTTATAATCAAAAGACAGCTCTGGCTGGGCCAGACTCTTTGGCTGCTTATTTGCTACTGTAGTTTGACCACTTAACCTGCTTTTGTCACCGTTAGGTATCCTCTTGTATTTCTGGGAAAACAAGTTCCTTAAATAGCCCTTCCTTTGGTCTCTAATTGCAAAGTACAATAGAAATCAGATCAAAGCCTACTGTGCTTACCATGTGCCTTCAGTGTTCACAAAGGAATGCAAACTGTACCCTGATCTAGTAAAAACACATGTGCTGTTACTTTCTTTGGGTTTGTTTTCTTGGGGTTCTGTAAACAAAGATTTACTGTCTGGGTGGGTTTATGCAAGAGGTTCTTCAAAACCTGTCAGTGTGCCATTTGGGTTTGTGGTAAGGACTGGAAAAGCAGGAGCACCCATTTCCCAAGCACAGGACGCACAGATCTCCAGCAGAATCCTGAATTCTGTGTGACCTCTACAACCAGGATTTTATCATCAATCAGACCTACTGAAATAAATCCTGGATAAGAGATAAAATTTTTCAGATATTAATGCAGCCATCATTGAGTGAGGCTTGGGTTTTACAAACCTGGCTTTTGATAATAGTTCTTTCTTGGGAAACCACCAGCTGTCTTAGCCTAACAAAATTGTTTTTATATGACTGAAAGTACTGCTCACATAGCACTTGGACAGAACAATTGTATTGATCTTTGGGTAGAAACTCTCCAATTTTGTCCATCCATGGATTAACAGGAATGGTGAAAAATGTAAGGCGTTTTGTGAAAAATTCTGTATTCTTATCACAGCTTTTCTTTTTAAAAAATTGTCAAAACCTAGATGTTTCATCCTATGCACTTTCAGATCAGTTATTGGAAAGTAGCTTGAATCTTGATAGGGTGTCCTGAGGCAAAGTCTCCTGTCAAAATTGAGGGCAGTAGATGGGAGCTCCCTGAGCATCCTGGAGAAAGATCTTCCAAAACTGTTTGCAGGTTTGTTATTGGTTTGCTGTAATTGCCCAGACAAATCATCTTGTCACTTCACCTAACTATAAAATTGGAACAGCAAGGGTATCAAGATATTGCATGTGTGAATTTTACTTATTTAATACTTTGAAAGTGCTCTAAAAGCCCTTAGTATTTTTATTGAAAGTATTTTGGAGGCTGAATTACTTTATTTGTGCTAATTATATAACTTTATGGGATTGATGTGCTGTATGAAACAAGCACTGAAGCATGATATGATTTAACTTTTGCTTTACACAGCTTTTGCTATTAATTTGATTATTTTCCATAACTGAACAATGTTGTTCACTCTACATTAAAATAAGACTAAATTTGCTTGGTAGGGGAATAAAAAGGAAATGGTACTTCAGACAGTGGCCCTGGGGTTATGCTAATTTCACTGGTTTATTCTGTGTCATTTTTCTGGTAAAGTGTTTTGAAGAAGAAAATTTTTAATCTTTTGTCCAGGGAACTTAATTTTCCATTGCTTTTACACCTTTAAAGTGATTTCTAATAAAAGAGAACTACACCACATGAAATGTTTCACAGTTAGGAACCAGCAAACATAGTGATAATATGGTTGGGTTGTGTAGACTTGCATCTGAAAAATACAAATAACCCCCCTTTCAAATTAACATGAGCCAAAAGTCAACTTAGTGATCTGATGAGGTACTGACAAATTCACATCCTAACCTAAATGACATTTGTCACACTGAAGTAGAAACAATTATTAATAATTTTCATTTCATTAGGAGCACTACAATGAAATGTCAACAACTCCAAAAGTGTAGCAGAAGTGTACAAATTAATTTTGATTTTCTGAAGTGTAATTATTTTTGTAAGTACCACACTGTGTAATCACTTTTGGCGCTATTACTTGTGCAATCAATAACACTTAAATGCACTTAGCTGTTTTCAAACATGGTTTCCTAAGGTCACCATTTACTGGTGTGGATGTTTCAATGGAAGAATATAAGGAGTCGTTTTCTAACTGGTCAAAGACACAGTGAAATTTTAAAAAGATGTAATTATTTATGTATATTTTTATTTTTATGTTGATAGCCATAAAGTTGTGCTCGATGTCTGTGCAGTTTTGATGTGAAAAAAGCCTGTCCTGGCTTTGCTGGCGAGTCCATTTCTGTGCTCTGGGTGGCAGCATCAGCTCTTGCTCCTGTGCCTTCACCACCCGGGGCTCATCCTCCTTGGCAAATGCAACCTGACTGCAGAGTTAATTATATTCCCCTGAGCCAGGCAGTCAGGCCAGATTTGGCCTCACATTAGCCAGATGAATGGTTGGTAATCATCTAGAGGAGTACATCGTTCCCACAAGCTTAGCCAGTCCTCAAGTGCCAGCATTTGTAATAATTCACAACCCCGTAATGCTCCAGCACAAAAAGACCACAAGAACACACATCTTGGAGGAAAGTTACTTTCCTACCTCGTGGCTTAACTCTTCTGTGATTTCAGCTGACATTCTCAAAGGTTTCCTCCAGTTTTGCACAGGAGCATTTTGCTCGTGTATCTGTTCATTATTTTATCTGTTTTCTGGAGATCTCCAGGATGCTCTGGGAGCCTTTGCCATCCCCTTTACAGCAGGGTAGGAGCAGAGTTGGTTGGTTGCCAGTTCAGTGTTCAGGTTTCTGGAATTAACAGCAGTTCCTTAATCCAGTTTATAATGTAGCTTGAATGGCTTCTGGAGTCTCTTCCTCTAACTCAGCTTTCAACCCTAATTTAACTTCATTTGTAGAATTGTATCAATGGCTCACCCATACTGGAAGATAAAAGCAATGTGCTGTAACCAGAGCAAGGAATGGAGACTGTACTTAAACTATTAAAATTACAGATCCCCCCATTAAAAATGAAACCCCAATAAAAATAGATTAAAATTTCCTATTGGATTAGTAAATTATCCATTAGTATAAAGAAGTAAAAACAGGAAAAGAGACTTTATGCCATGAGGAAAAGAGTGTCAGAAAATGTACAAAAAAAGAAGTATCACAGTCAGCAGAAACGTCTCTTGACATCTACTGCTATTTTTAATTGTCATTAAAAATAGTGGTTTAGCCATTTATAGCAACATAACAGCTTAATAACACAACAGATAAGGCATTCCAGGCACTAACTTATTTAGAGGCTGGATATCAATATCATTCTGAATCCAGAATGATATTAACATTAAAAAGATACATGTTATTTTAACATTTTAGCTTTCTTTCAGTTGTTATCTGCATTTGTAATCTATATGGAAGAATAACTCCAGTAAATTGTGGGCACATTTGTTCTGCTATTTAGAAGTGCATATATTACACAAGGAAATGCAGTTAGGTGGAGGAGCTGTGTGTGTGAATGTAACTACTCAGTAATTGCACCTGAAAATTTGTGTTAGAATAATTCACTTCATCTAAACATGTGTCCATCTCTATCTTGGATTTCAGTATTCTGAATTTTTGTTTGATTTTTGGGACAACTAAAGCATTAAATTCTTTGCCAATGCTCCAGAGCCCACAGTTCCTAGGCAGCTGTACTGGAACTGTGTTACTGGGCTGACTGCCAGGGAGCCAGGTAGGGTTTGTTCTGCTTGAAACTCAGCTACTCTGCAAAAATATTTGAATTTTGGTGATACAGCAAATGCTGCTGCAAAGTATTTTGCTGATATTTTCAGACTAAGTGCAAAGTCCATATGTGAGTTTGTTTGCACCTGAATCTGACATTATTGCTGCAGACACTAATGGATGAGTATGTTTTAAGCTCTCAATGTCAGTATATTTTTTTATTGTTATTTAAGCTGTCAATATGTGTGTGTTATTCTACCGTTACTGAAGTAATCCTCATTATATATCAGTGACTTTAGTGTAAAAGAGAAAAAAAAAAGGGAAAAAATCCCTACCAGGCTTTCTCAGCCGTGCTCCATAGCCTTAGCTCCTCATTCATCTCATTGGATCACAGAAGAACATCTCCACACCTCTTCTTCTGGTTTCTTGGGAAGAAAAGCTCCATCACAGGTTCAACTGTTCTGAAATATTCATACACCTAGAAAGTCTTTGCTGAAGAAGCAAACAAAGAATTAGCTTCAAGTAGGTATTTTTTACTAGATAAAACCAAAATCAAACTCCAAAACGAAACATCTTGCTGATTTGAAATTTCCTTATGTGAATATGTTCCAAGACCTGTAGCAGATAACAATTTTGTGTTATTTCCATGTGCCAGAAATACTGTTCTAATGAACTACAACTTAATTTTCATAGCTAATAAGGTTTGGTTAGTTATTAAGAATATCTGTGATTGTGGGTGATTAGCTAGGTGGGATTTGGGAGTTACCCCATAATTTGGATTGGATTTTTAATTTTGTCTAGATTAAGGTTTTTATTACTTGAAGCACTTGAGATTAATGAAGAAGTCTATGATAGATAACATGATTATTCTTTGAGGAAAAAGTAAGTTAATTGTGCCTGTCTTACATGGATTGCATCTATTTGCTTTCTTTACTTGCCAGCAGGTGACTGTGCTAGCCAAGGAATGTTCCATGCACTGAAATTTGGTTCAGGTTAACAGATCTTAGTGAGCAAACCCAGGAACTGTTAACACAACTCTGCCTACAGCCCACCAGACCACTCCCAAGAAAATGTCTGAACCATAGTCAGTAGATGAAACAGAAATTTTTTTTGTGTGATCTGATGGGATGCATTCTAAATCCTACAAAGTGGTTATGGGATGTTTTTGCCACAGAGTATTGGGTTTAAAAGGCAGCATCACTAAGTCAAAACTGGAAAAGAAGGAAAAAAATGAAGTAGACCTTGCCAGCTGCAATTACATCTTCTAGTCACTGAAATGTAATATAATTCAATGTCTGTATTAGCATTCAGCATTGTTAATTCATGGGCAAGTAATTTAGTTGAATTCTCAATGAGAAATTGAATTTGAGGTGACTCAGCAGGAAAATCAGTGTGTTCTGTAATTGAATGGAAAATAGTTGAGTTATCGCTGGCAGCGAGCTTGATGTAACAAGCCTTTGTATTACATGTGCCATGAATAGACTGAATGGCTTGACAAGGATTACATTTATTTCAGATAATGAAGCACAATAAAATGTGGAGTAATTAAGTACCAAAGAAAACCACATGACCCAAATCCAATGTGAAAGGTCCCAATTTAGGGAGAAGTTAGGAAGTATCCATAGAAGGAATGTTTATGGTAGAGTGTTTCAATTTTGGCACAGTTGATTCTGCCTTGTTATAGGAGATGGTTAGACAGTGTTTTTAGGTCCTTATCAATTTCTTTTTTACATTTCTGTGGTTGTTTGATTGCAGCACTCACATCAACATCCAGCATGAATTTGAGTGGAGGAAGCAGCATGATAAACGCCCTCTGAAGGATAACTCACCTGAAAAAGAGCTGCTAAAGGTGCTGCTCTGCCACAGGGAGCTGCATCACAGCACCTCTCATCTTACCTTCTACAGGATGTGATGCAATAATTCATTGTCCATTTCTGTTCATTTCTGGCTCAAGCTTTCTGCTGAGGAAAAGGTGAGGTTCAGCTTTGTCTCATCCAAGTACAGGACAAGTGAACCTTCCTTCCAAAGGAACAGGCTCTTAGGGCACTTATTCAGGTTTTATAGTCAGTCTCAAAGCTTAAACATGAAGACTTTTGAAAAGGACTTAATTCAAGGCTTGTTCATATCAGTTCACCTTGGAAAAGTTTTTTTTTTACCCCAAATGCGGATGACTCACTAAAAATAATGATTATACTTGTGCTATATTCCCATAGATTGTTTTCCTCTAAAACCCATGTTTTTAGCCCAATATCCATTATCTACATTAGTGTTTGGAGTGCTAGTCCCTCCTCTGTGAAACGCACAATTGTGTAAAATATACCTAACTCCAAATATCACAGCAAGCAGATGATGTGTGACAGCTCATCACAGCTCTCACAAAGGTGTGCAAAGGAACAGATAAGGATCAATAGCATTACAAGAACTCTTTTGAATGTACAGGTGTCTGTGTTTTTAGTTTGTCAAATGCTTTAAAAAGGCTGCTAAAACCTGATTTAAACATAAAAGCAGATGCATTCTTTTGAACAGGGATTAGAAAGCAAATAATTAATCATACATACCTGAGGATTTATGTAAGCAGCTGCTTAAATAAGAATCATAAACCTACAAATGCAGTCTCTCCACCTACTTTGCAATCTCTTGAATGAAAAAAAAGTGTGGATTTGTTTGGTAGATAGCACTTGACATCAAAAGGAAAATGCTAACATATTCTCCTGGTACCATATAGAAATGGAAACATTCCTAACAAACATCCTGTGCTGTTTTTAACTAGGTGGTAAATATTTTACAAATGCTGGAGCTTGTAAGGTGTAGTGCTGATTAGGTAAATTAGGATTGGGGTAACTGGAGGCTGTGTAGGCCTTCTACACAATGGGAGTTTGTTTTGCATCCAGTAAAAAGATGGAAATTTGCATGAGGGTCACGAAGAAAAGATTGGCTGGTCTGAACAGGCTTCTAAGTATTATGGGAAGTGTATAAAACTGACTAGTTTTGAACTTAAGTCAGGTGAAACCAAGTTGATTTCACAGTTATGTTTTCGAATCTGCACATCAAACCAAAATCAAAAGGTCTGGATCTGAGGGAAGTGAAAGAGAAAAACAATTTTTTGCATGAACAGCTACAGGATGAGATCACCAGGAGTCAGACAGCTTTAGTGTTTGGTGCCAGTCTCTACCACACACCGTAAGAAAGGTCTGTACTCTGTTCTGCTGAGTGACTTGCTAGAAGTTCATCACTTGCAGTGAATTCCATGGGATAACAGAGTTTTTATGAATAAGGATATGTAATTCTGGCAACACTTCTGGGATTTGAGGGACCAGTACTTTGCATATCAGTTTATTGAATTTGGACTGAGGTCTCAGAGCTCTAATAATAAGTTTAAGCTTATGGCAATAAAGCTACCTGCAATAATATATTTAGGCATGAGGGCCCAAACTCCTGCAAAGAAAAAGAGTTTCACTTTTATCCAAAATTCAGCTCCCACTGGATTTTTGTCCCTGTTACTTTTCTTGACATACTTCATGAAGCTTTTACTGTCCTTGCACTCCACTTCTCTGCCAGTTAAGCACTCAAAATGTAGAATTAAACTCTGTTGTAAAGACAGAGGAAAAAAGAGAAGCAGGAGAGAGATGGGGTGCCTCGCCAGCCACTCTGAGAGCTCCTGCATGTGCATGGTCTCTGGTGCTCTCTCTCAATTCTGCTGGGGATTGGAAATTGCCCTTTTCCTTTTCTGAGCAACATTTTAATCTTGTTGCTGCCTCGTCACTGTGTTCATGTATTGCAGCCGTGCTTTTATTGCGCTGAGCTTGTTTTCATGGGTTCCTTTTTCAACATATCTACTGATGAAATTGAACACTTGGGGGTTTGAATCTGACAGCTGGAAGATGAGAGAGGGTGTCTCTGATCCTGCTTCTACAGAATTCCCACAGTGCCCCCTACACTGAAAGGCTTTAAATGTGCCTCTCCTTTGAACATCTGATGCTGCTAACTGTAATGCTTCTGTAGTGTCTACAACTCACTTTATCCTGTTCCAAGAACTGACAGTGTCCCTAGAATACTTTTAAAAGGGGAACTTATTGGATAAATTCTTCCACTGGTGTATTTTTTCCTTTTTCCAAACTGCATCTAATGAATATATTCCTTGAACAGCATATTTCAACAACTGTTACCTTATAAACTTTTAACCCTGTCCCTTGATGTAGTGGCCTCTTTCAGGCACGCAGGACTGTGGAGGACAGACACTCTGCACTAACTAAAGATAAAAACCCTACAGTAGAGTATGACAGGTCTCTTTTCAAGGTACAGCTGTGAATCTCTGCTTAAAAATATCAATGGGGTTCAAGTACCACAGGGTCCTGTCCTGTGGATCCACATGGATTTTTAGTTGACTTGTAATCTCCTTGGCTTCCCCCAGAGCTGTGAATTTCCATGCCTCCTCCTCAGATGCTAAGCAAGTCAAGGGTTCATCCTACCATCAAAGTTGAAAGATTTAGTGGGAAGAGATTTGCATTGAAACATTTACAGCGATTGCTTGTGGCTCACCGCAGTCTATAGAGCCCCTTTTTCAACTTCACAGTTGTAAACCCATTTTTAAGCTTGTCATTTGGAAACAACTCTACATGAGAAGGTGAAAGGAGCATTTTCCACAGCGGTCTGGAGTGTAACAGCCAGTGAGAGGAGCAGAATGGGAGAACTGCTGTGAGAGGCTTCAATAAGTGGCTGTTTTGCAGCAACCTTTGAGTCTTGCATCTCAAAAGCTGCCACCTGAACAGCAACTCCCACTATTGCTCTGAACTTCATTGGGGAACAGCAATTTGTCTTGAAGCATTTAAACCTTTACATACGCTGGAATACTTGTCTCAGAACCCTGATCTAGGGAGCTTTCCCTACCTGGAAAGCACCTTTGGAATTGTAGTGTTTAGCTACAAAAGAAGAAAAAAATGGGGCATGTGCTGACTGTCAGTACTGCAGGGTATTCATGAACCAACTGCATCCTGAAAGGATGAGACCAAATATGTAAGAATCAAACACTGCACTGAAACAGAAATTATGGTATTTTTTATAGAAGCAAACAGGTGGTGCTTTTAATCCGACCAAAATTAACCCATGTTCAATAATTTATGCACTCAAATTGACTCTAACAAATGCTGCTTAATTATGCATTCTTGGAAACATGCTTTACATTTGGTTTCAAATTGGAATTTACATCCAACTATGGTTATCTTCCCACAGCAGTTTTAGTATGTAATGAAGTAAGGAATTCAGGATATAAAGAATATTCAAAGTAACTTTGCTCTGAATCCAGCTGCAGTTGTCTACATAGTGTAATTGTCACACTTTCCAACAATGAAAATTAAAAAAACCCCAATCTTTTAAAAAAAAGCTGTTCAAAGAATGTTCTCACAAAAAGAAAATAAAAATAGAGCAGCTCATTAGATCTGTAGCTTGACTCAGGAAAACATAAATACGGGAGCCAGTCTGTGTTTGAAGTAGAAAAAAGGAGGACAAATACACAGGTTGTCAGTAATCTTTAATGTCTTTCCTTTGTCTCACTCTGAAGTAAAAACAACTGAAACTGCTGAAAGATAGGTTTATCTAATTCATGCCAACGGACTCTCTCTTTCTTCCCCCCGATTAGTACTTAGAATAATCTTGCTTTATTCATGCACACTTTTTTTTGTGTGCATATCTTGATATTTTCTTCTGAGGAAAAAGTGCTGCAAGATGATCAAATGTAACTTTACTATGCAGTTTGGAGGAAACTCTGAAAATGATTTTCTTCTGTTCTTAGTGTTGACATAAAGAACTATTTAATGTATTTTTCTTATAACAAGAACTGGAATAATATTGCAAGAGTGAATTAGCATTAGTTCTAAATGTTGCCTGGGAAAAAATCAATCACGCTTTAACTTTTTGTATGTTAGGCATCAATAGGATTGTTCACATGAATAAAACCAATTTTTAATTTTTACAAGACTGAGCAGCAGCTCATAGTGCTGGACAAGGTAGTAGTGCTTGTACAGTTTTTAGTGTTCAGCTGATCAATTTTCAGGGAAACTGAAATTTTCCCTTTCAGCCTTGTAATCTGTTCACTGCTGCCACACGGGATGCCACAGACTGTTTTTGCATTGCTAAAAGTAGATGTATTCATTTTTACTTGTAGAAATGAGGAAAGGATACAGTGGAGAAAAATCAAAGCCTTTGCTGAAAGTCCTGGTCTCTACTCAGTTGGGAGTGTCCAGCTGGAGTGCCCAGGGTTTGAGCAGGTTTGGTATCACCTTGTGAAATTTCTATCTCAAATTGCAGGGGGCTTGTTGGTAAAAGTAGAAACTTCAGCCCCAGGAGCAAGGAAAGGTTCCCCTGAGGCTGACTTGAGGGAGAAACCTGAACTGAGTGGAAGGTCTGGGATAGTGCAGGAACCTGAGGGACATTTGGGAAACTTAGGTGAGTACTGGACTGAAACACAAAAGTTCCAGCTTTCTCTTCATACTCAGCATAAGGAAAATTTTTATTCCAGTTCAAATATTGAAACACAGTGAAACATTGCTGGTGTAAGGAAACAGTCACTGAAGGCCTTTCACGAAAGTCATGTGCTGTTAGCATGAGGAACAGCATCCAACCAGAAACCTTCTGATTGTACCTTGTTACATTTTTCTTAGCATGTTTCTATACAGAAAGGTAAGAGAAAGCTCCCTTCTGTCAACGGATGTTTGTAGGCAATGAAAAAATAAGATCCTGGGTGACATCTAGGGGATGTGGTGGGTAGGTAGCCAAGGCTGATGTGGAAAATTAGGGAAAACAGTGCACAAACCTGTAGTAACCTGTGTTTACTCATATTTAGCCCTTGTGTTTGTATGTACTCACATACATGAATAATGATATGTATGAGGAAAACTGAAGGGACAGTTTGGTTTGCTGTCCCAGGAAAGCTGAGGTGGAGCAGAACACAGAGAGCAGCAACACCTCAATCTGCAACAAAACCAAAAAAAGGAGCTCAACATGACTTTTGCTTTCACAAGTGGTGAACTGGAATTCTGGCTCTCTATTTGTCTGCAGTATTTGAAATAATACCACAGTAAATATCTTCATTATGTTGTAATTACTAAATACACTTAGCAGTTATAGTGAACCCCCAAAGTTCGATGCTTAGGTTGTTTTCTGTGCAGGTCAAGGGAGGCAATTCTGCCCCTCTAGTCCACCCTCATGAGACTCCCACCTGGAGTACTCATTCCAGCTGTGGGAGGAAGTAAGGATAAGAACATAAGGACATGGAACTGCTGGAGTCAGTGTAGAGGGGCACAGAGATGATCACAGGAGCCAGGCAGGGAGAGCTGGGGGTGGGTGCTCAGCCTGGAGAAGAGAAGTCTCTGGGGAGACCTCAGAACCCCTTCCAGTGCCTAAAGGGGCTCCAGGAGAGCTGGGGAGGGACCTGGGACAAGGGATGGAGGGACAAGACAAGAGGGAAGGGCTTGAAACTGAGAGAGGTCAGATTTAGATAGGATGTTAGGAAGGAATTCTTTCCTGTGAGGGTGGTGGGGCAAAGGTTGCCCAGAGAAGCTGTGGCTGCCCCATCCCTGGAAGTGTACAGAGGGGCTGTGAGCAGCCTGGACTGGTGGAAAGTGTCCCTGCCCATGGCAGGGGGTGGAATGAGATGAGCTTTAGGGTCTCTTCCCACACAAACCATTTTATGATGCTCGTAGGAACTGTAAGAAATGGAGTACTGGGGCAGAACAGAGGTTTCTGGGAAATGAGACAGATCACAGCTCTCTCCTGTTATTCCTGTTATTCAGTAAATCCAACCCAAACCCCCTTGTCCCTGTAGTACCCTCCAGTTTACAGTGCAGAAGTTCAATTTTTAGAGCTCTCATGAATTGTTCAGTACATGCTGTTAATTATCAGCCAGTGTGAATCACCAAAGTCATAACCTGACTCCTAAATGAGTTTCCCATAAATCTGTTCTATTCATTAGAGGTCAAGCTGATAACTGCTAAGAAGGAATATCAATGCTGCACATCAGTTTATAAGGGTATAATTGTAATGAAAAAATCCCCAATCTTCCTCTCCCTGTGCTCTAGATAATTTAAGAGAGGAACTCAGAGCCCTCAAGTAACTGTTATTTTCTTAAAAAGATGCTGTGAAAGAGGAGAACAAGTGAAAAAAATCCTTGCAAAATAAGTATGGACATTTCTGAATATCTTGTCTGTTTATGGAATAGAGATGGAATGGTCTAAGCATTTATTTTGAAAATCTTAGAGTTATGACCAAACCTTTTCCTAAACACATTCTCCAATATAGAGGATAATTATCCGTAGGAAATATTATCCGTTAGGAGATAAAGGAGATATTACCCATTGTAGGAGACAGTTATGGACAAGCTTCATTCCTGGAAGCTGGCAATAGGAGGAATTGATATCAACATCCAGATACTTTATGAAGATCTACCCTTATATCTTCATATTTAAAAAAGCCCCAACTTTTCTTCTAATTTTTAATGGTTGGTTGATTAGGAAAAAAAAGCAATTGAAACTTAGAGCATTTTAAATTAGAACATTTCTACTGTGTGCACTGTAAGGTCACATCAATTTGAGAAAAGCTGCTGAAAGAAATCAAATTATGAGCTAGAAATGTAACATAAACATACTCTGAAACTAAATCATGTACCTCATAAGTACCACGTTTTTGGGAAGTTACATTTGTGAGCTTTCAATAAGGAGTGGAATGCAGCAGAACTTTGGGAACAACTTTAATTTATTATCACTTTCAATATGTGTTTAACAAAAACATGCAAGTTGTCTTTGGGAGAGCATTGATTCAGGCAGATTCAAGTGTCTGGGCATCAAAAGTAATGCACCAATAATCAAAAATGTCTTTTGTGTTAACAGGCAGGTTTTTTTGGGTACCTAATTGCCATGTGATGTATGGCCCCATACTTCACCTGAATTTAAATAACCTGATAAAAATTAAATTGTTCAAAAGAAACTTTTCCTGTTTATGAACTTTAATGCTTTAATTCCTGATAGATATGTATAGGTATAATTTTGTACCAATGTGAGGGTTTTTTTGAGAAATTTGGGGACAACTGCTGGCAAAATTCCATGTATCTGAGCACAGCTACATGGTATTTCTGCTGCTGCTATGAAGTGGAAACCAAAATGGAAATATGTAGAATTTTCATAACATGTGAGTGGTGAAACTTTGAAAGAGATATTGACAGAGGAGTTTGTTTTTTACTAGGATTACAGAATGGGAGGTGAGTCAATGAAACAAAACCAAGGAGCTTTAAGATGAAGAAAAATCTGACATCTGACGTCTACAAATTATTAATAAGATTATAGTTGGTTTAATGGATCCAATTAAATATAATTGATCTAATTTTATCAGCAAAAATTGTTCTGTTAATTAGCATAAAATCAGGACAGCACCTACATCAAAAGCTCAATATTAATACTTCTCTAATATAAAGCATCTTGCAGAGGATACAAGTCTTCATCTGTACAAGACTGTCTGTATTTGGATTGTTTTAAGATTTCTTATAACAAGCCTGGTTTGGTTTGAGCCACAGGAATGAGCTGTTGAAGTCTCATTTTACTGACAGGTGTGACAGTAACTATATAAATTGTTTATTGTACCATGTTCATGTGTCCTGCTCTAAAACTCATCAAATTAACTGGAAAGTCATCAGTTGACTTCAAACAGGCTTTTAAATAATGCCCACAGATAAATGTGCACACTTTGTACTGTAGGTCTTCTCAATTTTAAATTTTAATCTTTTAGTGCTGTCATGGACTGAATGTGCAGTTCTGAGATTTCAGAGCTTCTTCACCAGACACTTCTCTTGAAGATTTTAAATTAGTTTAATCCTGCAACACGAAAGGATCAGAGGCTCTCCCTCAAATTTGAACTGTGCCATTCGGGAGAAGAGGAATAACTTGTGATTTTTGATTCCATTCCTGAGTTTGGTAAGAGATGAATAAGGCATTTTGAGATTCTGCCTCCTCCTCATTAAAAAGGAAAAAAAGAGATTGTGAGAGGTGTATAAATCTCATTTGTTAACTTTCATCAGTTTACTGTGAGTGCTGTTAAGGATTCAACCAAAAAATACATTTTCTTAATCAACATAAAATCTGTTATTATTTAAGGATAGCTTCTCTTCACCAATACCTAGCTTGTATTTTTTCTCAGCCTCATTTACAAGTTCTTACTCTTGTTGTTTTCTTTAGTAATTCTTTGTCTGTACAGAAAATTATAGCAAGTTTAACAAAGTCCTAGTTCAAGGAAAGTCATTTACATGACCACATCTTGCTCTACGGTTTATGGTTCTTTGTGCCTGGATTTGGCACTTAACCTGCCTCCCACCTTCAGGATGTTTAAAACACATCTCTAATAACTTCATGTGCTTCTCTTTACAAAGATGAAACCTGCCTGTATCTGGAATCTTTTCTTCCCTAGGCTGGTTTTATGACATTTCACTCTTCTACCACAATTCACTTCAAATTTGTCCTCAGTTTCTGTTGAAGATTACAGTGACCCAGCTCCAATATTAGAAAACCCTTTCCAGCTAAATTCTTACACCCTGAGGAAAATATCTCTCTATTTTGCTTTAGGCTTTTTTAGCCATCAATGGCAGGTCTTTTACAAAAGATGCTCCAAGGCCATCTTTAACCTCTTTGTCCTTTCACTCTCTGGGTGCTGCACAGCAGGTAAGGGATTTTTAAATACATGCCAGTATGTGTGGAAAAATAATTCCTGACAAGTAACTGTCTTTATGTATTCCATTTCTGTTCACAAAAGTGGCTTGCAATATTTTCCATACATTTTAGAGTCAATAATTATTGGTTAAAAGTGCATTTTTGAAACTGAGTTGAGAATATTTGACTAGATTGATTATCTATGTTGCATGTTTTATTTTTATTCCAATTAGAAGTAGGACAATAGCATGAAGTTTTCTTAAAAAAGCAACTCGTTACTTATAGTTAGAATATTTTCTAGCACATCCAAAATTATTCCTTCCATATCTGTGCACTAAAGTTTTTCTAACAAATGAATACTGGAGCCAGGAACACAAATGAAGTGAATGTTTAAAATTTTGTGAGCATTTTACATTATCTCTTCTGATCTACCTCTGTAGCAACTTCTGTAACACAAAGCAAACAGCATTTCTCAGAGGAAAAGAAAATGAAGGAATTTGGTGTAGATCTGTTCTATGAGTTAGGGTAGGAATACATGTTTACTACTAGAGGCTCCCAGCTCTTGTCTTGCAATAATTGGTGATGTTCCTAAGGGTTTACCTGCAGGAGTCATTTAATGCCTATAAATCACAGCTTCCTTTCCAGGTAAATATCTGGCTGTCAAGGCTGCAGAAAAAAGCACGAGCCCAAGCACACCCTGAAGTTAAAAACCCAGCTAAACAAATCCTTAAAAACAGGTGAAGTAGAAAGATAAAAGATCAAAAGAAAGTGAATTTCCATAGTTTTAAAAACATGGCTTTTTTTCGGGTTCTACTTGTTTTCCAAGCACTGGGTTTATTAATGCTGGTTTTATTTGTATGCTGATGACCAGAGCAGTTTTTAACTCTTTGAAAACAAATCCTCTGAATTCCTATGGGGTGTTATGGATCCCACTGCTAGCAAGGGATCTTGCTTTGGAGGTGTTAAAGAGTGGACATTGGAAAGGATTGAAGGGCTTGGAACTCTTGGTGTTCACATAAACTAAACTTGACTAACAGCCGTTGTTCTGTTACACATCTTCCTTGTTTAAAGTTTATTTTAAGATGTATTTTGTTCAGCAGTAAACATCTTATATTGTCCTTCAGAGAAATTGCTTCCCCCTTTGTCAGCATCTTGTTCCTTATGTACTTGAAAAATATCCTTAAACCTCAATCCTTTTAATTCTGTATTTCTGCCTTGCTGTGTTTAAAATGCCTGTGACTTACCTGTTCCTCAAGGACTGTGGTATTTTTGTACCTTCAAGTCTTCTGTTCTTCCCTTCATATTTTCCTCATCACTTCCCCAAAGTGCTTGCTCTGGACAAAGGAATAGCTTGGGAACACACATAACCCTGAAGGGAGATGTGTAGAAATACATTCCTGGACTAACACAACACAAACCAGCGGGATAAACCTGGAAAAAGCACTGCTTTCACATAACACTGAGCAGGGGAAAAGGTTAAAGCAAAGGCTAAAATAAACAGTTCTGCCCAATGCCCCTCTTGTCACCTAAACAGAAAGACTGGAGGCTGAGCACTGGTGTCCTGTGAGGAGCTGAACCACTCCAGTGGACTTTGATGTTATCATCTAAAGGTCATGGGCTGGACAAGAGGAAATATTCTCTATCAGAACATCTGGTGGGAGCAGAGACCCTTGTTCAGGTCATCTTAGAGGATTTTTGTATTTTTAAGGGCTGTTTTGTCAATAATCAGTGTCTGACTTGGGAGATCCGTGAGGGAAGTGTGGCACTGCTCTTAAAAGGCTTTTCCTTGATATCAGATTCCAAGTTGCTGTGTTGTCTTTGACTCTCTGCTCCTCCCTGGCTTTTCCAAAATCAGGATTCCACGCTGCTGTGTTGTCTTTGACTGTCTGCTCCATGTGTTTTCCAAACCCAGACCATGTAACTCTGCCCAGGCTGTAAATTTGACTCTCAGGCTCTACACTACTGCTGATTTATTTCCAGTTTTCCTGATCAGCTAAATCCCTGAGATGAACCTGGACATGGCAGAGCCAATATGAAACATCTCAAGGTGGTAACCTGCGAGTGTTCTCACCTGAGAACCACCCCAAAAATATTGTGTGTTGGGGACTTCAGAGCAGAATTTGGGACAGAGAATGTGGCCAAATCCTGTGTGATGTAGATGAGGCCAGACTGTCCAGAATGTGCCAGCTCTGGCCAGTGTGGTCATCCCCAGAGTTCAGCTGGACAGCATCTCCCTAGAGAAACCAAAGCCCTGAAATGTTTGCTGAGAGCACAAAGCACATTGCTTAGCTGCACACTAATAACCAAAAAAAAAACCAAAATAATCAGGGCACAGGGAAGTCTCAGAAGCACCATGTGCTGAAAAAATATCCACAGCATGTATTTTATACTGTATTTACACCAAAAGATCAATTTAGATTTACATTAAGTTGCTTTATCTTATTGTGAAAATAAGAGAAGTCTTTAGAGGTGCTTTGCATGGAAATTAATGCTATTTTAAGAGTTCTGGATAGCTGGATCAGCACAGTATATATAGAGGGGAAAAAAACTGGGTTTTACATCTGAACATACAGAAATGAGGGTTTGACACCCTGTGATTCACTTCATTAAAGTCAGTTATTTTCAGACTTCTGTTCAGAGCAATAAAGCGTGGGGAAATATTAAGTAAGGGAGCAAGGAGTGCATTAATGTCAGAACAGTTGTGAAATTAATGTGACCCTCAATAATAACCCTTTAGGCAGTACTGTTCATACAGTAGTGACCAGGGCATTGCCAAGAGCTAAATTTGAATTGCACATTTTGTTACAAAACCAGTGTTCAGCAGTTCAGGTGAAGTTAAGGTTCCTTATTTCCAGAAGTAAATAAAAGCAGAAACCCAAATCAGAACATATCCACTCACCCCCATGGGGCACAAATAAATTGTGGGTGAAAAAACCAAATTTTTTGTACATGTAAAACAAATACTTGTTTGTGTTCTGAGTAAAAAAATAATCACATCAGTTTCCAGTAGCATCAGCAGTATCTGTAAATGCAGTGGCAATTGTTTAACAATTAGGTAATTCCCAAAATGTAGATAACAAATGTAATTTTAGTAATGGGAATTGAATTGCAGGTTTTGCGTATTTGTTTGCACTTTTTTTAAACCAGTAATTTCAATAGGTGGATAAATTTGTTAGTTAAAATACACTGTGAAATTTATGTTCATCACCTGCACAATTAAGCAACACTAAGTTATTGCAGAATTATAGCTAAATAAAATACCAACTATTTTCTGATAGACACCTAAGAAGGTGAGGCAACAGGGGAGCGAATCTGAGTGTATGCCAAAGTGTACAGAGAATTCTGCACTTTATTCTTCCCACATAAACCTTCAGCCATAAATAAATATTTTCTTGTAATTTGTGTAATTTTAAGGACGTGTTGAGGCTTTGTCAGCTGCAGGTAGATGCGGGAAGAGCTGGTTTACACTGGGAACTTCTGAAGTGTCTGAAGAGCAGCTCTCGAGCTGATGAGATTGTAGCTGGAGCAGCGGTATCCCTACAGCAAAGCCTCTTTAAAAACAGCTCAATGAAAAACTCTTTTCTGTCATTTATAAAGGAAAATAAGAAGTTGAGTGTGATTCTGTGATGCTGGCTTAAAGAATGTCACCTGCTGCTGTGACCTGCCTTTTGTTGGGTCTCGTTAAATGGCCAAGATGCCTAATTATTTATTTGTATAATAATTTGAATACTGAGGTTTGAAATATTTTGCTTGAGAAATGTTACTATACTACCTCATGGAATTTAGAAATTCTGGTTAAAAGAACCTATTGAATTTGTGGAAGGGCAGCAAAGCTGATAGAGACATGAAAAACGTCACCCCTGCTCAGTGTTTCTCCTATCAGACTCGGGAAATTTTTTCATTCAAGGACCAAATTCAGGAACAGGAATGAAAAGATGCAGCTTTGCTCATTTCTCCTCACTTTGTGGAAAGAAACACCCAAGTTTGTTTTTCTTACTGTTAGCAAGGAGAGCCAGAAGTTGTGTTTTAGCCCACATTCTACATTCAATTTGTAGTTTCATTAGACAGATGAGTGAGCAGCCTTTTCTACCTCCTTGTTCATTCTCCTTCAGTAGTTTCCCAAGAGTTACCTGTTTCTTTTACTTTTGCATTACTAAACTATAGAAGGCTGATGAAATTTTGAGGGAACAGTATTTGCAGTATTGCAGAAGTCCTCTTTTCAATGTACTTTTCAAGCCACTGGTCTGAAGCGTGACTTGTTAAAAAAAATGTGGGAATGCCTTCAGATCCAGAAAATTGAGACGTTTTAAATGAAAACTGTCTCTGGACATATCTGTTTAATAGCCATGCTAAGGGACAGGTGCCAGTCCCTCAATATCAGAGACTTTGAGGATGACAATTGTGGAGAGGCTTTTAGGACATGGGCATGTTCTTCCCTGCTTCTGCAAAGGACTGGTGCATCAGGGAAGTTATTAATTGAGGTTTTTCACTGAAACAATGGTGAATGATTTTCAGCAGTGAAAAGTAAAAGACACTTCTGAGGTACAGAGATGCTGTAAAAAAGAAATAAAAGCCACCAAAGCAATTTCCCTGCTGATGGAGTTCTGTTAGTGTTTTGCATTATTTAGAACATACAAGAACTAAATTGCTGTGAAAGATAACAGGAGTGTTGAAGGCCAAAAGATGGTTGAAATATTTGACAGGCTTTGTATTATTACCTTTAAGGTTACGGTGTCTGAAAAGTAAGCAGACATTATGTCATGCTGCAGCAGGAATATGTTCTTCATTTGACTGTGGTAACAGTGAAATCACTTTTATAATAACCTATATACATGTGTGTGCATACATCTTAAAGGTTTGATAATTGGGGATGTAGCTACAAAGTTGTCAATGGCTTTTGAAATGTCTTACCTGTTAGAGAGACTGGGAAAATATATAATATAGATATTTCTCCAGCTGAAATAGTAAGGAAAAACTGCAGAGAGATTTAGTGCAGCAATTCAAAACAGAAACCTAAAAACATACCTTTATTTTTGCCTGTTTGTAACATTGTTGTGTGCATAAACTACATATCCTAAGAATTATTATCAGTTTCCTGCCTTGACATATAAACAGCTTTTCAGGATGAATATGAGCCAAGCTTTAGAGATGCAGTCATCTATCAAAAAAAATAGGATAAGAAACCTCAAGCCTTTCACTAGAAAATATCATTGTGTGTTTTAAATACTCTCTAGGAGAAAGGTTCAATGTACAAAAGCTTTGAGCAGCTGAAGGCTTATCTGAAACATTTCTAAAGAGTTGGTAAGAGCACAGGAGGGGAGAATGAAAATCTCCTGCAATATGCCAAGGAGAATCTCTCACAATGGGGTTTGACCAAACACTGTCAAATTATGGACTTTATATTTCTATGTTGGGTGTTTTCTGTGCATCAGGTTTGCTCCTTCTATCCCGATACTAAAACATTCAGCTTGGAAAATTTAGTTAAGCCAGTTCTAGCTCAGAAAGAGTATTTTGCTTTCACAATTTCCCACGTTTATATTTAGGGCAGGGGGAAGTATGGAATTAAGCATTGTCACAGCAAAATGAACAAAATTCCCAACTTTTAGAAGTGAGTTTTCCTTCTCAGGTTTTGCTCTTGCTAAAAAGAATTCCAATCTGGTGTGAAGTTGCTTCACTGTTGCTAAAAATTGTCAATGTTGGTCTCCTCAACCTCAGCTGCATGGCAGGGTCATGGGGTGAAGTTTATGTTACATCAGGGTCGTGGCTTTTAATACCTTGAAAATAACTTTCAGCTTTCACCCAAAGGCAAATCAATTCTCAGGGCGTTCTGAGGGAGCTGTTGGTTGGTCTGTTGGACTCTCCCATCCCATTTTGCTGGGAATACCCTGCCACCCCACAAAGCTGCCCTCCCCAGCAGCCACTGGCCAGGAGCAGTTTTACCTCAGCCCTAATGAGCAGCAGATGAAAACCTACAAATCCCATTGACTGTCTCAAGCCATCCAATTCTCACCACAACTCTGCCCGTGTTAACATGTTGATAATGACATTTTCTCTGGGTTCAAGTGCTTCATTATCAAGATTAACCTTCATTTTATTCTTCATTCTAATATATATCCTCAATATTAAGTCTTCTTCAGGGATCTCTTATAATTTCCTGAACCCTCAATTTAGTAAATCCTGCTTATTCATGCCCTTTTACTCTATTCATTTCTTTTAAGGGTATCTATTCCTACCTAGAATTGTCAAGGAAACCACAATCTTTCGCTTAAACAACATCCCCAGAGCTTGAAAGAGCATAGATGGAGGAGTGAAATTGTATTTTAATTTGCTTCCTAAATTACCTTAAATTATGGATGATCTCTCTTTTGCTTAGTGCATCCTCTAAATCTGAAAGTTTAAATAGAAAAAAGCTTTGTTTTTCATTAGTAATTCCCTGATAATTAAGTATATCCTGAGTTTGTTTCAAAAACCATTAAAGGTTTGAAATAGTTCCTGAATTGCCAGATCTTGTAACAAAGCATGAGAATACATCCCATCCTGTATCAATTATTATTTTAGCTCTTATTTTATCAAAAAATGCCAGTGCTGCTTCACTACTCACTTTGTAGGCAGGACAACGATAGCACTTGACAAGAAAATAATAAGTATTTATCTGAGAGTTCCTCCTTAATTTGCTCTATAAAGAAATTTTCCCCCTTCCTGACCCCAGCTGGAAAACACCATCTGTCCTTTGAATAAAAAAAACCATACCAAGTTAATGCCTTTTGAAATCCAGAGAATAGATATCAAATACATTAAATACTATAAACGTAATTTAAAACAGTAGGTGAGTAAAAATAGGTTGTATAAATTATTACAATATTATCAAGCCTCTTCCAGGCATATTTTATCTTGCTTATTACCAGAGTTATTTAAAATGTGATACATGGGGAGCCTCCAGCCAGGTGTCAGCCCTTCCCTGAACTCTGACTTGGCTTTTAAGGAGCAGGGCTGTCCCAAAGAGATGATGATGGAATGAGCAGGGCAAGGGGACCAAGGGACAGGGAGGCTCTGGGGAAAGCCCAGGAGATTCAAGGATTGAGATAATTGCAGCAATTTGGTGCAGAGTTTTCCACAGCATGTGTATTTGTAATAGCTGAGAAGGGGGGAAGCTCCCTTCTCTAGGTGAAGTGTGAATCATAACCTTTTAAACTGACCACAGTGGGGTGTCAAAATGCAAAGCAGACCCTTGAGTCTTTAGGAATTTTATCTCCTAATCCACTTCTCCTTCTAATCTGGGCCTGGCTGCCTCCTGGGGTTTGTCGTTTCATCTGCCTCCCTTCCAAACTACAAACAATTCCCGTGTTCTTCCTGGAGCCCGCTCTGGCAGAGCTTTGGGAACACAAAATGAGTGAATTTCACATTACACAAAGTATAGAAATAGACATTTTAAAATTCTCCTGAACCCATTTATTTGTTTGTGTTTTTTGCTTTTGGGGTGGTGGTTTATTGTGTTGGGGTTTTTTTATTATTCTCCTTGCTTAGTACAAGAGATTGAGAATGAAGATTTTTCACTCATTTTTCCACTCTTTTGGTTTCATGAAATCAAAATGTGTTTGGTCTTTAGCAAGCATCAATTCTCCAAATGTTTTGTGGAGAGGAAAAATGCATTTATGTCTTTGTAGCAACATTAAACAAGGCAAGAAAAGTGACAAACATCCCATCAGGCTGTATAATTACTGCCTATCACTCCTGCAATGTCTTCAGCTGCGTATTTATCTTCTGTACTTCTTTCTCCAATCCTCCACTGGAGTGAATAAGATCATCTACACCTACACCTGAAGAGGGAACAGAATGAAATTATAGACATTCTCTTTCAAATTTAATGAGGAGTAACATGTGTGTTCCAGAGATGGAGCCTGGATCTTGTTACCCATAAACACGAGAAATATCTTAAGCTGAAGACAAGGCTATTTTTCACGTCCTGATCCCAGCTACAGCCCACTTGGATGAATCACAGAACTACTTAATAGGATCGAGAAATGACAGGAGTGACAAGTAATTGTAGCAGTTTATTTCATTTTCCTTTGCTGATAATGCAGTAGCTGAGGGCTCCATGAAACTCCTGTAGCTGTCCAGGAAAGAAAAATAAAGTGTAAGCACAGCGTTAGTGGAGGAAGACTTAGGCACTTACATTGTACCATTTACTTTCCTTCCATTTCTGGTGAGACATCTCAATCCTAAAATAATACTTCCTGTTCCATTGGCTTTATAGTGCTCGACTGTTGGACAAGTGGAGGGGAAAAAGGTGAAATTCATACTACCAAACAAAAAGGAATGCTCCAATATCCAGACATTTTTAATACTTACTCTGGCAGGATTATAAATGAAACTGCTGCTGTACAACTATTGTGAACTGCCTTAATTCAAGACCAACACTTTCCTTGATCACAAACAAAATTTAGAGATTTGCTCTAAAATTATTGTAACATTTTAACAGCACAGTATGCACTGAAATCCTGATAGGACATTAATTCCAAATTGATTCTTCTGGTCTTCAGTAATCTCTAGCTGCATGCCTTTATGGTCTGATGAGGTTTGCACAAAAGATTTAAAAGTTCATTCTGTGGTTTAAAACACACAGAGGAGGGAGAAGAGAACATTTGTCTCCCTGTCCAGCCTCTAAGCACAGGTATGTATGTGGATGGTACCTTAGGCAGGTTACTGTTCAAAGCCCAGAATTTTGCTTTCTGCCAACCGGATGGTCCATGAGATTTTCCTTGGTTTATTTGCTAAAAAATTCTCCAAGAACCAAGTTTGCAGCTGCTCCTGTTTCACTTTTGGTCCAGGCTCCTGGAAATAGGGGGCAGACCCTTCCCAGGGGCACTTGTCCCTGGCAGAGAATCAAGAAAAATGCTCTGGTTCTTTACATCAGCTGCTCTGTACACCAGAACCTGGAAGGGTGAGACCTAGTGATCAATAAAAGACAGATCAAAATACATGAGAAAGGAATATAATGTCAATACCCATTTGGATGAAGAAGGTAGATTTTTTTCCCCTAATTTTATCTCTATGATGTTTTTATTCTTTTTTTTTTTTTTTTTAATGAGATGCAAGGTTTTGTCCTGAATTAAAATATCTTGGTCATGTTCATCAGCCTGGACAGGCCACTGGCCAAAGGCTTTGGATTGGCTGCAGCACAATAATCACCTGATACTCTAAATTCCTAAAACGTGGGAGAAAATTGCCAGGAATTCCTAGTCTGGAAGAGAACCCTGTGAAGTACTTTCCTAATTGTGACAGCTGAGCTTTTCTGAAGTCCTGAAGTTCACAGGTGTCCTGCAGTGATGGTGAGAGCTTTGCACCCCTTGGTTGGCTGCTCTGGCTGAACCCTCCAGGTGGATTGGGAGGGACTGTGGGCACCAAGCATTTGTCTGGGAGCTCTGGGGCTGAGGGAAAAGGGGAACAGAGTCCTCAAGGTGATGGAGCTCTCTGGGTTTGCAGGGTTTTAACTAAATGTTGTGATACTAATAGGGCTAAAGAGTTATGTGTATTTTGCTTTCTTGTGTACTGTCATCTTAAGCCCTATCTTTTTCCCTCCCCAATCTGTTTTGTCTGTTACTCAAAGACTCGAGTGGTGGTCCTCAGCACAGAAATTTGCATTATTGTTGTTTAGTGTTTTATATCTCTCCTTCAGCTTTCCTAGCATTCAGGTTAACCTCTTAAATAGTCTTCTAAATATGACAAATATTTGATGTATCAACATCTCCCCTTGGTCTTCCTTATATCAGATATTCTCAAAAGCAATATCCCATCCTTTCAGATCACAATTCTCCCTTTGTACCTCCATTTCCTTTATCACTGCTATCTTAAGGATCTTTCGTATCTCCTACTTGAGGGTTTTTTTTATATCTATCAGATTCCCTTGTTCCCCTAAGAAGGGTTTGTTGGTTTTCAATTTTCATCTATT
Source organism: Leptocoma aspasia (assembly GCA_013399835.1). Classification (NCBI taxonomy): domain Eukaryota; kingdom Metazoa; phylum Chordata; class Aves; order Passeriformes; family Nectariniidae; genus Leptocoma; species Leptocoma aspasia. The sequence continues at coordinate 249,195 of VXAX01004078.1, read as the reverse complement.
ATTTGGTGGGTTTATTTCTGGTTTTTGTGCTGCCTTGATGTTAAAGATAACAATTAATTCAAATAACAGGAGATTTCTTGGGCCAATATCAGTCTGTGGTATTGGTAAATGGTGGTATTTCTGTGTTAATCTGTAGCTTACAGCAATCTCAGAAAATGGATTCTTTGTTTTGCTGTAGTGTTGCATTCTAGAATTTGCTGTGCAATTTTTTCACAAATTTCAAGTTTTTAAAAGTCAAGGATATCTCTCTAAAATTCTTAGGAACGAGTAGTTTACTGTGACTTTCGTGGTGGGTGTTGATGTGGGTGTTGAGATTTTTAAAATAAAATAAGGAGAGCTTTAGCAGAAACTTTTGTATAATGAAAGTAACATCCATTGTTCAAGGGCACGACGTGTGCCTGGATATTTTTCTTTATTGGGATATTTTTCTTCACGGAAGGCAGGCAGAAACTCTGAGCCGGTGGGTGGAGGTCAGAACAACATCTGCTCTACCCATGGAGTACAATCTCTGCTGCTGCTCGGAGGATCAATTGAGCCTGTAATAAGGAGAGCTCCAATATAGACAAGATGCACAGAACATATTGATCAGAGCCTAAGTAAACCCAGCACGGAGCCTGTGCTGGGCCTGGCTGTACCTCGGGCAATTTACTGCCCATGGAACAGGCATTAGCAGCAGCTTTCCTGCCATGTTCACGGATAAAAACATCCCAGACTGCAAAGCCTTTGTTAACAAATGATGTTATTTGTCTCAGTTTTAGTCAGGATCCTGATAGTTGTAATTATGGAGATGTAAGGGAAGGCATGTAAGTTATTAAAATATCACTGTGTACAAGGTTTCCTTGTGCAGAAGAATTGGCAAATAGAAAATGCAAGTTTCTGAGGTTTTGTTAAAAAAGTAATTTTTGGAATGAGAGCTTGTAAACTGTTGAAATTAGGAAGCTGGTATTAAAAAGCAAAACTGGCCAGTTCTGGTGGAACTGTCTGGATCTTGAAAGAGAATTCCTAGTGTGACTTTTAGGAATATTAAAACATTAGAAACTTTAAATGAATACTTAATATTTATCAAGGACATTGCTTTTGACATCAATCCTCTAAAGTATCTTCAAACACTACATTGTGCTGCTGGTGTACTTTAAATACGCTTTTCATGGGTGGTGGTGGTGGGGTTTTTTTTGCTTGTGTTTCTATTTTGCTGGGTTTTGTGGCTTTCTTTTTTTTTTTTTTTTTTTTTTTTTTTTTTTGGCACTCTAGAGAAGAACTTGTCCATCCTAAGGGACAGAGGTTATGGAACAGCCCCAGAGCTGTGTGTGCTCTGCAAGACAACAAAGCTAAACCCTTGCTTGTCACTGTCAGCAGAGCCAGACAAGTCAGCCTGAGAGGTTTTTTTTACTCAGTGTGAGGAAAATACCAACTTCCACATCATGCACTGCTTGCTCTTCATCTTCCTGCTGCAAAAAAGGCAAAGCATGTTAGCTTGGACTGTAAAGGTGAATTTATGGGAGATCAGTTTTGGAGCAGTTGTTCAGGGCAAGCAGTGTCTAATTCAAACTCACTTAATTAGCAGCGGTTTTGCTTTCATTTTTAACCCTGTGACTACAGGTGGAAATGGGAGAAGGTAAATGCAACACTCATCCCTGTTTGTAGGCTGCTCCAGAGAGAGGAGTGAAAGCAGCTGATGGAGGCTGTGCACAGCACACACAACTCCAGAATGATTTTTGGATTTTACCTTCTATTTTCCTTTGTGTCTGTAAATTAAAATATCATCTTGCCAAATGCATGTAACTCTCACTAAAGCCTAAAACGTATAACTGAGAAATGCATTCTCCTTAATGACTGCAATAAATGTTATTCCTTTTGCTGTTAAGGTGCATTTGAAACTGTCTAATATTCTTCCTTTTCTGGATACACACTTGTGTGAATCTGGTTCTCAGAATTGAGAATTTCCATCATACCAAAATTTTTTGCAAAGAGGAAGAGATATTAATTTTATTTATGTACCAAATCTGGAATATTGAAACATGATTTAATTAGTCAATTTTAGAGGCTGTCAATTACAGAGTGAATTTTATTTTTGTCTTCTGTAGCAGTGCTTAATTTGGCTGAAGGGTTTTGAATGAAATTTGAAAGCAATAGCAGATAATGTATTGGAATTCAGAGAAAATCACCAGTGTCTAGTGTACATTATAGGCTTTCACTTTCGTTTTGGATGGCTGCTGACCCTCTTTTGAGACTGACCCTTCCTAATTCCAGGAAAAAAGGTCTGCCTATCAAAAAAAAGTTCAGGAGACAAAGTGGGAGAGGATGTAGTGGCTGTCTCTGGTCCAGTGCGGGTGAAATGAGAACTCAGACTGTGGTGTCACAAAATAAACCCACTCCAAGATCATCACCTCTGTGTGTGTCAGGTCTCTGTGTGCACAAGAGCATTAATACAGCAGCTGCAAACTGAATATCTGAGGGCACCAGAACACAACCAGATGTGATGTGCACTTCACAGCTACACATAAGCAGAAAAACAAAAAATTAAGATATAGCATATAATCAAGTTGTCAGACTGTTCCCTTCTACTTCACAATTTTAGGATATGATGCAAATGAGCTTTTAAAATCGATTTGGATTTGTCAACACTGTTAATGAAAATGTTAATGCCTTGTTAGCTGTCGACTAATGATAGTGGAGGTTCTCATTCCTCACTTAATGGTGGCACGGAATGCAAGAAATGCTGATTTATGGGCTGCAAATGGAATCCCAGAATGAGCTTTCCTGCTCCCCTCCCGGTGCAGTGCTGCACGAGGGGGGATATTGATGGATGGCTTTATGACTCATTCGGGGAGATCTATGAAGGCACTTAGTTCATAAGGTGCCATTTTATCCCAGTTGTGTTCGACCCACTGCAGCTGAGTCATTGATTGCAGTCAGTCAGGGGAAGCAAAAAGCACAGACTTAGGGAATGCTGAGGAAAGTGCTGATATTTGTATCTTTTTCTATTTTTCCCAAAGACTTGACTTTTGACAATGTTCCAATGATTGCTTTATAGATGCCTAATTATTCTGTCATTACATGAGGTTTTGTAATTCTGTTCCGAGTGGCAAAGTCAGAGTTTAATATCAGCAGATGTTGTTTTTCCTTTCTGGTGGGTTTTTTTCCCTCCTTCTTTGGCAGTGCTTTTTGGATTTTTGATTGAAGAAATTGAACTTTGAGTCTATACACATTCATGCATCATTTAGTTTGTAGACCTCTGTTCAATTACAATGCAGAGCAGAGATGAAGAAAGTTCTGTGTGAGAACTCCTTTCCTGAAGAAATAATACAGCTTTAAATGCTGGTTTGTGGATGTGGTTTAGCATTATTGGCAAGATGAGCAATTAATATTAAGTGCTCTGTTTGCTTTCAGAACTCCACTTCATTAAAAAAAATCCAAATTTAATGCTGAAAAATTTTTAAATTAAATAGGCTGAAAACTTATTTTGGTCAGTGTTTGTGTTCACATTGTCAGTGATAGGTATTTATTACTCTGCATGTATAGTTAGAAACCTCCTTCTCAGCTCTGCACAGCTCCTAAACACAATTTGCCTTTGATTTGAAAGATTAAAGTGTTTGGTTTCTTCATTTGTTTGTTTTGTTTGTGGTTTGGGTTGAGTTCCTGGGTTTTGCAAGAGAAATTTTCTCTCTTTCAAGAAAAGAATTAAGATTTGCTGGATGTAATTTGTTCGCTAATTCCTGACTTAATGTGCTTCTCATTGCTTGTATAAGTGAACAAAATCAGAAGGCTTTTTCTTAGTTTTTAAAATTAAATATTTGGCATAAGCAGTGTCAGAATTTACTTCAGTGTGAACAGACTGGCCCTCACTGCAGTGGTGTTTGAGGGGAGAAATAAGTAATTTTATTCAGGGTGTAAATCCAGAACTTTCTACTGGAATCTTTATTCAAAACTAAAACTGCTCATATTTATGTTTCTCAGAAATAATACACTTAAAATAGATTAGTAAAGAGGTGAATTTTCTCCTTCTTCACTCGTCCTTCTGAACTCCTGATGGAGCGCTGAGAAACCAAGCAAAGAACATTTCTGTTCCTAGTGAATTGATACTGAAAACACTTGATAAAAGAACTGATTTGTCCTTTTCCCTGCTGGGTGTAGCTCTCAGTTAACAAAAAGCTGTGCAGGAGTAGCTGGTCATATATCAAAGGGTTTAGATCTAATAGGTCTTTGAACAGATAGTGTAAACATCTGGGAATAGACGTTGAAAGCAGAAATGTTCTTTTATGACAAGAGATGCCTTTTTAATCCTGGTCAGTGCTGTAAAAATGCTGTCAATAAGCAGAAACTTGCTGTAGCTGGTGACTTTATTAAGCAGCAGATTTGATGCCCGTTTTCCTTTGTATTATGTTAAATGCTCTTGAAGTACACTCCAAAATAGATATGGGTTCCTAAATGGGCACTGGAGAAGTCCTGAATTTTTGTTTAAACTTTGCTTCTATAGCCAATTTCACTAATGCAAAACATTCTTCCATCCAGGGGTTTTTTGTTTGTTTTTCCTGTTCGCAGTTGGGAAGGAGTTTGGAAGCAGCAAAACTTCCAAAGTTTAGTAGGATAATGAAGTTCTAACTGCTTCTAACATTGTGTTAAATTCTAAATTTACTTTTCCCAAGTATTGGGTTTTCTTATTAATACTATTTTTATTCTATTGTGGGTTTATTTCCCAGCTACTTTTTGTTACTGTGACTAAGAGAAGCGTTTCTATGTGAAAAATCCAATCTGTAGTTTGTAGAACTCAAGGTTGCTTTTATTCTAGATAATTGATTAACCTTTGGTTACCTTGATTCTTCTGGGGAAAATCAGGGCAACTCTCCCTGTGCCTAACTTACTTGGTTATACTCAAGTTAGGCTAAACTCTTCAGATTGAAGAGACAGTGGTTTTGGTTGGTTGTTTTTTGTTTGTTTGCTTGTTTTTTCATAAGGAAATATCAATGCTTAGAGAAGAGTTTTATTGAGCTTGAGCTCCTAAAGAGAGGACAATTTATTTCATAAGGAAAGCATCAGATAAGTGTAATAGCAAACTGCAGTTCTCAGAGGCAGCAGCACATGTATTTACTTGTTTCTAGCAATGCTTCAAATGCATTCTCTGTATTTTGGTTTATTAGGAAATCATTTTGCTCAGTACTGTGACCCAATCCTTCATTATTCTCTTAAAGAATTCAATTTAATTTGTCACTTTAATATAATATTTTGATCAAGACCACATACACTTTGTTAATCTGGATGCCTTGCCATTTCACCCAATTCCTGCAGTAAATTGTTCTTGGTCACCTGATGAAAGTTGTTCAAAAGAAGTGCTACAGGTGACCTAGGACTACTAGTCTGTTTGAGAGTGTTTGTCTTCTGCACAAAAGTGGCCTGATTTATATTTGGAGTTTGCTTGAAGAATGTTCAGATCATCAGATGGATGCTGGGCATCTCTGGAAGGTTTACCTGGACTGCAGCTCTCATTCTCACCTATTTCAGAGCTGCCCTGTTGTCTCTTGGTTTTGGTAACAGTGGATTTCTGTCTCTTTTGTGTTTTGGCTCCTCACATCTTTGCTTCTATTTGTCTCTTGTTGAGAGCCTGGGAGAGATGAAAAGAGGGAGAGGCAGAGGAAATTTGCTTTATATAGTATAATACCCCTTGTTTGAGAGCCACAGTTTGAGCATGAAAATAATCTCAAGAGAGGGCAGCTGAGCCATTTGAAAAAGAACATAATTTTGATGCAAACCAAGTGATAATTGGGGTACTCAGGAACAGCAAAGCACCAGGTGTTTGACAGAGTTCCTGCTGAATCAGGGAATGCATGAGGGGCTAAGGAAGTCAAAGATTTAACAAATGAGTTCTGCTGCTTTAGGAGAGATGTGTTGGTGGGAAAAAAAACCCCAAGAAATTAAGGCAGGCAGATGTAAACATAAATACTTCTCTGTTACGTTTGAGAGAACTTCCCTTTTACAGGCCTATATGTCTAACACATTCTTATCTGTCATTATATAGAGGAGCTGAAATCAAGGATTTTAACACAATAGATTCTTGTAGAAAACCTTTCAGCTAATCAAGGCAGGCTGGAGATTGCTTGAATACACACATTTCTTAAATTCTAATGAAATGTGTTGTATATAAGCAGCAAGGAATCTGGGGCTGGGCCTCATCCAACAGAGTGTACAAAACCAACTTTTGTAAGGCCACCGTAGGGTGTTCCTCCTGTTTAGAGAAGACTTTGTAATTGTGTTTTCCATCTGCTTTCCTCTCCTTTGACTGTTACATTGTGCATTAAAAAAATACACATGTAGACAGCGAATATTTGAAAATGGGCTTTTATGAAATCAAAGACAGTCAGCTGATAATGCTTAAAAACAGCATATTTGGAACTGCCTGTGTTGGGTATCATCAGATTTAGAACGTATGGCAAGTAAATAGGAACATAAAACTGATGAACCTGAAAATAAATAGGGTTTATGAGCTTTATTTTGTTAGTCAGCATGGCAGTAAAATATCAAAGGATGTTGAGATGTGGTCTCCTGATATAAAGGTAAAAATGCATCACTCATAACCATATCACAACAAGGCAGAGAGGTTTGTCCTGTGCTCTGTGTTCATATTTCACTGCTGACTTGACAGCACAGAATTATTCCAGTTTGGCTGGGCAGAAATATTAAAATCCCTTCCTTTCTTCAGAGGTTTGGGCCCTTAAAACAATCTACTCTCAGTATGTACCAGGTGCTAAAATACACCCTGTATCTAAGGTGCTGTGGCTCACCACATCTGACACATTGAATGTGTAGCTTTGAATGCAGAGCTCTGATGAGGTGACACAGCACAAATCACAAACAATGTTTTGGGAAGAAAGGCTTCCAGAGGTCGTTTTCCTGGGCTTATGAGTTTTATTTCCAAATTCTGGCTTCTGCTGTGGTTGGTTTTAGGGAGTAGGTTGGCAGTGTAAAGGTGTCACTTGGCCTACTCTAAGTTTTAACTGGCAGTTAGACAGGTCATGCATTACAAATGAGTAAATAACACAAATACTTACATGTATTGTTCAGTTTTCACCCCTGAAATTCTACCTTCACAAGCAGATTATTTTCTCTAAGCACTAGAGAGAGACATCTTTTTGCTCTGCTGCTTAAGGTGAAATTTAAGCCTGCAAGACTGAACTCCCAACCACTTAAACCAGCAAAATCAGTGCCAATAAATTAACTGTGGTGCTGAATTCACAGAATTCTGCCACTCTGTCCTTTCCCCCTGAGCTCAAGGACAGCAGCATCAGCTGCCAGGGAAGCACCTTTGGAGTGTCCATGGATATTTGGGGTGCTGTGAGTGTGGCAATGTCCTGCAGGCAGGGAGATGGCTGAATATGATCCACCTGCTATCACAGCTGGACAAAATTACTTGAAGCAGGAGAAGTTTTGTTCCTGCCATGATGTATAGTTTACAGGCAGAAAAATATATATATTTGAATGTTTTTAAGTGGGTGTTATGAATGCTCCTGGCCTTAAACACTGGCAAGTTATTGCTGTGTGCAAACATCCTTCACGGAGGCAACATTTGCTTCAAAATAAAGCCTCCCACTCTGTCTTGTGAGCAGTCCAAGACTGTCTCCTGCAGTGAGAGTGGTGATCTGAGGAATCTATGTATAGCCACAAGCTCGGTGGTGTTTGGAATTGTTGGTATTAAAAAGGCTGTAGACACAAACCCTGTGTGATTTTCTGACTGGAGTGTCTGAGTGATGCTTTCCTGATTTAATGAATTATTTGATTGGGAGAATCCATATCCTTGAGGAGTCCAGTAACTATGAAATTTTTGACAGGCTTTGCAATTCTACTTAAAAGGGACATGCATTTTTTTTTTTAAAAGTAAAACAAAAGAAAATAAGGTTTGCTTTTTTCTTCCTTCTTTCACATATCTAGTCACCTGCTTTGCATTTATATTTCTTATTTAGGAGAGGTTTTTAGATTTTGCTTAAATGCCTTCTGCTGACGTGCTCCTCTCTGAGAGAACACCTTTCATCTTTGAAAAAACTGGAACAACAGCACCAACTGGGACTGATGTTTGTTTTCTTCAAATATTATTTAATGGGAATTTAAATCACCAGGTGGATAAGTGCAGAAATTATGGCAATTTGCCCAGTTGCAGGAATAGCTTTAGATTTGTCCCTAAGTTTGTTCTGGCATAATTCCTAATTCATTTGCCAGCTGGTCAGCCATACCTTTGATTGCTGTTGCTGCAGGTGGCAACTCCATCCCTGCTGCTGGTATCTCTATTTATTTACCTATTTAAGTGTTCAGTTGCTTTAAGCTTTTTCCTCTTAGGATGTGGTACTCATTTTGCAAAGGTAGTTACTTGTGATGAGAGAGAGCAGCAGAGCCTGATACAGAGCCCATGGAGTCCACAGGAAGGTGAATGCTTTGCTCAAAATATAGATCTTCTCTGATTCTTCTGGTCTTCCTGGTTAGTCTAATGTTAATCTCCCAGGAAGGCTTATAAGGTTATTTTTCATGTTTGATTTTCCTTCTGCTGCCTCCTTTAAAAGGAGAGGAAAAAAATACCCCCAAATTATTTTATCTACTTTATTCCAACTTTAACAATTTTATACAGTGGAACTCTGGAGTATCTCAAGCTGCTCATATTTGAAATGAAAACCCCTGCAATTTGTAAACTGTCAAACTTAATACAACATCTTAGTGTTAATAGGATTTTATTGACTTCTACCATCAGCAGAGGAAGAGGTTGATAAAGTGCCACAAAGGAAATGAAGATACAATACTCATTTTACTTGCATCTCCAGAGCTGTGTAAATTTGATTGCTGAATTTATGGTAATCCAGCTCATTGACCATTGCTCTTCTGGGGAAGTGGGGACACAAGAGGATTTCTGGAAATGAGAGTGACTTTACAGAGCTGCAAAACCAGACTTTGTGGAGATTTTGTGAGAACAGATTAAAGTCCTGCTGTCCGGTTGCTGTGAGAGAACACAAGGCTGCACCGTATTATTTATTTCATATGTTTTTGCTGATATTCTGCCTGCTTTCCTTTTCTCTGCTCCCACAGGCAGCTTCATTTGCACAGCTATTTTTGAGTGTTGTTGATAGAATTAGTGCAGTAGAATGAACAAGATGAAGAATATTAAGAAAGTGAAGCAAAGTGACAATGTGAACCTCGTGACACTTGCAAATTAAGCTGCTTTTTCCCCCCAGTCTGTGTTCAGTGAAGGCACAGCCAAATATTCATAGGCTTTAAAATGTGGGGGGATGTTCTAAATTAAATACAACACCACGGCCCTTGGAGATTAGGAAAAAGCCCCATGAGGTGACAAGTACTAACATAACACCGATCACTTCTGTTTGGCAGAGACAAAAATGTGGTCCTTTGCCTTTTTAAAGAGGTCGTGTATTTGAGGTGACTGTTACAGATCTTTGGTGTTTTAACCATTCTGTAAATTTGGAATGGAAATAGCTTGGGTTTTTTGATAGTAAATTTTGCTTAGCTAAAATTCATAGCAAATTTTGCTACATGTCATCCTTATTTTGTTCAGTTTCTGGAGTATTTAAATGTCAAAGATTTTTAAATTATAAAGCCAGAAATATTTCAGGTTAAAGGAAATCTTTACTAATGAAATACCAGTATACACTGATACGAGCAGGCACTCTGCTGATAATGATAACATTTAATAGGCACAGGAAACTATTTATCTAGATACAAGAATGATTCATAACCCTGAGCTTGTCTTTGAGATTGGTTTTGAGAGCTCTGGTGGTACCTGCAGGTGGGACACTGTCAGATCTTTAAAAGCCATGGTGCTGCTGCTGCTGCCACTCAGAGCAAGGGATGGTGGCTCTTGTGGGTGAGGAACAGTGAACTTCCCTGTTTGGCTGACTATAAGGCTTAAGATCCTTCCATTTTCATTGTATGTGGTCTTCATATTTCCCAAACAAAACAAACTTAAGCAATAAAACCTGAATTTTCTGAGAGACACAAGTTTTTCCAGAAGCTGAAAAGAGCTGCTTGAATTTGAAGGAACTGTGCTGGAGAAAGATGCTGTGCTCACCAGGGCATAGAGATTCTTGCTTGAAATGCCAGTATAATTACTTGTCTGTGTCCTCAGGCATTGCCAGCTGCCTGGCACCCTGTGGGTGCTGCAAGATTAATCTCCTGGCCAGGGAGGTGTTTGCACTGTACAGAAAATATGCAGAGGAAATTCAAGAGTGTGCATTGAAAAAAATGTTTCTTGATTGGCAGCTGAGCATCTAAAATGGAAAGGAATGTGTTTGGTGCCTTCTCTTTTTAACTGTCTGATTTGAACATAGGATTGTCTTGTGTTATTAATGGTAAAGCAATGTAAACACTGTGGTCTCTCAGGGAAGTTCAGCACTGGTGTTATAGAAATCAGTACAGTACAATCTCATTACTGGCTACATCTGATTTATTTTTTGTGGTTTCAAAATGCCTTCTGTGGCTCATTCACAAGTTTCTCTCCTTTCATCTCAGAAAATTAGTCCACTTTAATCAGACAAAATCATGTATTTCATGAACAACAGGGTATTACTTAGCAGATGGGCTTTTATTCCTTTAATTCAGAAGCAAAAATGCCTAATGAGATGTGGTTCAAGATTTTCATATAACCTAGTTACAAAGTATTTTCACGTATTTTATGCACCTGGAGTGTCCTTTTACTCTGGCTGCTTTTAGTTGCCCTCTTCTTTGCTGGAGCAGTTGATCCCTGGAAAAAACAAAGCTTTCTACGATAATGTCTATAATTAGACTGTAATATTGCTATAATTATTCTGGGATATAATTCTGGGTTAAACTCCATTCTATAAAGTTTTTGCTGCAAACTTAGGTTCAGCACTTTTCATTTTAAAATGAAGCAACAAACCATAAAGAGAACAATGCAGATCAAGCAAAGGCATAAGTTGCTATTTCAGTCCTTTCTATGCAATAGCAAAAAGCGCATTTCTCATTATTTCAGGAATAAACATGTCACCTCCAGGAAAGGGAAGAGTGAGGTGTAAGCCTGGGAAAATGAAGAGTGTAAGCAAATGATTAAAGGTTAAGCACATGCTCTGAAGTTACAGAGACAGTTCTCCCCTGGAGCTGGTTTGACAGATTTTAGGTTGGCCAAGAGCTTTTCATCAAGAGTTGGTTCTTTCTCACTAAAAGAAAATGAGTTCTTTTTTCTCTCAGCTTTCTGGGGTTTGGTGGTTTGAGATCATCTGGCAGGATCTGAAATGACCTATATGATGGATTCTAATTACCAGCACCCCTGAGTTTTGTGATCAATTTTTGGTGAGAATCTCCCGTGTGATCAGGAATACTTTTCCTATACAGCAACTCCCTTAAAAGATCCCCCCCCTTCCACCCCCATGCAGTTCAAGAAACAAGTTCCCTGTTTTTAAACTCAAACATTACGAGAAATGAAGAAAGGTTTTCTAGCTTCTTAAACCAAGAGCTGAATATGTAACCTTGATTTATAGATTTGAAGTCTCTGAAATAATATTTATGGTCCACACCTCAGCTTTATATGAAATTCCATTGGAAGGCCTAGCTGTGTTTTGGGGGGTTGATTTTTGTTTTTTTTTTTTGCTTAATGTAGGAAAGCCTGGTGAAGTCAAATTCTTGAAATGCAAGATTTGCTATTGGAAAGTGAGGGCCATGAACTCTGTGGAACAATGACCTGTGTCAGGACGGGACTGCTGCCGTCCCTGTTGGTTGAGTTTGGGTGAGCTCTATTACCATGGACATTTGTCTCCACTTGGAGAACATCTGGGAGGGAGGGCTGTGAGATTTTTGTGTCAGACACGAAGCCTAGAGCGAGTATCTGCCAAGTTACTCAAGTGCACATGTATCCAGTGTCTCCCACTTATGTCACTTTTATGCAGAAAAGACAAGAAATTTAGTAATTCCCAAGTTATGTTACATTTGCTGTAGTGTTTCAATTTGTTTCATTTCTCTGAGCAAGACTTTTAAAACTGAATGTGCATATATATTGTGTATATATGCATACATTGACTATTCTCCTTTTATATAAACAATATTTTGCTCGAAAATTGAAAAACAGAGTGAATCAGTGTTTGGAACACACAGTTTGAATCTGAAATAATCTGTGGGTGACAGGTTTTTTGTAAAGTATTCTGCAATATTTCCATCTGAAACCACTTGTCTGAGAGGAAGCATTTCTGTGTCTGTGTAATCAGTACCCAGAAAAGACATTTTGAAAGTGCTGCAGTGAGAATCAAATTGTCTGTTTATGTCTCTACCCTCTTTGTCCTGTACCCTCATAGTTAAACAAGCAGCTTGGGAGATTTAATTATAAATAATAACTCCTGTGTGAAAGTATGTAGTGATTCATGACATGAAATGAGTTTTCATTCTTGTGCTGGCCAGAGCAATTTACAGGGCGCTGCTGTGACTCTGAGCCCTGACATCTTCAGCAGGACCTGTGCTTTGCTCTTTGGGTCGTTTGGTTTCTGGCTATTGGATGTAAAGTTGGTAGCAGTGGAATTCAAAACTTGCTGGAATCTGACTTAACCTCCTTCTTTTGGAAATCTTTACCAAGTTCACAGCATTTGCTTCCTTGATTTCAAGCAGCAAAGCTGTTCAAGTAGTTGGAGGGAATTAGTTCAAGTTGAACTACTAAACATTTGAGAGCTTGTTTATGGTACAGAACCCATCCCAGAAAATGTGGTCTAGATATGTCAAGTAATCAGAAGAAAATACTCTTAAAGAAAAAGCATTTTCTTGTTTGGTGGTTTGGATTTTCCTCCCTCCCTTTTCCCCTGTTTCATAAAACCAGAGCTCACCATTTGTGTGTAACCCCTCATCATCATCATCCCCCATCACCCACAAAAACACATGTGTGGAAGTTTCAAATAAGTAACATTTTTCCCATTTCAGTTATTCTGGAGGAAGTTTAAAGCTGAACTTTGTACTAAAATGGTAGTTTTGTTGAATCAATAAGCTTCTATCCATTTTCATCTCTAGTTGTAGAAGAAGCTTGTTTGCACTGTTTGGTTTACTTTGAATGTTAAATATCAAATCAGCTTGACATACAAGGTAAAACTTGGGCAACACCTCCATGTTTCTCAAAATGAGTTTTAAATTGTTTTCTTTAAGCTGAGATTAAATATGCATTGGTTTAGGTTCATTGTTCTTTATCTGAGCTATTTTTTTTCCTGCCTCAACTCTGAGAAAATGGATTAGAAAATTTACAAAACAAATGACAAAGTTCCAAAAAGACTCATGATTTGCATCTTGGGTCTTGTTCCACAAAGCACAAGTTGGTTTTTACATATATGCACACATATATAAACATGTCACCTGATGACTGTGTTTGGTTGAAAATACTGATACAATATTCCTTCATGCTTTAATTGTTATTTTTCATAAGAATATTCCTTGCTTTGGATGTTTTTTTTTCTGTGGATTTAACATTTTCACATAAAACCATAAACTCCAGCATAACATACAGGACACAATGTCTCCCTAGACAATGTAATGCCTAGAAAAATGTTTCTTGAGCTTATAATGTTTTACAAGCATGGGTGGCATTTATTTTCTATTAATACAAGACATATGTAACAGTTTCTCTGATATTCAGAAATTTGTAAATAAAAGACAGGAGTTTCATGATAATAGAAGCAAACCCTGAGGTGTTTCCCCAGTTGTAACTGTTTAGGTCCTTCCAGGTCATGCTCTCAGCCTGAAAATCTTTCCCCAAAACATTCAGGAGACTGAAATTCACTGCCTTATTTCCACTGAAGCGCCTGATTTTTTTTTTTCTTTTGTAAAATGAAAATCAAATCAGGTAATTTAGGAGTCTAATCCTTAGCACTCATGAAGCAACTCTTCTGTGTCTTAGTGGAACAAATTATCCTGCCTGTTTCAGGTATTGCTTCCTGCTCACTGAGGGTAGATGAAAAATAAATGTTGCTGATGGATGGAGCAGCATCCCTGCAGGCACAGGGGTGAGGGCAGCTCTGCTCCAGCTACCCTGACGTGGCTGTTTCCCTGCATCCTGCCTTGGCAGCAAGGTTGGAGTTTTCTGCTGAAGAAGGGCCCTTGTTGTCTCTCTGGTGTTTCATTTGATGCATATTTTAGGAACTCATGTCACTTACAATACTGAAGATGGATTTCTTATGCTCTTCATCTCTCCCCAAAGTGGTGAGTAGCACCAGCCCTGCTTTAGACGTTTCCCTGCCCTCCATGAACTTTGGTAGATGTTCCCATCCCAGCTTGTTCTGTTCCATATTGTAATACTAATATTTATTGGATTATTTATTGTAACATCCTAGCACTAAATTTTCTATCAGATATTACTATACCTTGCAAAATAATTTATGGACTCTGCATGTTTTTCTTCTATTTTGAATTCTTCTGCTTCTTCTGTGCTAGCTAGGTGTATATCACTTTGGTTTATCACTGTAGCTGAGCAATGTAATAAAGCATTCCCTTGTTTCACTCCTCTGTTTTCTCCTTTGAATTATACATCTTCCCATTTGCTTATTCTCTTTCCTATGTCTTTGCTCTGGGTTACACCAGGTCCTGATGCACCATTCTTTTTCTGCCCACTCCTTGGAGTTCCTCCCTGAATATCTTTTGTATCCTGACCCTGTAGACCTTTTCTTGATTCTTTCACTGAATTTGAAATGGGATTTGAAATGGGTCTGGCATTGGCCCTTGGGTTGGTGCAGGCAGGATCTTGGCTCTTGGAGCACTGGGCCAGCAAAACTTGGTCAGCAGAACTGCCTGAATGTGCACAGGGAAGAGATCTCTTGAGTAAGGCATTGCCATGCTGACTGTGATGTGTCTGAGTGATGTGTTAAGGTTTTTAAAGAATAAATAAATCAGCCAGCATGAAACTGCAGAGAACAGCTCCAGCTAATTTCATAAGACCCGGTCTTAAATCTGAGTGTGTGTAGTAAAGCTGATTTCACATCAGCAAATCCCAGAGCCAAGTGTCACTGTTGGGAGCCTTTACCAGAATATCCCAGGGTCACTAAGTTCAGCAGTGCAGTAAAAGAGAAGGGGAATAGCTCGTGTAATGCACCAAATATTTTCTGTGATCCTCTGCTCAATAGGGAATAGCCCTGAAAAGGAATCTAAAAAAAAAAAATGGGTCCAATTTTACCTCCCAGTTCTGTTCTGGCATGTGGAGAAGTTTGCCCATCCCACTAGTAGGTAAACAGAGGTGTGGATCTAATTTTTGGTTTTACCACCCCTCCTTGGACAGCAGCAGAAGGAATATTAGTCCAGAAGCCAATGCCACTGTTTATGGCAGCAGAGAATTTCTGTCAGCTTCTGCAGTGGTAATTAGTGCTAATACAGTGCTTAAGCAATGAAGTTATGTGAAAATACTTAATGTGTGCAAGTTTTGCATTGCACCAAATAAAGGCTACTTCTTTCTTCAAATTTGGCAAACTGGGGTTAGAAATAATTTCATCAAAGAGAAGATGGCACACTGAGCCCTCTTACAAAATTCACCTGGAAAATAGCAAACACTACAAAAAGGATCTGAGTTTTCCAGCTGTAGTTTAAATTCTGCCACTTCTGGTTTGTTCCCCCAAAAGTGAGAGGGTGTGGTGTGGTTACAAAGGGTGTAACTCAACAGCTCTGAGCACTGACACGGGAGCTTTAGGAGATGTAAATAGGCTTTATACAAGTATATATTGTTTTCTTTGGTAAATAAAGTATTCTGCTGACTCTGGAGATTAGCACTGTTTATCCTCAAGCTACTTACACACCAAAATTAATATCGTTCATCAGGTTTCTTCGTTTGAGTGCCTCTCAGTTGTAATTCCTTCAGTGTTCAAGAAACAAATTAAGAGGGACTTCAGACAGTTTGATTTCTTTTGACATCTCTTCTTATCTTCTGAGAAACCTGACACCTGTCTCATGGAGCTCATGTTTTCTTCCTCTTCTTCCTGGTGACAGAAATGAAGAGTGTTAGAAGAGCATAAATGATGTCTCTGTATTCATTTAATATTGCTGGTCTGGTCTTTAATGGTTTATTGTAATACAGTCTTTAAAATTTGGCCAAATACTTCTATGCAGAATTGCTTTTAAATGTCAAGAAAACACAGAATTGATGCAAAGCCCCCTGTTTTTCTGGTGATGTTGGCTCCATCCAATTGCAGTTTGAATAACTTTTCAAAGTCAAGATGCTGTTGGGTTGTTTTCTTCCAAAGTTCAGAGGAGGAAAACAAAACTTCCCTGTGGAAGCACAGTCCTTGCATTAAAACTGTAGGACTTTTGGGAACATTTCTGGTAGTGTGGAGCCACTTCATGTTTTCACTGTGTTTAGTTTAACCCTGAATGTATAAAATGTAATTTATGCACCATGTAACTGTGCCTTGAGAAGTTTTCCTAATTCCTCCCTAAGGATTTCTTAAGAACTGGTAAAAGCTGTCACCTTAAATATGCTGAGACAGGGAGGGGGTGTGTCAGCATGTATTCATATAATTTTTCCTCTTTTATTTCTTTAAATGTGTATTTTGCTCTCAAGTATCAGTTGACTATGTAAAATAATTTGACAACAAAGGCCTGAAGTTCACTGCTTATCCTATGGATAAGAAAATAGCTGCACATTTTTTTGTGTGTCTACCAATGCCAGAGGTAAGGGACTCTCTGAGCCAGACTTTTGAAGACATTTAACATATCTGGCTTTTGATATACCCATGCATAAAGTGGAGATAAGAAATGTTGCATTGGCTTCGAAACTAGCAGCAATATAAGATGTGCTACAGCTATTTCTATAATGCTCTGTGTTCTCAGAGGGCTGCCAGGAGTGAATGAGGCTCTTTTGTGGGGTTGGAGACCTGCCAGCCTCAAAGTGTGCAGTGGGAGCTGAGAGCTTTTGTAGTGCATCGATCCCATCGGAATGCAACAAGACCCATTTCCAAAAGAACTTAAACAACCACAGAATTGTCACTGCTTGGGTGCTTTTGGAAATAGTACCTCAGGAAATGTAAAAGCAAACTGTGAAGAGAGAACTTGGTGGCTCTGAAGTGGAGTAGCAGGTGATGGATGCATGACGGGCAACTTCTTCCCCTGAGGTAAAACACAGTCAGCTTCCAGGAAATGCTAAATGTGAATATAGGATTTTAATGAGAAAATTTGTTATTCCCAGAAGAAAACTGTAACACACACCACCTCCGTCCATCTTGGATAGATTGTGTCTTTTTATATATTTTATATATTTATAACTCTTTACTATTTTTATATTTTTTCATGTACAACACTTGTAGCCTACTCCTAGTCTGAGCACTGAGCTGCTGCTCAAGCAAGATGGAGCTGATTTCTTTTGGCTTCTTACTAATGTGTCACTAGATGGGCTTTAGTAGCTGTCAGGCATTTCAAAACATCCTACAAGGCTTTGATTTTAATTTAATAATAATGAGGTCACGTCAGTCTACAAACCTGAACATTTTGGATGATGCAGCCAAAACATCTCTGGTCATGCAGTTAAATTCACCTGGGCAGTACTTTTGCATGAAATCAGGAACGTATTTCTGTTGGAATAACTGCTACGGATGAGTTATTGGGCTTGACTTTGATTCCAAAAGAGCAGGAAAATTGAAGATGATTTTACTGGATTTATCCTCCGCTTTCTTCTGGAAAATCTGATTAAACATATTTCTAACCATTCCTCCCTAGAGGTCTCATTTACTGAGAAGGAATTTTAACATTGCTTTTGAACTCCAAAAAAATTGCAACACAAGCAACATTTTAATGATTACCTGGTTATATTTAACATCCATAAAAATTCTCTTGTTTAGGGAGCTCAAAATAATTGGAAATATATTGGTTTTAAATTATGTATGGACTGTTGAAGCAGAGCACAATCAGAGAAAGATATTTCTTGTAAAACAGCTTTGGCTGGAATAAGCCTCCTGTCTGCCTCAATTATCATGGGCAATTTTTGAACATTCCAGTGAACTTGGAGTGTTGTGCACAAGAGGTCCTTCACCAAAAGCAGTAGATCCTCCTGCAGTCAAAGGTAGGATTCTGTCTCTCCAAAATCCAGCCACTCAAGGGACTAACAGCATTCATGTGAGCAGTTAAGGGGAGAGGACAGTTTTTTGGCTGTTGATGAGTGTGACCAGAGCAATAGCACTGAGAGAACTGCTCCCAGGGCTGGTGGTGTGGGATGAGCAGCTGGAATTCTTCCCATCCCTCCTGCTCCCATTCACTTGAAACTCCCTCACCTGCGAGGTCTAATGCAATCCAATGAAATGGAACTTTCCTAAAGCCACTTATCCCCAACACTGGGTTTTGGTCACGGTTTCTTGCCTTTCTTGTACCCAGTAAAATGCTGACATGGTAACAGGGGGCATGAAAACAGTCTGTGGGCACCTGTCAGGCTCGATGCCCATCTTGGTCTGACAAGCTGTTAGCAGCACACATTCTTCTGTAAATATCTTCTGTTTTAGTGCCTAAAGGGCTTGAAAAGCCACACAGTTTGAATTTGTGGTGCAGTTTGCTGTCACTTGGAGGACACATCCCAGTCTTCTTGCCCAGGGACCAGTGCAAGAACAGAGTTCATGGTGGTGCCTTTCTGGCCTTGCTTGTCACTTCCATGTTTTGTGCCAGGGTGGTGGCCCATCTGTCACAGAAGATGGGATGACAGAAGTGTCTGTGCAGGGGAAACCAAAGCTTTTGGTGTGTGCTGGGTCTGAGCTCTGTTCTGCTCTGGGGTGGGAAGATGAGTGAGACAGAGCAGAAAAGCCCCAGTGGCAGAGCACTGGCCAGGGACATGGGTGGCTGCTGGGACAGTTAATTCCAGCATGGACATGGACACAGCAGAGCTTTTAATCAGGTCTCCCATGCCTGATGTGTGCTAACACTGGGGGGTCTTTCAGACTCAGTGAAAGCTTGAGTAAATAGAGTGAAGAGTGGCAAGTGTTTTTGGGTTTTTGTCACTCCCTCAAAGTTAGAGAATCACAGAGTGGGTAAGATTGGAGGGAACCACAGTGGGTCCTCTGGTCCCACCTCCCTGCTTGAGCAGGGCCACCCCAGGGCACAGGATTGTGTCCAGACAGTTCAGGAACT
Source organism: Leptocoma aspasia (assembly GCA_013399835.1). Taxonomy (NCBI): domain Eukaryota; kingdom Metazoa; phylum Chordata; class Aves; order Passeriformes; family Nectariniidae; genus Leptocoma; species Leptocoma aspasia. Next base: position 230,139 of record VXAX01004078.1, on the reverse strand, counting down.
TCTCTAGTGAGGGACACTCCATGCCCCTGCTGGGCTGTCTGTGCTGGAGCATGGTCACCCATCCTTTTTGGAACATACTCCTTTTCAATAAGGCATTTTGCATTTGTTTCTTAGTTTGTAGAGGTACATACAGTTTGAAATATCTTAGGTTGATCCAGCATTATTTTAAGGAGGCAGTGTTTAGATGGATTTTTTTCTCCTTCTATTTCTCTACAAACATATGCAAGTATATATTTTAAACTTTAGAGACAAGTTCCTTTCTTGTTAAGACAAATCCCTTTTATCTACTGAAACAGTCTGTAATAGCAAGAAAGTGCTTGCATTTGACACTTTTGTAAGAGGAAGCGTTATACTAGAACTAAAATAGCACATTGTGGTGGTAACACATTGCATGATAAATAACACATTGTTGTGGTGTAACATCAACACAAGCATTGCCCCACTCACCCACACCCTGCTCTGCAAGTCCAGTCCCAAAAGCTCTCTTCTTCTGATGGATGGAGAGTCTTGGAAAGCCAATGTACTCAAAGAAGTCTTGGTAAATCAGAATTATCTGTTTTTATTATGTTTTGTGTGTGTTAATTTTATTTTTCAAACCAAGTACTTTATAAAGGGTACTTGAAACAATTCAATGAGAAATTCCTTTCATCAGAGAGATCTGGATCCCTTTTATCATTCACTTCTGTGATGAAATTTTCCATGACTTGAATTGATCTGAATCACAATAAGACAGCATTAAGTCAGTGCTTTTTATGTTCAATGGGCTATATAAAGGTCTGGCTCAATATTTTTTTTCATATTCACAATGTTACAAAGTCTTGGCATAGAAGAAAAACTTCTGGAGTTGTTACAAATTATGTTCTGAAAAAGATTTCACAGCCATCATTGAGTTTCTGTAAATACTTTTAGTCTTGACAAATTATTTGAAATATCCAAAAAACAGCCACCGAAAAATTTCAGTTCTTTAGATGCTTCTCTCTGGCCTTCAGCTGGAATGGGTGAGTGGAAAAATTATCCTATTTTTTCATGCATCCAGGATTTCATTGTGTAATCCTTGGGAATGCTGCAGTTGAGAGTTTTCCTTCTGTTTGGCCAGCTAAGTTGGGCATTGCCATTACTATGATTTAAAAGAAGTTTGTTTCTGATGTTAAGGAGCCTTCAAGAACTCTTCAGGCAGAATCTAATGCACACAGATGAAGTCAAGACAAAGTGACAAAGACAGCTTGTTCCTGAGGAAAGTTAAATATTTTTTCTGGCTAATTTATGTGACACCTAAAGGAAAAATGCAGAATGAAACATCCTGTAACACTGAGTGTGCCTACAACCACTGCTAATAGAAAGGGACAGTGACTTGTACACTGTCTGATGCAATTTATGATTTTATTCTGCACTATTCAGATACAAATATGGTTTCTCATTTGTATTTTGTTTTCCTTGTGCAGTGAAACAGTACTGACAACTGAGTGGCATCTCTGAATCCTCTTTTTTTTTGTGGCAAATATCAATAGCAAAGCATGTGTTGAAAGACTTGATGTCAATTCATACTTTAGAGACAAATTCTGAAGTGTTTTATCAATTCTCCCAGTAAATGATGTCTGCACAGATCTCTGCTGAGCAGAACTGCTGTTACTTGTTTTCAGAGCAGACGCTGCCTGTGCTTCTGCCACCACCAAAAAGGCAAAGGGCTGACTCAGGCCAAGAGGCGTAGGGAAAAAAAAGGGGTTAAAATAACTTTTGGAACTCTAAAAGGATATATTCGCTAAAAATGATGGTAATTACCCTGTCTCCCCACCCCATCCCTACTGGACTAGAGTTAACTATATCGTCTTTTTGCAGGGTATGAGACTAATTGCAATATTTTGTGCTCTGAATATTGAACACAATCAGATGCTTCAGTATTGACCAGTCAATACATTTCCCCATCTGCAGGGGCTGTATTCTCTGAGGGGCCACCTTTTAGAAATAATTTAGGTGCAGCTTGTAGAGCCACTGCAAAGCCACCCTGGAGATTTGGCTGCTGCCTGGCACAATGGGAATGCAGCTGAGTGACAGGAGACCTCCCTGTGGCTTGAACCTCCCAGAGCAGCTGTAAATGCAGCAGCAAGAGGAGGTTTAAACAATCTGGGCAGACCCCGTGCTGTTAGGGGAAAAAACTGCTTTATCCCGATGCTTCTATTCCTGCCCTTCTGGAGAGGCTCCAGCAGGAATGTGGAGAAAAGCCACACATCTTCCCTGACATCCCACCTATGCTGGGGCCTTAATGCTCCTACTTTGTGTCTAAAATGCTTCCTGCATTCATCAAAATCTAAAAATCAGAACTTACTTGTTAACTAATTGCCCTAAAATGTCTTTAAGGGTTTCTGAATTGGGAGAAAATACCTTTCAGCAGCTGGGTAATAGCTGCATTTTGTACCTACTTTTCCTTTTACATTTCAATAGAACAAATTGTGTTACTGTGCTGTATATCTGGGCATAGAATGCTTATTACCAACAGGAAGCTTGTGGAAGGAGATTTTGCCCTTTTTAATATATCTTGGAAGTGAGATATCAGAATGATTTTTCATTTGTATTTCTTTAAGGCAGCACAATAAGGAATCAAAATTTTTCTTACTTGATTACTCTGAGCATTTCTAATTGTGTTTGTTGGCATCCTTTCAGTGCACTTTTGCTAAACTTGAGAGTGAGATCTGGAACTTGCTAGTGAAAAAAAGCCCTGACAGAATTCTCCCTAAATGGTTGCCTCAAGTGCAACCACTCAACCTGTATTTATTCATCTAAATGCAGATTTTAGGAGTGTCATCCCTTTTGAATAATGTCATGGTTTCTGACACAAAGCAGGAGCTGTTGACAGTCAGGTTCTAGGAGGTCTGTGAAAAGACAACGTTGCTTCTGCCCTTTGTGGGATTAATTCCTACTGAAACATTTCAGTGCCCTTGAGTGTCTGTGCTCACATAGAATTTATTGTTTTCACTCACTAACCCAACTGCTGAACACAGGAGCACTACACTGCAGAGAATGGGAACAAACCAGTTTTATTTTGCCTCCCAAATGACCAGCAGGTCTGTAGGTGACCTAAGCCATTTTAGTTGCTGAAAAATGTCTTCAAGGAGGGAGTAGACCCTGAGCATCTGAATTATCAAACCTGATGGATAAGAGCATATTTGGCTTTGTGCTTCTACATTTTAGTGCCCCCTTGACCGCATGCATATGGAGCACAAGGAGAATGTCACAGGCTTTCCTGCAGCTTTGCAATTCAGAGCTGTGCTAAAATCTGCTTTATTTTCATATGCTGAGACATTTCAAGCCTTGGGACCAATTTATTGGTGCTCCTGAGCTGTTTGTTGTGGCACCAGCCTGGTGCAAAGTGGCACCACTCTTTGCTTGTAAAATTTCTCCTCATGCAAACTTTTTCCAGCCCCTCCTGAGCTGTGGCCTGGCCTGAAGGAAGGAGAACAATGCTGGGGGCTTGTCAAGGGAATAGGATGTTTATGGTGCAGGACAAAACTGCTACATGGGATTTTTCTAGTGGTATAAGTAATCTGGCTTTCCATTACATTTGCTTAGTGTGGTTTTAATAATTTTTTTATTATTAAGAAAACCCCTCATTTGTTATTTGTTTTTATACAGTCAAATCTTGGGAGTCCATCCCCTTTAAACTTCATGGATTTAACTTTCCCATTCACTTTTACCTTGGCCATTGTGGCCTTAAGTCTTATTTTTAGGGAAGTTGTCTATTACCAATGTCTTGTTTTGAGAGGAAGAAAACATTTTCGCAAGCATTTGCAGTCAAAACATTTCAAGTGCTCTCTTTGCCTCTTTGCTCTCTATTTCTCCAGCATTCCCTCACAAAAATCATGTGAGTACAACAAACACAGGGATGTGGTTTATACCTTTTAGTTTTTTAATTTTTTTTTCATGTTCTCTTAAATTAAATCTAAGCAGATGACAAGGGGCAAACATCTTCTCTAAAGAATTTGAATTAGGGTCATTTCCATTATGGGACCCGAAATGAAAATTTAATTCATACCATGAGACACAATCATGTTCAGATTCCTCTCTGGACTCAGCACTGTGATTAAGTGGGAAAAAATATTTAAGTGGCTTAAAAATAGTTTAGTTTTTAAGGGTTTGGGTTTTTTTTAGATATGTTTTTGGTTTGCCTTCCTGTCAGTTGCAACTTTAATCTTAACCTCTCTCTACACTCAGAAGTCTGGGGTGTGCAGAAGGGGGTTGTTTGTTCTTTGTTTCCAAATCTATCCAAGGGAAGGGAAAAAGGGAATGAAATTGTGCAGGTGTGTTAGAAAAACATCCAAATTGAGCACTTCCATCTCAGACTTACAAGGTGGAAGTTGGAGGAGCTGAGCAGATGGGAGGCATCTGGCTCAGATGATCACCTATTTAAATTCTACTTGGGATCTTGTTTATTGGGTTTGTTGTTGTAATGATGGCATTTTTGGGGTGTTTTGTTCGATTGATCTGGGTTGGTTTGTGGTTTTTTAAGCCATATTTGTATCTTTTACACAAGGCTTAAAAAGGGAGAAAACTAGAAAATTATTTCATAAGGGAAGTTTTTAAACACTTTTTGTACCTTCAAAGGCAATCATATTTGGCTCCCATCAAGCTTTGGAGGCAGATTCACTCATCCCTAAAGAGATATAAAGAAGAGGATGGTGGAGTTAGAGCAAAAATTCAGTTGAAAATGGTTTTACTAATGCTGCTCTGAAGTGTAACTATTCAATTAAAAGGAAAAATAATGATGCTTTTATTAAACAAAAGAACAGCAGCAAAGAATATTACTAAAGCCCAAGGACAAGTGTAACTCCTCTACCAACAATAATGCAGATTTTTTGCATATATTATGGATTATAGTCTCTTTTCAATGCACATGCATTAGCATTAATGGGCAAAAAGAAGATAGATCCATTTGCACTTCTGCCCAGTATTAGCAGCAAAATTCATTACATTCACACACTCTCTGACTCTTTTGATTCCTTTGGAAATAAATCCAAATATTCATCATTCAAGGACTTCAGGGAATAAATTATTTTCCATTTCTAGAATGTCCACAGAAAGATCAAAATTATTTCATTTAGTTTTATAATTTACTCCACAAACTTTGCAGTTTATTTTCCTCTAATTCTGTGGGTTGTGGAAAGGGTTTGCTGTAAAGTCAGTGCTGCAGATGCTGCTTGGTAAGGATTGATTTTGTAGGATTGTTTTTCTCTCCATTTAATTATCCAGTGCAAGGATAAGAGGAATGATTTTATCACGTGATGCAGCTCTCAGTGAGACATCTGATAATAACCTTTGAGGGGGAATTCCTTCTCTCTTTTGCAGCCAGAACAGGAGTTCAGTGTCCAAAATCTTTTTGCTATTGCTTCTGAATGTCTGCAATTATCTGTGGCCTTCAGGGCTAATAGTGAAAAGAATTTTGGTGCCTCTTTCCTGTGAAAAACGTGGTTTGTGAGTTCTTAGCGAAACACCAGAGAAGGGTTTCTTTCCCCCAAAGCAGGCAGGTGCAATCACAGGGATTTCCATGTGTGGAGCTGTGGGTTTTCTCAGGATGCTTTTATCAGCAGCCTAAAATCCTTTCCTTTACAGTTTGCCATAGGAATGTGGGAATCAGTGGGAATTGGCACATTACAGATGCACTTTAAATCTTTCCAGGTTTGAACTCAGTGGGTGTCTTTCTACAGTTTGGGATCCATCTGTTACTATATCAAATAAAGTCTGGGGGAGAGAACTTATTGGTATGGGTTTGGTTTGCAAGGAAAGGCTCTGAGGTTGGAATACTGCAGTTGCAGAGATGAAAATACCTGCAGAAAAAGGAAATATAATGGAAGTTTAGCTTTTGTTCTCCTTAATGTTAAAAATGCTCAAAAATATTTGGAGACAATATTGCAGATGTTGTTAAAATGAGAGACTGGACTGGATTAGAAGGGCAAATATAAAGGGACAGTGGGAATGTAGATGCTAGTGTTTTGGGGTTTTGGTTTTTTGTGGGTTTTTTTCTCTTTTTAAATACCCACTGGCAGAACCAGGGAAAATTCCCTAACTGGGGATGGTGTATGTACATGAACACGTATAATCTAAAAAAAAAAGTATTTCCAAAAGCAGCAAGTGGAAAAAACATGAACATTCTGTAAAATTTAATTGCTTTATCAAGGTTTCCATTTCTTTCTTAGCAAAAATGTGTAATTTTAAAGTGATACAGGCCTCAGGCAATGAATACTTACTGTCAACAAATTATGTAGGATTCATATATCATATTTCTTGAAGTTTTTGCCATTCAATACAAATATTTTTGTTCCTATGGCAACCCTGATGTGATCTGAAATGTACACAGTATTAGATACAGAGGGTTGAATTCAGGCCTGGTATCTCTCCTGGAATGAAAGCCCCTCCTTATGCAATGAGATTATTCCAAAGCAAAGGGACCAGCCAGTGAAATAAAGTCAACCCACTCAATTTCCAGCACATTTTTCACAGCAGCATTGGGATTGGAGCAGGAAAGAAGGGCTATGCACGAAGGCTGACCTTTCTTTGTGCCTCAGATGAAGAGCCAGTATTGTCCTGGTCACATGGAAGTGATGAGAGTGTCCTGAAAGCTGAGAAGTGGCTCTGTGTTCTCAGATCTCTCCAGACCTGTTGCACATCACTGTGTAGGCTGTGCTCCTTCATGGCTCATCAAAAATGTAAAACTACTGGATGCCTTGTCTTGAACTCAGGGGCAAGTCCAGGACTGGATTATAGGATTGCCTGCTCTGCCCCTTTCCATACATCACAGGTTTTTAATTAGTGGAAGTATTACTGCCATTACCACATCTAAATACCAGAGGCAATGTTTTCTCTTGCAGAGCATGGATAAGAGCAAGGTTTAGCACTAAGCTTGTGCCTCCCTCTAATACAGATCCTAAATGATTCATGTTCCAAATTTGCTGTTAGGAGAGGGAACATCATAACCTCCTTAAGTTCTTATTAACTGGTTTTACTTTCTTTAAAATGTATTTTGTTAAGCAAGCAAAACATAAAAACTTCACATACTCGGTGATTGATGACCTTTCTCACAGAGTCCGTGAACAGGAACAACTGAAGAATATTGGAGCAATTAAGAAGTTTCTGCACAGGCTGCACACTTATCAAAATGACTCAGACAGGCTTTCAGCTGGATCATTGCCCCTCATGCCTTACCTACTGTCAAGTCAGCTCTAACAGCACCCACGAAGACTATTTTAGGCACATCAGCAAAATGCCACCATGAACTTTGAGCAGCAATTATAGGCATGAAATATATTGGCCTTGCAGTGATTTAAGATGAACTCCTCAATAGCATCTGTCCAGACACTAATCTCCTACCATGTACTACTTTTCCTCACCTTACAGGTATTAGCTGTTAAGGAAGCATTCACATTTTCCCAGACAAAACCCAGACTTTCAAATGTAAAAGCTAAAATAATTGTAGTGGCAACAGAGCACTTGTGTGGAATGTCTCCCTTTGAAATGCCAGTTACTAATGCAGGAAGTTCAATGGAATGGAAAGGAATTTAGGCCAGATGGCAGTGCAGGGAATGTCTGTTGGATATTAATGTCTGCTGTTCTGGAATTGTTTTTTAAATATCTTTTTTTTAGGACTACAAGAAAGGAAGAGAATTTTAATGGGCATTGAGTGAGGCTCTCGTGCTGTTGATGGCACTGTCTTCTGAAGTCCCTTTCTTGTATTTGCTGTAGTTTCTTGATGCAGTGAGGATTTTATCCTGATTATAGAGCTATTAAAAAACACATTGGTTTTAATACTTATGGAGCTTAAAATAAAATCCTAGAATTGATTGAATGAACCTCTGGAGGTCACCTGGTTGAGACCTCACTTGGAGCAGGCCCAGCCTAGATCAGGCTGCTCAGGGTCTTGACCATCAAGTTTTGAGTATCTGCTGGGATTAATATTATTTCAAGCGAAATCTCAGCATGTCAGTGCCAAAACTGACCTCCAGCTTGAACAGATGATGGTCTCCAGTCATGGACAACCACTTGGCTTCAGATGATACCTAAAATATTTTAAAGTGAAATTTTCTGTGTATCTGGTGCTTGAGTTTTGTCCCTGATCTCATGGTAACTCCTCACACTCCATGGGGATGCATTACTTCAGCCCCAGAGCAGAAGGACTGAGTCTGCAATAAACATGGAACTTTGTTTTTCCCTTCTTGTTTCTCTGGGGTCTTTGTGTTTTTGTTTCTGGTACAAAAGATTTTTAGTGGACTGGCAAGGTAAGACACTTTCCAGCTCTTCAAAGATTCCATTGTGCTGCCATACTCTATAAATTGAGATTTGAAGAAAAATTTTTTGAGGGTACAGAGTGTTTCAGCCTAAGAAGAAGTCAGTGGTATGTATTAAGTATAAAAGTTTCCAAAATGTTGGATGTCATGAAGTGGATGCCAGTAATGTATTTTTAAATTTTTCTGGGCTTTCTTTTCCTTCTTTTTGACCATTTATAACACTCTTACTTCCTTTTGAAATAATTTCATGGTTTCTCCTAAAACTGCACAAATTGGTTCATTATATTTGAGTGGTTTTAAAAAAACAGGCAAAACGACCAATCTGCTTTTCGTAAAGAAAACCAGGACTTTCAGTTTCCTTGTGGCCTTTAAATCCTTTTTCCCCAGCTGAAGTATCACTGCAGTTTATGAAGGAATATTCTCTGAGTGCAGATGAAAGCCTGAAGTGGCAGAAAGGAGAATAAACTCTCGGCCATGGAAAGCCAAGTCCAGGAAGATCTTGGCTGGTGAAATCAGAGCAGATTGAGGAGGTGATCATGGATCTCCTTGTTTCCCCAACGACACAGGAAAACCAGGAGAAGGAAGAGGGACAGTTTTGCAGAGAGAACAGCAAATGCCAGTTTGAGTAGGTGCTCCCTGCAGTCGGGGAGTGAGCAGTGCCCGGGTGCCAGTGCTGCTGCCATGGCGCACGTGGCAACTGTGCCCTGATATTGGCAATTTGGCACATTTCTGTGCAATCCCTGCACTCTCCATATTCCAATTTTTCCCTTTCCCTGATCCCCCTGTTCTTTTTCTGCAGGGCCAAACCCACAGCTTTGACTCCTCAGTAGCTCTGCCTAGGCTGAAGGTGAAACATCTTTATCTGCTAAATGAGGGAGCTTGCTTTCCACCAGAGCCAGGCTGCTTCTTTGCTGAATGCATACAATATAAATCAAAGTATGTGCCATTATTAATAAATAAGGTATTGGGTAGGCTTTGTCTGGAAGTCTGGTTGAAAGCACTGATTACAATCCAATAACTTTTGAAAAATGCATCGTTGCCTTTGGGATATTGAAGCATGGAATAATTAAACTGCACATTTTCAAAAGCAGGGTTGTAACCACAGAGAGGGACGATTTTCAGGAACTGATTCACTTGTAGGGTTAAATATTTTTTTTCCTTATTTACTGATAAATATCCCACTTGTGCATATTAGAATACAAAATGAATTATTGGATATTTTCAGTAGATACATTTCAAAACTGTGTTGGTTATCGAAAATCAATGGTGATTGAACCTGCACTTGGGGTTTGTGGTGCTGATATTTAGGATTTCAGGACTATGATGGGCCAAATAGAAAATGAACTGACTGTTATTGAAAGGAAATTTTGTGCAGCAATGCTAAATTCAGATGCAACATCTATAGTTTTATTGGAATCAAACATCTCTCAATTCTGTTGAACTTTAATCGTTGCATGGAAATTGTAATTGTGCTGTAGCTGATTACAACTAGGAAAGTTATTTCTTCTGGCTACTTAGTCTGGCTATTACTGGGAAAGACTGGAAAAAATGTGCTTTTCTGTCTATGAAACTTTCAGGTCCTGCTCAGATCCTTCCTCTGTCACCAGAGAAAAACAATCTGGTCCCTGATCCTCTGCCTTTTGTAGGATCAGTCACATGCAGCTATGGAAGTTACAGGAGAGGGAGTCTGATGTTCTATCGGAATTCTTTTCCATATTTCAATCCCATCTGTGTACTTCTCTTTATATACAAAACGTTCACTGGGGGCTGCATGGGCTGAGGATAAGAGTTTCCAGAGGTGTCACTGGAACAATCTGCAAAATCTGCAGAGAGAAGCTCTGGGCAGACCCTCTGTGCTGTGATGAATAATCCCAGTGCATCTTAATCCATCACAACTTTATGAGAGAGTGTGGTACTGTGCCTGAGAAGCAGATAATGCTGCTGTAGGACAAGGCAGGACCTAACACCCAGCAGTAGTGATAAGAGGAAAAACAGTATAAATGTGCGGAATAAAACAGTTTTCTGTCACAACATTAAGCTGGAAGTACATCCTAGTCTTGAAGTTTAACAGAAATCTTTAATTAAGGATGTCATTGGCACTGGAATCTTTGGGTTTGATAGCCTCGAGACTGACTTTTACAACATTTTGCACCCTTTTCTTTAGTTTGCAGATTCTCAAACTAAAAACCTTTCAGCAACATGTACTTGTTTTTCAAATCTCATCTCAGAAGGATGAATGTTGCAATTAACAATTCAGAACTCTTTATATTTTAGTAGCCATGCATAAAAATTAACTCAAGCAAATGTAATTTAGAATAATAATAACATGTTTTCCAAATGTTTCCTACATTAATCATGGTGAAGATGGTTACTGTAGTACCACTGCTGGATTTTATTGAAAATAAAGTAATTCAGGGTGGTACATGTTCTCCTGAGAGCGTTTCTGTGTGTTTTAAAGAAGTGAAGGATGTGAGTATGAGACTGCAAGAGAACCTTCTGTTTTTCTGTTGAGTGAATTCAGTGCTTAGTAACATTTTGATACAAAAGCAATAGAGCAGTGTTTGTTTTCAGGAAAAGGTTCTGAACTTTGCTATTTGTCAATGGATATTTCTAAAATTTCCGTACATATGAGAGGCAAAAAGAATAAAGGATGTGTACCAAGTTTTCCGCCAAAATAAATATTAGACCCAAGATAAATAGTTCACCCAGGTTATTAACTGTGTGGTAAATAAACCCATTGAAGTTTGCTTGCTGCTGTTTACCCAAGGTATTTTGCTGACATGAGGCTGAATGTGCCACCCAGAGTTCTAATTAAATGTCACTGAGGAGCCTGCAAAAAGGTTTGACTCCAAAAACACACACAGGAGTCATAGGTCAGATTTTTTGCTAAACGTGTTTGTAACTTGTTTACAAATTCTCCAAACCGAGTTCCAGAGCAGTTTATGCACGAGTCTTTAAGGATGTGTAAAAGAAAGTTTCTTAAGCAAAGAAACTCTCCCTATTAAATGGCTAAGAAAACCTTACTCACTGAGTTGCTTGAGTGAGGGTAATGTTCATGATGTGGATTTGATGTCCTAGATTCTCATAGTCCAGAGAGAATTTAATTCAGTGCATCTTGGTTTCTGCACTTTTCTGGGGGTATGTTTGTCTGCTTCCCCATTCTCTGGGAACATGTCTTCATCCTGTTTTCCTGCTGGATGTGAATTTGATGTACCTGTTTTCCTGCTCTGGACCACCATCTTGTTGGGCCTGACATTTGTGTTACCGCTGAGTAAAGCTGAAGTTGTTACTCCAGGTCTACCATCAACATTTTCTCATAGGCAAATTGTAAATAGGTTACCACCAATGAATTAGATCCACAGCCATTTGCCAGTGTATGGTCACGGGAAGTTTTATGTGAAAAGAATTCCAAGAGTTGCTGATCTCTGGCCTGGCACACACTGAAATTGGGTCAAGAGAGCGAAACAAGAGCTGGTCCTGCCCCTGTTGGCTCCTAGAGCAGCTCAGGAGAGGCTGGGAGCTGCTGTGAGAGCCAAACTGGGGAGTTTCCCTGGGGAAGGAAAGGGTTGAGGAGCTGTGCAAGACCAGCTTTCAGCCAGTGGAGGGGATGTGAGGAGGGAGAGGAGAAGAGCCCTGGGAAGGGTGTTGGTGTGGCCACCAGCCAGGACAAACATAGCTCTCCTGACAGTAGGATGGGTTTGTTTTTAGCACCAGACCAGCTGGATAGAAGCCTTCCCTCCTTCCAGTGGGTTGGCTTCTGCATATGCTGCATGGCTGTAATTTCTATATAAACTGTTTTATAAAATCTGCAGATTTGGCACAGAGGCAAAGGATGAAGTTAACCTTACTTCCAGGTTAAGAAAGCCTTCTTAGGTTTTGGTCTAGACCCTTGAAATGCTAAAATTCACTTCATTTATTAGGAAAGAGGTACAAAGGCCTTTGTTTTCTTTTCCACTGCATTCAGTAGGGTGAGGCAGGAGAAGGCAAAAGATATTCAAGTGGCCTTTTTGGCACCTGGGTTACACATGAAAAAGAAGTGCTAAATCATATCTCACATCTCAGTGTTAATTGCTTACTTTGCTGGCATTAGCACATTAAATGTGTAACACAAATACGTTTCTCTTCGGCTGCTGTGGATGATGTAGTTTGCCAGGCTTTTCCTGTTGTGTAATGTAAATTTTCTTTTTGTGGCCGTATTTTATTTAAAGTTATGCACCAGGTGCCTCCAGTGGGTGTGCAAGTCTTAAACTGAGCCTTTAATTCTTATTTAACTTCAATATGTGAAGAACACATTTCACAAAACCCACCTGAATGAACGTTTTAGGGTCATGTGGAATCTCCTAATTCTTAGGAAAAACATATCCCAGTGTAGAAATTTCTGAAAGAAGATTCAGGAGGATGCCGGGGCAATCCTGCTTCATACTGGTGTAGGAGCTTGGAACTGATTGTCAGATCCACCTTGTGTGGCTGTGGGCATCTCATTATAGAGATATATTTATATAACAGCAACCCTCTACAAGGTTTTGTTCCTTAGTTTTGCCTTGTTTTCATTGAGCTTATTTTTTCCTTCAGGCCACAATCAAAGTTGGATCTTTTCTTTGAAACTTTTTTTTTCAAATCCTGCAATTCACATCTGTATGAAATATCTCTTAAGGCCCATGTCGCATAGAAGCAATCGTAGATAAAAGACAAAATGGATAGATTGCAAAATAGCACCCAGAAGAAAAGCAATTTTCTGAAATTCCTAAATAAATTGCTCTCTAATTCACAAATAATGCAGTACATATTTAGGTTGTTAGAAAGAATGATTACTGAATACAGGGCTCAGAATTCATAAGAGAGCAAAAGCATTTATGGAATTGTTGAGAAAAAATGAACTATAAAATTACAGGATTTCTAATATTTAACTGATTTCCTTCATAAATCACATGCTGCTAAATGCAAAACAGTTGGATATCAGAAGCAAAATAATTTCTTTAAGGAAAATAACCTTCAAAACCAGTTGTGTCTGTCATAAATTCTGCTTCAAATAGTGTAAATAATGTCCCTGGTTTGCATGTTAGAGAACACCTCAGTCTTTGCCTTTTGCTCTTGTCAATCAGAAACAAGAATAAAAAAAATTCAATAAATTGAAGATAAACTGTTGGTCTCATTTTGATGTAGCTTAACATAATGATAAATGGCACATTGGAATACTGTGCTTTCATCCCCACAATGTAGCATGGAAAGAGGAAACAGTGCTAAACTTGGGGTTCGTTGGAATATGCAGAGGAGCATAATCAGGGTGTCCAAACACAAGGCAAAAAATTTCTGTTTCATGTTGTTTTTTTTTTTTCCCTGGAATTGACTTTCAGATTAAAACTCTTTTTTTTTTTTTTTAATTCAGCTGTTCCAAGTTTTAACTATTTGGCCACCCACAAAAAAGTATTTTGACACCTCAAAGTTGTTTGGTTAACAAGAATTATTTCCTAACCTTGTCCTTCAGCTTTGATAGACAGACTTTGATTACTGGTGTCCAAAATACTCTGCTTTCACCAGAGAAACCTTTTCTCCAGATATAACTAGGACAGAAACTAACTCAGACAGAATTCCTCTGAAAACTCTCAGAAACACAAGGCATTCCATCAGGATATGGGGAGCACAAAAGGATGAAGTATTCTCTGCTGTATTTTGATTAATCAGCTAATTTAGCAGCTGATGATTTTTGCACAACATTTTTGGCTTTTATGATGTTACTCATTGTGTCAATGGTGATTCCACCAAAAAGGACCAGAGAGCTTAGCTCTGTTAACAGCCCTGGGTTGTTGTTGATTCTCTGACCTTGCTTCATCTAAACAGGTGTTATCAAAACATATTTTTTCTGTTTTTTTTTGTTTGGGGTTTTTTTTTTTTATTTTATTTCAATCCCCTTTATTGGACCCTCTGTCTCTGATGTAAGAGCTCGTGTATTTTTGTTACTGGGAGGCAGAAATTTTCAAAACTCTGTGTTCCATCTTGTTATTGCTGCTCCAGCAGCTTTTGTGGTGGTCAATATTATATGGGTGGAGTAACACAGATATTTTTCCAGACTCCATCAAGTGCACAAGGACACAGAGGGAGTGGGAATAATAGCAGTGGCCATCTGTGTTCTTAGTTATTGTCAGTGCAGAGACACTGAGCCCGCTCACTACTGAGAGCTTCATATGCTCCATGGCAACAGAGAGATGATTATAAGAGATGCAAGTCAAAGGATATCAGAGATGTGTAGAAATGAAAGGAATTCCCTGTTTCTGAGCCCAAAAGCCAACCCTTAAATAGCTGTTGGTAGTTGTATTTTCGGGGCTCTCAATTCTTTGTGCTTTCCTGCCCATTCCATCTCTAGGGATAAAGCCAGGGAAAAGAGCTGTGGAAGCTCAGTGCAGGCAGTGTTAGCAAAGTTCTAGGGAGGGAAGTGGCTTTGAAGGGCCAGAATAAAGACAGGGTTAGGAAAAATATAAGCTGCACGTCCAAATAAGTGAGGTATTCAACAAGATCCAAATATGTAAGCACAGGTTTGGGATAAGTAGAGTTGAATTTACCATTCTTTATTTCTGCTTGATTCCTATATTTCTGAAAAGTTTAGGGTCAGAAGTCAACCCTAAGAAGATGCAGTTTATAGCTCTTGATCCTGGATGATTCCTGATATAGGAAGTTCCAGAAGGGTAAGCAGAGAATTTACATAAATGTCTTTTGAATCCTTTAGTCTTGACTTCTGATTTAGAGGAGCCCATGTTAAATCCAAGGTTTTATTTAGGATTAGGAGCAGCATGGCTCCCAGCCTGAATGCCTACAAGAGGTACATTCTGGAAAGTAAATTGAGACCTAGAACCAGGAATTTCAAATTTCTTGGTCTTATTTTTTTGATATATAGTTGATAGTACTGCAGTCAAGAACAACAAGAGAACAAAAAGAGAACTTCAAAAGCATTTGCTGTATTCCAAGGAGGGTAACAGAGGCTTGGTATAAAAGGTTTCCAATTACTCATTCTTATGAGGGATTTGAAGCAGGTTCTTGTAACTTCATGGCCCTCTTGGAGCTCCTCAATATCTCAGAAAGTTCTGCTCTCCATTGGAAAGCAAAGGTGCAGAGTCTTGACAGGTAACAGGTACCAGTTCAACTGAAATGAGCCCTTTGAATTCAGATAATTGCTGATTTTTTCAGGATTGTATTTCTTACAAAAGGCCACTTGGACTTATCTGGCTCGACTTTTCTTCTCTGAAGGAGAGAGTGCCCGTAGGTGTTTCCAAATGTTTTTAATTTTAGTATGAGGCAAGTGTTTTCCCATCAAAAGACCATGTTCTCACAGCTTGGAAAACAGCTTTGGTAACTTCTGCTTCCTAGAAAGTGGAATGAACATTGGGCATGAAATTTCTGTAAGATGTAAAGGGCTTTGAACAAGAAAAGCCTCTACAAGAGTAAACAGTTTACAGTATTTAATCAAATGAAAAATGTGATTCTTGGGGGGAAGAGGGACTTTTTAGCTGTCCCTTCCACAGAAGGTAGCAAAACATTAAAAATACATTTGCCACTGATAGGTTGAATTCATTTTAGCTGGCATAAATGGGACAGATGAGCTATTCAAATGTCTGATGAGTACTATATAATAAAATATTTATCACCTTCTCATGGTCACTGCATGAGAAGCCAATAATCTGTTTTCTCTCAGCACTGATATTTTGTGGTACTTATAATAAATTATACATTGCAAGCTCCCATCCTTCACCTTCTTTCTATTTACCTATCTAGTCTGAGATCTCATTCATCAATGTGTAGCTGGGTCGGGGACAAAAGTGAGGCTATAAATTCATGTATTCTAAAGAATCATGGAATTTATAATGCACAATGGTAGGGGGCAACATGGCTGGAGTGTGGCTACTGGGAACAGGCGCCATTTGGAGCTGGAAAGTGGAAATTGAATAAAATTAAAAAAAAATTATATAAATACTATATATATAGGAAGATGTTCCTTGGTTGTGCTGGCTGCTGATTTGGATTTAGGGAAACACCTCTAAAAAATCAAAGCTGTCCAGATTTTGGCCCATTACCAAACTCAAGCTGATGCCAGAGATTTAATTATTCACATGACTGTCAAATTCTCCAAAGCAACTTTTGATGTCAGAGATATAAAATATTTCATTTGCTTTGCATTGATGCAAAGTATTTAAAGAAGGAAATATTAGGATGAAAAAAGTATTCCCAAATGATAGTCTTTATAGCATTTAGATACAAAGTCTTCAATGATGAAGGGGAGATTTTATTTCAAAAATTGAAAACTTGACCCTGGGATTGCTTCAAAATATGAAGAAAATTAGCACCTTTAGTTCTCAAACATATTTTTTTTTTTTTTTCAGTGTGGAGGGGAAATAAAATTCTTGCTTTGGATTGATAGATTTTAGCCGAGGTCTCCTGTTCATAATCCTTGAGAATTCCTTCTGGAGACACTCAGAGGGAACTGTGCCGCTGCACAAGAGAGTGACGTGGTCTTGTGCTGAGTTCTGTATTGTATTAGATGTATTAGAAGACAGACTTTTTTGTCTTTTATTCTTGCTGCTTCCAATCAGAAATCATTTGACCTCAGCACAGAGATAAGACCACCACTTGCCTCACATATTCAGGAAACGAAATCAGTCAGTGTTGAGGAGGATGGCAAAGTTCATTATTCACTGCTCAAAAAGTCTTTAGGAATCTATCATTTCTGCAAAGTCCATAAGCCTGTAAATTAATTTCTCATGACAAAATAATTTAAAATGCACAGCCTAAAGGACTTTTTAAATGACCTTCTGCTAGGATGATACAGTGAAAATAAACCCAGTGCCTTTCTCAATCAATCCAGTTGAAGTCCTGTGTGCATTTTGACCACACAGAGCCAGGGTCAGGTACAATTTTGGGGGGGTTGTATTGCCTGAAGACACATGAAATTTGATTCACATTTTGTGTTAATGAGAAGCTTTGGCATCAAGATTCCTGTGCTCCAAAACTTGGTGTTTCAGTTTAGTAAAGTCCTCTATGAAGGGTCAAGATTGCAGATTTTAGAAAACCACACTTAGTTTAAAATTCCCAAAATTCTTAAAGGCACATTAGCGTTACTGATCCAAACATTTTTATAAGTTGACAGGACTAACTTTAAGTTCCGTATTTGTAAAAATTTTTTTCTTCCTCAGAATAATTTCCACCATTTTCACTGAACAAAGGTTTGGTTCCTTTTTGTTGTAAACACGATATACCAAAAAATGCTCCTCATAGCTATATGGAAAGATTTTTCTTAATGCCATTTTTATAGTGTAGAGAGAGTTCCACAAAGATTTTGGGAACTAAACCCATTCTTATGAAGCAAGCAAAGGAAAGAAAAGACAGAAGTAAAATCTGTTATCAGGATCCCTGTGTACTGAGTAAACACAGAGACAGCATGTGTGGTTTTTGCATATTGTATTAATACATAAATTAAAATGATTTTAATAACTTTTCATGGAGTTAGTGGAATAATTTGTTGTGAAGGAATTACCCAGAAAAATACACTTTTTCCTTTAATTTCTTTTGTTTGCATATATGTGTGCAGATATGTGCATACAGGTATAACTGCTAAATTTGTTTGTTATCTCTATAGACAAATTATTCTAGCAACAGATTTTAGCCCTGCTATGTTTGCAGTTCAGGGAAGGATGGGATTAAAGGGGAAAGAAAAGAGTAGCTCCACTGCCACTGACTTTCAACGCTGACTTGTCCATTATGATTTCAAACCTTTCCCTTTTTCCATTCCACGACTGTTTTCATTATCAATTCCTTAGAACTTCTGCCTGAATTACAGTTTGGGGGGTTCTTTTATTTTCAGGTGAATAGTAAATTATGAGAGATGGCTAATCAGTTCTTGGAAAATTTATGGAGGTATTGATGAAAATTTTTGAAGAGTCATGTTGAGCTCAAATAAAATGTTAGGTTTACTTCATACAACAGTGTGCTCATGAATAATCTTTGCAATTATGCAATTTCATTCTTTATTTCTCTTGCTATACATGGAATAATTAAATTAATGTAATAATATAGTAGTAAATTCTATAAATGAACGTAATTGTATCCTAAATTAAAAACTAAATTTTGAAACTTCAGTCGCTTAACATACTGCGAAAGTTCAGCATGAAATTTAAATCCAATAAGTAGCTGTTTCTTTCCTTAGTCTGGATAACAGAAGTTAGGTTAAAATACAACAAAAATACAAGTTTTCAGCTTGGCCGTAGTCCTGACATCAAAAGGTATTAAAGTCTTTCTGAGAAACAAAATGAGAACTAAAGCATTACCTTCATCAGTTTTAAATCTTGACAAAAAGTAGGGGATATAAACTGGAATTTGAAAAATAAAGCCAGATGTTTGCACATGGAAAGGTATCAGTATAAAATAAAGATATTTACTCCTCCAGTAAATATAGAAAGAAGTAAACCTGGAAGGATTACTTGTTAAATTGTTTCCTAGAAAATATTCTGTTACAAATCAAGGGCAATATTTGTAAGACTATTTTTTTAAAACTTTGTGGGCTGTGTGTTTATGTGAAAGGAACTTTAACTTCTTGATTGAATTCTGACTTCAGTTTCTATATCTACACACCTGTATACTCTTTTTTTGTTCTTGCACACTATTTAAAATATATATTGCAGTATTAAATTATGCAGTCCCTTCCTGTTTCTTAAGAGCAGGTTTGCTGGAGAGGGAGGCTCTGAGGGAATTCCCTCCTGCAGTCAGAGTTGCTCTGTGCAGCTTTGATTTATTGGAGTGACCACCGAGTTGCCATCTCCCTTCCTGAAAGCACATCCTCAGGATTGTGCAGCCCTGACAGATTTCAGTGAGAAATTGCCACAGTGCTCACTCTGCTTCATAAACCCCTGCCTAGGCTGGCCTGAAATCTGTATTTCCAGCACAGCCCTGTCTCAGGAAGGGGAGCAGCTCTCCTCAAATACAGCCTGGCAGATTCTCTTCTCTCACTCCGGGTGCAGCGATGGAAGAGCCTTGGAGTGTGTTGTGCAGTTGTGCTGATGAATTATTTAATGGCAGAAAGGAGCTGACTACTTGAACTTTCCTCTTGACCTAAGCTGAAATACCAGCCTGGGTGAATTTGTGTGTAAGGCCGTGTAAACTGAACTTATCTTATATGCAAAGCCAGGATTTCCTCTGCTTGTCACTGTGCTAGGGAGCCTTCCTGATCCCTTGCAAATATTTGTGCTTGTTTCTGCTGGTGTAGAAGTTCCAATATCTGCGTGTTCTGCAAATCCATAGCTCTTGTGGGAGCTGGGGGTGAAGTTGTCAACAGCTTGGCAAATGTGAAATTACTCAGAGTATGCTACAAATAGTAGAGGGCGTGATGATACCTTCAGCAATAAAGGCTGAGTGCAGACACGAGCAAAGACTCGTAGAAGGAGGCTATTTTTCTAAATATATTTCTAATCACAT
Organism: Leptocoma aspasia; assembly: GCA_013399835.1. Lineage (NCBI taxonomy): Eukaryota > Metazoa > Chordata > Aves > Passeriformes > Nectariniidae > Leptocoma > Leptocoma aspasia. The sequence goes on along the minus strand of VXAX01004078.1, from coordinate 210,415 downwards.
GCATATTTTTCATATATAGATAGGAAAGCTCTTTTGATGATTGGCTTGTGTGTGGTTGTACAGACAGTGCTTATTCCTGCTTTAGGGGGGGGAATGTGCTGCCACAAAGAAGTAAAAGGAAAGGTGTTCCTGCCCAAATACAGTAAAGGCTGTCTGTTAATGAATTAACACGCTGTAATTTTGGTAATAGAAATGTTTAAATACCACCCCCCACTATCTTCAGTGATTGTGAAACTTCAAAAAGAGCAACAGGAAGCCAAAGCACTCAGGCATATGTCAGGGGAAAGCCAAAACTCTTATTTTTAGGAGTACAGCAGAGGGAGTAAGTAAAATATGAGACTGTGGCTTTTGTGAGATGTCACCCATGTGCTGGTTTAAGAATTTCATACAAAAAGTGGTTTTAATTAAAAATTGTCTTCCTGTTTTTCAGAAAAGATTATTGTTATAGTAGAATTAATATTAAACTGCTCTAGTTATAAATTATTGCCTCTATTATTATTCTGATGTTTAAAAATTGCCAGACTGTTTTCTATCTGGATTCTTAATGTCCCTTACTAGAAAGTGTATGTGATTAATGCTAAAATTTACTTAGGGATGAACTCATCCAGCCAGTCATTTCCAGTAGCAGTTATTATCATATTTTTTGTATTGAAAACATATTAAAACTCAAAGAGTTCAGAAGCATAAAGCAGGCACAAAGCAAAGCCTATTATGGTACTGTTTACCAACAGATTTATAATTAAAAAATAAATTAAGCATGAAATAGAACACTTTTCATTATCTGCCAAAATGGTATGAAATATTTGATGTTACTTTACAGATTATTCTGGAATAGCTTTGCAAGTGAATAATTCTGAGGGTTGTCGTGGTATTTTAGAGGAACCTAAACATATCTCTGTTAAAACACCTATGTCCTTTTTCCTGCAGATACTCAGAATGCCCAAGGAAAGGGGAGAGGCTATTCCAGAACACAGCCTTCCAATCAGAATAATGATAATGCATAAAACAATTAATTTCATAAGAAATACAGAATGCCAATATTCTCTCCCTCATAAATGTTTTAAATTACAACAGCAATACAAAATTATGGAATGCCTTTGAGTTGTTTGTTTGTTTTTCTTTTTCATGGGAAAGCCCCATCTGAATGCTTCTGGTTCTGTGTGCCTACAATTGAGTTCTGGACCTTGAGAAAAACAATTTACTGCACCTGGCCATTGAAACTTTGCACTAGCCAAATGTTCTGCCTGAGCAGAGGAATTTCTGGCTCTCTGTTTCTCAGCATCCTCTTCAGCACCACATCTTGCATTCCTTCCCTTCAACAGTTGATGTACTTCTATCTTTTACACCTTTGTTTGAGAAGACCTTTAATGAACATCCTTTCCAAGGCTGATCCTCAGCAGCTGATCCTTAAGAATCGGGTTTGTTGATTGGGGTTAAGTGATTGGAGGCTTGGAGGGGACCTTTCCACTCTCTCAGGCTGTAGAACCCCTCCCAAAGCTGCCCCTCCAGGGATCACAAACACTTCTCCCGTGCTCATGGCTGAGTTGTTCACCCCCAGAAGCAGCAGGGATCTGCACCTCGCTCTTACCCGGTGTGAGTAGCTGCTCTGCACCCACCAGCCACCAGCATCAACACCCCACTGCAGCCAGAAGCTCCTCCAAGGTCACATTCCTGCCTTCCCAAGTGTGGGGTGACCCCTGCTCCCCTTGTAAGCAGCAGGGTCATTATGTAATTAATGCCTGAGTTGGTCTCAGAGAATGGGCTGCAGGAAAGGCGAGGCTCTCGGTGTGAGTTTTGTACATGTAAATAGTCACCTATGGGCTGCAGTCTGAAGAACTTCTTTCTCCTTATTTTTCAACAAAACTAACACATATGTTTCACACAGAGGAAGTCTGGCTGTTTTCCCTGTTTCTGCCATCTCCTGATTTTTCATTTTCCAACACTCATTCCAATTCAGGAAGATAATGAATATTCAGGATTTCATCTCCTGTTAAGCAGTAGGATTATAAGAACCTAAATGGTGTTTGTTTGTTGGGTCTTTTTCCTCAACAGCTCCAAAGATGCATTAAATGTCCTCAGTTCTCTTAGAAAGAAATCTTTTCTAAAAGTTGGGCTGCACCACCTGAGGATGTTGCCCAGCATTTACTCCTGCTATCTTCTGGCAAATGCTTTGCTTGTTCAGGGGCATTTTCCCTGTGTAAGTGTCAAAGTGTTCACCTCCAGAACTGGTGGAAATGTTCAAATGTGGTGTTTTGAACCCTGGTGGGTGATACCAGCATTGCCCAGCTCAGTGTGAGGTATTGGGGCAGCCTGACTGTGCCTGCCAAAGGCTCCTTGGAAAGCTCCAGGAAGATGTGCTCCTCTCCTCCTCTGTGCTCCTTCCAACTCTGCTGTAAGGAACTTAGCACTAGCAGGGCTTGCTGCAGCCCTTACTGATGCTGTGCTTTTGTTTCCATTTTCCTCAGATTCTATATTGTTTGTTTTTATCCTTTTTCACTTTGATTGCAAGATCCTTGGCCTGGGAGTCTTTGTGCTGGATTTGCCTAACACAACGCGGTCAGGTCCATTCCAGCCTTGTGGTGACTCAGCTACAGCCAGGCTCTGCTTAAATCAGATAACGGAACAGCTCTCTGTGTTCTTTCTTGGAGTCTCTGGGATTTAGTTATCTCCTTGTCAGGATTATTTAAGTTGGACTGGCCAGCCTTTGGAGTTTAGTAACTTCTTTTGTTAAATGTAGATTTACTGCGAGGATTCATTGCCATTGCTGTCTCCCACAGAGACAGAACAGAAGGTTGTAAATCGAGCAGATTTTAGTGTAAATTATTCAGAGTTTTTTTTTTTTTCTCTTCATTGTGTAAGATTCCCTGCAGAATATCACAGCCCAATGAGGTACTGCTGATTATTTCTGGAGGTCCAAAACTATATGTAGTTCATCTATATTATATATGTTCCTTTAAAATCAAATTAGAAGGAACATGTTTGACTCAGTCTTCTGTCTAAGGAGAGGTGCATTAATGAATGATTAGCGTGCAGTGGAAGCCTCATTGCTGAGCTAATAAAATCCAAATATTTTGAGAACTAAGCCTATAATACAGCTTGATGGTTCTGCATCATTGTCATTTTTTAGTGGGTTCAGTACTGTAAAACTTTACATGTGAGTAGTTGATGGCTTTATAATAGAAATACTGACTTTATTGAGAAGGTTTTCCTGAATTGACTTAGACACAAAAAAGTTTCTAGGATCTGTCTTGGTTTTTCTGGAGGTGAGGCTTGACTGGGAGACACAGAAGGTCCTGGTGCTTTGTTTACATCTAAATTTCTAAAGTGCTATTGGCTGTAATTACTGAGTAGGAAGAAGAGGCAGTGTTAGATTCATTGCTTCCCAGGCAGGAAAATGTCAGTGGGCTGAAAACTGAACACAGCAGTTGACAATGATTTGACTGCATGGTTTTGAGAAGATCAGTGTGACAAAAAAGAGTAAAGAGTGTGCTAAACAAGAATGGAAGTTGCTGCACCATTCTGGATGTAAAATGGAATTTCAAGTTACATTTAAAAATATTCTATCTACATTTTATCAAGACGAAAAAACATTCTGTGATAACATTTTAGAATATTTGTATTTGATTATGAAACACCTATCCTATCTAGCTCTTCCAATTTGTCCTTTCTGACAACTAAATTTGAAGTTGGATGCTCAGAGATATTCAAGAACACAACTTAATATGCATACAGCAAAATTGTCTTGTCTGGTTCTTTGTCTGAGGCAAACCCTTTCCCTCAGAAACACTGGACTTTTAGCTGCAGAGGGAAAGGGTCAGGACTGGAATTGGGGTTAAAATGAAAATTTGCTGAGAGGCAGTGAGAAGGCTTCTTGTGCTGGTTTTTCCTTCCAGCATCCAGCAGAAGAGGCTGCAGTAAGTGGCTCTCAGTACTGAATGTGTCCATCCCTAACATCAGTCTTGGAGGAGAGAAAATGCAAGGTGGAAAGATCCTTCCTGTGTACAAAGGGTGGAGAATTGTTTCAGCACGTGGTAGAAATCCTGCTGGAAACTGCAGGCACAAAAAGAAAGTAGTTCCAGGTGGGAGAGGCAAGAAGAGCCACCAGACCTCACTTATTTGAAAAGCAGAAGCAGAGAGCCCCTTGGCCAAGGTGGACTCCAGGTGCTGTGTCTGTGTGAAGTTTTATTTTGCAGGTCACTGGGGCAGCCTTTATTCCCTGTCCTGCTGCCTCAGCCATCACTTTCCCCTTCCCCTCCTCTCATCCCTCTTTTCACTGCTGTGCTCTTCAGTCAGTTCTTTTTTTTTTTTTTCCCCTGGCCTTTCCAACTCCAGTGCTACTGAAGGTTCTCCTCCCTTGATATTCCTGCTCCACATGCCCTTGTTATGTGTATTTCATGTTATTTAAACAACAAATTCTTTAGTCACCTCTATCCATGTTACAGTGAGCTGCTCAGCTGTTCTGCAAATGACTTTATTTCTGCTTCCTGGGATGTGTAATGTGTGTAGTTAGGTGCAGAATTTTAACTTAAAAATAGAACTCTGAATCGATTAAGGAAGAGAAATTACAAAGTGGGAATCTCTGCCTCCATACTAATTAAACCTGTGGAAAAGAGCCATACCTCAATCTGCAGCTACATTAAAAAATACATTGTTTTATTTTCTTCTCCCAGAGGTCTTACTGCTTTCTCTGACAAGGGGAGCACACATTCTGCTGCTGTGTGGCAGGTAATTCTCCAGGTGGGTTTTTCACAACCATTGACATAAATGGGGTGTTTACAGCTGGATTATTCCTTCAATTTGTGCTTCCAGTGGGGAACTCCAAGTCATCTCCTAGCAAGGAGATTGGGACTCTCTGCCAGAAAGTGGGGGAAACAGAAAGGTGCTTTGTTTGAAAAATGAAACCTAAATTTCTCATTTAAAAGCCAAAGAACAACACGGAAGTAAAGCAGTGATACTGAAAAGTAACAACTAAGCACTTGATTGAGTCAGATGCAAATGTTTTCAATAAACATTTATCCCTTTAAATTATTTATTTCTTATTTTAGTCCAGATGTATGCTTTTGGGGATAGAGTGATGAGCTAAATCATTTCAAACGCGATTGCAAAGAGGGTAACTGAATGTTCCCTTAATGAATGCGTGTGTGGTGCTATTGCTGTGGTTATGGGCACGGCGTGACTGGAATTTGAGTTACTCCTCCTCCCCAGACTGGCACCCTCAACTTATTTCCTATTATATTCAAAGCACCTGTTTTCCCTGTTAAGAATGCAAAGTGCTAGCTGAAATCACGAAAGGAGCTGCAGCAATGTATGAAAAGCAGCCATCTAGCATGATTTTAATAATTCTAATAAGCATTTATTACATTCTCTGTTGAATCACTTCTTGATATTGATGGCATAATTTAAAGTGACAGAAAGGAAGGAACATGACCTTTAATGTCATGACATGAGTTGTCACAAAAAAGGAAGGATGAGCTTAATTCAGCCAAATGGCTTCCCAGGAAGTCTTGATACATAATAAACTGAGATTTATCTTTGGCTGAGATTACACAGCTCAAGCTGTGATTTTTCTTTTAGATGAAACAAACTGACTGAAGAGAAGATGAAAATATTGTTCTAATTTTGATCTTCATATTACATTACAGCAAATTAATTCTGGTTTATAACAGGGAACATGTGAAATATGGTAGCTTGCAACAGAGGAAAGCTACATATAGTGATTGCTAAGGTGTTTTCCAGAACAGAATCCAATGTTCCTACATAACAAAGTGGTTATATTGCTCTTTAAGCCCTGTCATTAGACACAAATGTGCAGTCAGCTGTCTAGAGGCACCACATTTCCCTTCTGCTGCTTAGAGTCCTCTTGTACTGATCAGTTTTTGTAGTAAATCCCAGAAGGAGCACAGATGTTTCCAGATGTTGGCACCAATGATGTCCAGTTGGTTTATAACATTAGTAGTGAGGTGAGTCATCATTTAGCATTTAAGGTGGGTGGCTTATGGGTGTTTTTTGGATGAGAAAAAAGTCAAGGCATTTAGAAAATAATTACATTCTTTTTGAAGAGATGAAAATCACTTGGAATTTGCTTCCAAAATATATCTTCTATTTTTAATCAAGTTTGCATAGAAAGTGAGCATAATAGATGTGGAAGAGAACATACATTCTTCCAGAGGAGATCACATGGCAGCATCCTAAAAACTTGTTTTCAAAAGAAGTGTGTATTGAATCAACTTTAAAATGTTATCCCTTTTGATCCTCTTTTTTGGCTCAGTTTGATACAGACTGCTTCAGCACTGCATTTATATAGAATTCAGAGAACAACAGGGAAAGGTATCAGCAGGCCATTGCACCAACCTTTTATCTCTGATGTTCAGTTTTGGCCTGGTGTCATCTGTCTCAGTCTGGGACAGTCAAATCTGAGCATCTGATGGTGATTTCTAGATCTCAGCAGCAGCATGGTCTGTGCTGGATTTAAACCAAGAGTGCATCACTGGTAGAGCCTCCTTCAGGTACCTGGCTTTTCATGTTAATGGTGCTTGTGGAGTCAGCTAAGCCTCGAGGATTTTTGGAATTACTAGGTCAGCATGATTTTTGTCACAGTCTAGAAGGCCAATTTCGTTGTTAGGTTTCCTTTGGTTTGAGCAGACGTCAGCAAAGGCCCCTGAGCTGCTCTCAGGGAGGGCAGCCTGGCCCTGTGCTCACTGTCCTGCTGCCACCTCAGGGAATTCATTAAACAGCACTTTCCTGCAGCCTAATTGGGTAACAAATGGAGTCCCTTTCAACCTGACAAACTCTGCACAGACCCATGATCTCAGCGCTGTGTCAAACTAGCAAATCCAATCGCGCTGTGAGAATTTATGAAAGTTGTAATTATTCCAGTGGATAAACTGCCAAAAAATATATACAGGGGGCAGGGGACATCCCTTATCTGGGCTGAGAGAATGTGAAACACAGGCTGAAGTTTAATTTTCTGTGAACCTCATTTATAAAATTGTAGTATCTATTTTGCCATGCACTGCTCCCTAAAGAACAGTAACACGGGGAATACCGAAGCATCCATTTAAGTAGAATTCTTTACTAATTACTGGTTTTCTTTTCATTAAAAAACCCATTGAGAACAAAATGTAAAATATTTTTATGGATGTGTAGTTACCAAAAGCAAGTGCAAATAAAAAAAAATCTTGCAAGAAAGTGCTGTTTAAAAATAAAATACTATGTTCGCTTAACTTAGGCAAAGTAATTATTTGAGGATTTAAGAGAATTTCTAATTTACACATTGCGGGATATTAATAAAAAATTTCAATTGACCAAATACTGAATAAAAGTGTTATAAATTAGAATAGGAATATACCTTCTACCTATGCAAAAATAATAGTACAAAAGAATTAAAAGAAAAAGATGGCTTGAGGCAACAAGAAATGCTTCTTAGTTACTCTGTGAAGCTTCTGGATTGTGGTCAAAGAGCTCGAACTCAGTTTGAAAGAAGTTTTGCTGCAGTTAAGTGTGACTCTTTCTGTGAGTACCATTGTTTCAAAAGGCACTGGTGACTGAAAATCAGAAGAACTAGAATATATGCCTTTGTTTCAATAGTTTGTTACCTGCCATAGAAAATCATCCATCACACAGGGCCACAGGTCTTGAAATAGTCCCAGAATCAATTAATGCATCAATAGATTCACACCACAGCCCCTTATTTCAGAATGATCCATCATTTCCTTAAGCAGGTTATTTAGAGGAGTTTATCCTATCAGATGGCTTTTTTTTTTTTTTTTAATCCAATTATACCAGCACATTGATGAGAAAAGTAAATTGCCAGCTGAAATCCTGGCTAGTGTGTGTGTGCTACAGGAGCATGGCTGGATGCTGCTTGGATTTCTATATCATTTTAAGAACAGTGCCAAGAGCTAATGACTGTGATTTGATCCTGCATTAGCAGGGCCCTTGTTATTGAAAGGATTCATCATGCATAGAAATTATTTGTGCTCTAGCTGGAGGCCATATTCTGTGCTCTCAGCACTCGGCGTGGAACATGCTGTCTTCATTTCTACTCACTTACCCGTGAAACAAATGACAGAAGGGAAGGGACAAATGCAGCCTATTTGTCATTTTCCCTCTGTGCCTCCTCTCCCCCCGGATCAATAGAAGAAAGGAAGGAATAAAGAACAATCTTGCTAAATGCAAAACTAATGAAAAAGTGCCAAGCGTGAAGTGACCTTTTTGGTGGCCTGCTTTTAAAAAAGGCACAAGGCACAAACCCAGAGCAGTTTAACATCACTCTGCTCTCCAGGCCCGCTGTGTATCTGTTAGCACTAACTATTAACTAGGGAATTCTAGCTCTGCTTCCTGACAGCTGAGAAATCCTAGAAAAGTTCCAATATCCTCATGCTGTTTGAAGGGTAAAGCTTCCCCTGAGAGGCCAGCTTCCACTGGCACATCCCTGGCAATCCCTGCTCACGTTAAAGGGAATTCCCTCAGCTTCACAAACTGAGCTGAGAGCATTCCTTCTGCAGGAGCAGGGTAAAGAGCTCCTGCCACAAAAAAGCACCAGCACAGCCTGGGCATGGGACCTTGGCAGCTGAGGGACACATCAGGGGACTGAAGGGCTGGTCTTGGCTTGGGAATCTGCACTATTGGTAGTGTACTTTCAGTGGATCGTAGGAATTATGAGAGATGAAATTTTAATATTTGTTTCCTCCAGGGGACATTCAAAAGTTGTTTTAGTACAGCTGCAAGACCCAATTCATAAGGAAATATTGTACTCAGAGTACAGGTATCAACAGTATCTCACTTTTTTTTAGTGATGTGAAATAAGCTAGGAACAAGAGCACCTGTTTTTAAATGAGGCAAAGTTCCACTTAAGCAAGCTAAACTAAGCTGAGGTGTCAGCAAAGCTTCGCTAGGCTGGATGAAATGGCAGGATGGCAGGTTAAGGAACTTAATAAAGAATTGGCAGCTTTTAAGTGCAGATGAAAAGTGACTCCATTAAGTCACCCAATAGTTCATCATACCCTTGCATATCTACATCGTACTGCTATTGCAATGTTTGTTGTAGGAATTAAAAAATTAAATCCTTAGACTTTAGAAAGGACTATCATCATTTTCTTCCTTTAAATTAATCCCCACAAGGTAATAAAAAGTCACATTTTACAGTAATTCAGCAACAGATAGCATTCTGTTTCTGTGTGTGAAGAGTTTTAAGTATGGCAATCACTGGTAATACTTGGTGATTTTTAACACTTACTTCTGAGTGTCAGGAGAGTTTCTGTTTTAATGTAATTGACAGACAAGCTTGTATTTTAATTGAATCCAGTCATTCATGACTAGAAAATAAATGTCTTTGTGATAAGGCAAGATTGATCAGAAAACAGGAGCTTTAGTCCACTGCGTATGTCATGGATAAGGAAAATCTACTTTTTTTATACAGTGTGTCTCCAAGTGACTTGGTACCATTTTTCCTGTTCTAATTTTCTGTCTAATTACTTCCATACATTGAATTTTGAAAATCTTTCTCTTAATCAAGCCCATATTTAGGCTTATTACTTGTTCTTGCTTTCAGTAAGTTCACTTATTGCCAAAGCAAGCCCATGCTCTCATCCCCTAACATGAGTAATTAGCTCTATCCAAATAAATCTTGTTACCACTTCATCACTAGTAGTTTTGTCCCTTAGAAATGTTTAGGTTCATGTTTTCCTCTTGCTCCAGAAGCCACACTTCTCTGGAGAGCTCTGTATTACACACTATATATTCTCTGGGCCCTGAAATTTCTGCTTTGAGCCTCAAAATTATATCTGAGATCCCAAACAAGGAATAATGTTGGAAGAAAATGGATTTGAACATTGCCGTTTGGCACCCCTTGTAGAGCATGGGTGTTGTTTGTGTTTTTGGGGTTGTCCTCTATATGCAGGAGGGAAAGTCATCACAACTTCTCAGATCTGTCTGCAGTAAGAAATGAGAGATTTTGGAGGTGGTGCTGCTGCTGTTTCCACGTTTCAGATGCTTTGTACTGAAGAACTGTAGTTTAAAAAAAAAATCCAGTCTTTTCTCCCTAAATCTTGCATTCTCAGGAGAAGAAAAAGACCACAGGTGCTTGTGAAGGAGCTTGAATAGCCCAGGAGACAATATTTCTTAAGATGTAATGCAGAAGTGTTGATCCTGAGCTGTCCAATTCAAGCTGTCACTGTTTCTGTGGGTCCATTACAGCACTGGAGATTAAGGAGGGCTGTAAAGGGAACGAGCAGTGCCTCTGCAGATGTTTTCCAATCATTCTGTTTAGGTGAGCAGCATGGGAGGAAACAAAAGCTTTTCTGAAAGTTTAATATTTGAGCCATGAAGGCTTTGCTGGGATTGGTAAAGCCTGCAAAGTTTGATATATCAGCACTGCTGTACTCAGCGTTTCCACACCAGCCTAATTTTTGATGAAAAGTCAAGTCTTTCTTGCCACTTAGTTAAAAATCACTTTATCTATATACATATCTGGGAATAGTTTGTTACGTCTCAGATTCGGAGAGGTTTGGGTTTTTTTTTAATCTGTGTATATATTTTCCAGCTGATTTTATTTCCTTGATTCTGTGCAGAGCTGAACTTTGGACGAAAGGAGCATTTCTAAGTTAGCATCCATGATTTCTTCAACTTTGAACTGAAGTACTTGCTTGCCCCATTAAGCAAAGCTCCATGGAATTTGCATTTATTCAGTTACTTGTTAAATAGGGACAGGTTTTGCTGGAGGGGCTTAAGAGCTTCCTTTTCTAGAGGAGCAAAAGGACATTATCATCAGTAGGTTCTTTTTGCACCTTGTGAAAAATGAAAGATGCTTCTCAGAAGGGGAAAGACTGATGTTTAAAGGATAAATCTATTTATGGAGGCACTTTTCACAGGCCAAATCTGCAAACATTTGCACACAAACTCCTCCTGGGTATAGTCTAGAAATGGTACCAGGGATGTAAAAGTACAGGGCCAGAAATGCTGAATATTTGTTAAAACACACCCATTTCTATTGCAGCTCCCTCTCTTCTCACAACAATTGTGATCAGAAATTGGAGGGTGAGTGAATGTTCCAATATTGTCCTTCTCCTGTTCACAAAGGGATTCCAGATAAGCCAGAGATTCATCATGAATCCAATAAGAATAATGTGCAAAGGCAGGAGGAAGTAAGAGCAATGCTGAAACACCACACCATCCCTAAAATCCACCAAACACAAATTAGTCCACGTTTTCTCTTCCAATCTCTGGCCTTTTGGGTTATTGAACACAAAAGCTCTCTAGAAAAGAGAAACCTTACACTGTGTATTTCTGCAGCACCAGGGTACCATGAATATTCCATTTCTGTTAGGTATTTTGGGTGTTATTGTGTTAAATATGGCAAATTATGTGTTATTTGAATGTTGATATTTGCCATTACATCCTGCTGCTGAACTTCAGGACATTTGAGGACAATGCCATGAGGTTTTCTCTGTAAAAAAGAAACGAAAAATGCTTGATAAATCAGAGGAGCAACCCAGCTGCTCTTGAGCTGTTTGGTGTGGGCATCTCCTAGAGATGCACTACACAAGGAGTTGTTTCCATGTTACTTTAACAGAATTATGGCCTGAAGGTGCCATAAATCCTGCTGTTCCAGATGTGAGCCTCGTTAGGCAGTAAAGTCAGCCAAATGGAAGTGCACCTCCTCCCCATGCAAAGCAGTGTCCTCTTGTAAGTCATTAAAGGATTTGTGATTTATAATCAGTTTATACGAGCATTTATTGGGCCTTTCAAAAAGAATTATAATGGGGATGCTTGGAGCAGATTGATTTACATGGGACCACGAATCTTGCAATGCCACAAGCTGTTGTTCACTTCTCTGTTGTAATTCTTTGGACATGGTTTACTTAAAGTTCTTGAAACCAGCTGTAGTGCTCCTGAGTCCTGGAAGAGAGAGGAATAGCCAGTGCAAATCCTAGAAATCCTAGCACATGATGAAATCTGGAAACCCTGAAAATAAGGTCACTCTAGATTTAATAACAACCAGTCTATGAGATGACCCAGACTTTTCAAAACCAGATGTAGTAAATGTTTTTATTTACAATAATTCCTCTCAGATCTATTTGGGGCAAGCTTGACATTGCACCAATTGTTTTTTAGGTGCTGTCACAAGAAAGATGTACGTGGAAATTGAGTGCTGGTTATCTAAATGAAAGGCCAGCTATCTCAAGGCTCTGGTAAATACCCTCCATATTTCAAGTGCTGGTTTATTGTTCCAAATTGGAGCTGATGCAGTGCTGTGACCAGAGGTGTGATTACAGCACAAGCAGGATGCCTGGGACAGCTTTTATCTGGCAACTCTGGAAGTGCTGGGACAGCCTGGATTTCAGAGTGGACTGTCCAGGGGTGTCAGTGAGGCATCCTGGACATGAACTGAAAGAAAGAGCAATGAGTGAGGTCTGTGCTGCTGCAGTTCCATTGATTTCTGGCACTCTAGGTATATTAAAGTTAATTCAGATACGGCTATCTCTGTGGCACTCTCTGCTTGTATAGCAGCACACCAGATCCTAAATAGAATGGTAGCTTGTCATATGGAGATAATGGTTATTATTCAGCATATCTCCTCTATAAAGATATTCAGGCAGTGTCTCTCCCCTTATGAGATATTCATCTAATTCTTTCCTGAGGCTGTGAGTCATAGAACATCAGATTTGGGTTTAAAATTCAGAACCAACTGTGCTAATATCATATAGTGTCTTTCTGGCAAACACTGCAAATTCTCAGAACACACATCTGCAATTCTAAACATGCTGGAGACTTGGGTTACAAAGTTGAGTTTAGAAGGAAGCTGCCAATATGCACAAAAAAAAAAGAAAGTTACTGCATCACAGGAGCCATCAGCCAGTTCCTGAGTGATTGCCAGTCCTGCCTGAACGTGGCCTAAAAGCCTTCGTGCTCATCTGCCTTTTCAGGCAATGTTATTTTTCAGTTATGTTCCAACAACTCTCAAAACAAGCATTCTCTCCAAAGCCCTCATCCCACCAGGGTGTCACAAAGACTTTATGTGACACATTTTACCATAGGCAATCTCTGTGGTAAAAATTAATCCTTGTGGATTAGATGTTTGTGTTCTGCTCCAGAGCTGTTCAGATAAAGTATCTAGGGAAGATACTCAAAAATTAATGATCCACTGGTTTTAGTACTGCAATTCTCTGTTAAAATTATATTTATTGAGCAGGCAGACAAAAAGGAGGCAGGAGATGCCCATGTCCCTCATCTGGAAGAGGTTTTTACAGCACTTGGGTAGACATGGTGGAATTGCAGCAGGTTTTTGAACCCCTGTTCCTGAAGCACCTGGCAACAGGTTCATGTCCTTGTTACCTGGGCTGTTGCACTTTGTAAAAATAATTAAACATTCATCAAAGGATGTGTAGGCGGGATCAAAAATATTTTAGGGAAAGCACTGAGAGTATTTTCACCAGATTTGGAACTACTGTGAAACATAATTCCAAGACTGAAAAACAACAATTGAGAGTCAGGCTCCTAATAATCAGGAATTCATATAAAATGATGCCATACGGTGGAAGGCTTCCCCTTCCTGCACTGAGTGAAGGTGAAATCCATGACCTGACCCTGGAGCAGCAGTTTGGCTGCTGGAATAACTGTGGTTCTCCAGTGACCTGTGGTGTCCTTATCTCTGGAGCAGGTTGATGTCAGCTGTATTGTGGATCAAGCTGATGCATATGTATATCTATATCCCTGCACATTATAAGTATGATGTGTTTAAATTAGGGCTTTGTTCATGCTCCAATTTAAATGAGTGCTTTTTTTCAAGTTCTAATTTTATTGATGCGGAGAAAATACACACAGCTATGTCATAACAACAGGATAACCATATGCCACTCAATCATCTAATTTACATTATGAAAACAGAATCAGGGTTTTCTGAAAACTGTCATTTTGGGATGCCTCAGCTCACAGCTAAGTCATTCTTATCACATAGTAAAGTTCCCCAGCCTGGAGTATTTCATCAATGACACTTCAACTGAAGAATTTTTAAAATGTGCTGATTTGTTTGAAGGGGAAAAACTTGTTTAAAAATATCTGTAAAAAGAAGGTTTGAGGAAGTTTTAAAATTTGTGGTTTGCCTTTTTTCGAACACGTATATGAAAGGATGGGTACTTGTCCTGAGAATCTGTTTTGTAGATGGGTGGGGCATGTGAGTATCTAGAAATATGTAAATATGTGTTTATGCAAACACTTATAGAGATGTTACACCATAGATGTATAGAATGCATCATAGATGCATAGAATGCATCAAAGTAGGATTATTATGGGGTTTTGGTCAAGATCCACTGATCCATCTCTTGCTTTCTCATATCTAAACCAGCTTCATAAGTAGAATGGATCCTTTCATTGTCACTGTCCAGTCCAGGGACTGCTTGGTCCTTTATCAGTGCCTCTGGCTTTGGGGTGCAATCAGGATCTGTTTAGCCCATGACAGGAGCAGCTCCTTAGCTGCTGCCTTCCAAGGAGAGTGGGGAGTTATTTCCTGTCAGCCTGGTTCACTGCAAGACAAAGGAAAATATCCCTCCTGCTTCCAAAGCAAACAACCAGGTTGCAGATATTTGTTAGTTGTTTGTACTGAATTCCCTTGGACCTTGCACTTCACACAAATCCTGATTCCCCTCATGGATTTGTCTCCTTTCTGGCTTCTTTTGGGACCAGACTCTGGGCTACAGAGCTTTGTAGGCAGGGATTTCAGGTGGGTGGGATGTGCTCCTGGGATTTCAGTAGATGTTCAAGACTGGAAATGTTGGTTTGCCCCTTTATGGAACCTTGCAACAACTCAGGTTTGTAATTGCACTTCCTGCTAATGAAGATGTGCCCCACATCTCCTCAAGCAAAGTGTTGAACTTATGGCCTGGTTTACAGGGGCTGGAATCCCTCAGCCAGAGGAAAGCCTTTTAGAAATACTGCTGTAGGGAATGTGAGTCTGTTCACTGTGTAATGAGAGAGGAAAGGAGGAGTAGCTACAACAGCACCTTCTACATGGAGCACTCACCTGGGAAGGAGGAGACCTAAATTTAAATGCCAGCTGTATCTTTGAACCCCTGTGTAATGTTAGGTAGTGTCCTGGTTTAAGGCAATTTTGAGGGAAAATTGTTTAATGGTTTCATTGTTGTGTCTCACTTCCCCATCAATAAAATAGAGGGAATGTGCAGTTTACAGGGAGACCTGGAATAGATAAAGACACAGAACAGTCAGAAACACTGGGAGAAGGGCCCACACAAGTAGCACAAACAGGCATATACATCATCATTATGGATTTTCCTCTCACAGCCCAGTAAGGTGGCTCTTTACATGTATAATCCCCACAGTAAAAATCATCCAAGTGAATTAGATGTTTGTGTGCTGTGCCAAGAAATGCTCCTTATGTGAGAAATCTCTACCTAAATAAGAATCCTCTGGAGACACTTAAGGTACGAATAAAAAATGGTTATGTCAACTACTGTGTATCTTTTAAGCAAGAGAAATGTTACTTTTTTTTACATTGCCTCAGTCTTTCTCCTGATTTAACTGCCAAAAAGTCCTCTGATCACAAGAGTGCTGTTCTATAGCTTGACCTGCTGTGCTGAACCTAAGTACTGCAATATATTTTAAGGTGGAATGAGCTGTGAGCATTTTAAATTAGGTTATGTGCCTTAAGGTGGCAGTTGCTGTTCCCAGGCACAATTAGAGTAATGAAATGAAAGCTGATTTAATGGTTACAATAAAAGAAATAAAATAGAGAGGTTTGGCCAGACCAGTTTTTATTCAAGTTTCTATTAAGAAAGAATGGAACTCGTAAAAATAATACCAAGCTGGAAATCATAATGTTTTTTCATATCATGATAAAGACTGGATATATTCTTGCTGAGAATTTTTTTAAAAATAAATTATTCTTAGCTTATAATGAGGACCAGAAATGTATTTCAGAGTGTGTTCTTCCAGAAGGAGACTGGCTTACATTTATCTGAGCTACATTTTTCCAAGAGAGTGGTAAAAATATATAGAGAGGCACACCTGGAAATACCTAAACGGACTATTTGTCTGTCCTATCATCTTTGATCTGCAGTGAGAGGGATTTTCAGATGCTGATCTGGAGGATAAACACACACAGGAGCACTCCCAGGGCTCCTTCTCCCACGGGAGAGGCTCTGTGCTCGTAGTTGTGCATCAAGCACAGCCTGGCAGAGCTGGAGCTCTATCCTGATTCCCACCCTGTGGGATTTTTCCAGCCAAATGTTGAAGTCAGTGGGGCTCTGTCAGGCCTGGTGCTGTGGCTCTGTGCACCTGGTGCCACGCTGGAGAGGAATCCCAGTCTGCAGGGATATCCTTTAAAATGGTTCATTGCAGAGAGAGATGTTGTGTGAGTGACAAGTGGGTCTGGTCCCCCTTGCTGTCAAGCTCCTGCTGCCAGGGATGATTTCAGTTGTTGTTATCCTGGGACTGAGGCCAGAGGCAGCAGGTGCAGAAAATGTCTGGAATTCTAATTTATTACCCTTTACCTTCTGAACATCAGATGTCTTTAGCAAAAAGAAGTACAGTGGTTTCTTTCCTAGTGTGTGCCATTCAGAAATCGATAAACCTTTACTTACAATATTCTTTGGGAAAATATATAAATACATTCCTGAGAAACATGGATTCTGAAAGTGCAGAAAGAGAATGGTGTGCTTTTCATGGAAATCTTTACTTCCTAATCCACCTTTCCCTTGAGAACCAAGAATGTATCACTTTTCTTTCAACAACAGATAAAGTGACTGGATAGTGCTGGGAATTAAACACATCCTCACACCTTTCACCAGTTTTGGTAGATAATAAAAAGCAGCCTAGTCAGGCCAGCTCCCAAACATTGCTGCTGGCTTTCAGGTATTTGTAACAAGGATGGAAATAAATTAAAGCTGGGAGGGGAGATAGACAAAGATACAAGTACAATCTGGAAGCTATATTTTTGTGTAATTGTAAAGAGGGGGGCTGTTATAAATGAAAAAAAAAATATTTAGTGTAATGCCTAAAACTCTTACTGACATTGGGATTGGAGGAAGATTGGGCTGGTTTCCAAAATATTCAAAGGGAGGATGTGGGTTCTTGTTGGGTTTTTGTTCCTATGTATTTGTCTATTTTGGTAATGTAAGTTTTCTTGTTGTTTATTTAGGCCCAGATATTGCACTAATAATGTACAGTCAGTATGCCATTAATACACAACAAGTTGGGATTTGTGTCATATTTGACCTGAATCATAACTAGCCATGAACAAACTCCAGTTTTAAAGATAATGAAGAAATAAACTACAGGAGCTGGAGACACTCAAGGAGGCTGTCCTCTGTGATAGAAACGTTTTTTAGTACAGAAATTGTGTCCTAGAACCAGGTGACCACAGACCAAGCTGTGTCCCCATAAGGGCTGTTGATGGAGGGTCTCCTTTGTCCTTCAAGGAAAACTGCAGCCACACTGCTTAGCTCAGCAGTCTGAAGTTCAGGCAGATAAGGAGACCTTTTCTTGTGCAAAACAATGTCTTTTAAAGCAAAATAATAATTAAAATCCACATTTCCTACAGCAGCAGTGCTAGGAAGTATTACCATATTTAATTCCAATTCACTGTGGACCACATTTATCTGCCTTGTGCCTATTTTACATTCATCAACATGACAATTAGGTGTTTTAAGCAGCTCAAAACATTCCAGACAACTAAATATTATTTCTTGTGCAGAACACATTAGCCTTAAAAAGATTAGTGAAGTCTAAGCTGCAAATTACACCATTTCTTTTAAAATCTGCTCCACTCACAGTTGTGATGCTTTTAGGGGAATGATGGGCATTAAACAGAGCAGTGCAGAGCTGCACTGCTGGAGTCAAGATAAACTCAAACAAAACTCCTCAGGGTTTGTCCAGACAACAGGCAGAGAACTGGTTTAGTGTGGAACCATCCAAATATTCCACTGTCAGACAGATTGGCCAGATTGGATTCAGCATATTCATACATTCAGACATCTGGCATTTTAATATGATAGGGAAGAGTTTAAATATGTAGTATTTTTACCCTGACATCTCTTTATTCGTATGCACAGAGATAACTATATTTATATTTTACAAGTGATTTCATAAAGAATACCTATGATAGGACTTTAGTGATCCCTAAGTTAAGTATTGTGCAGATAAGGGATCATTTTGTGTCTTGCTTAGTAGTGCAAATCCTCTCCTGTGATCTTGACCAACCATGTCACCCACTCATTTCCATTCAGATTATTGCTGCTGAAATATTACCTTACATTCTATAATTTATCTTCTCCACTGGACCAATTTTAAACCATTTTCCCTTTGTAAAGCCTTATCCCACTTTTTCTAGGATGAAGAGGGTGTAGCTTGACTTCCCCCCAGCCAGACAAATGCCCCACAGAGTACATGGGGAATTTTGGTGCCTTTTCCACGTTGCCCTTGAGACTCCCTCTAACCCAGAGTGAAAAAAAGCCATTTCCTCTTCAGGGCCCTCCTGGGGGAGTCAGGCTGCCACTGTGCTGAGATCTCTGCCTAAAGTGCTGACCAAAGCTGTGTCATGGTTTCCTTGAACTGTCCCTGCTTTTGTCTGTCTGTTGTTTGACATCTTCAGTTATAAACCTTGTCGGTCAAGGACTTTGATTTATTTTCTTTGCACAGTGTGTTAAGGCCACAGGCTCTAAGTGAGACAATTGTTTTTTCACAGTAGTGCAAAACCTAAATGTCTGAGGCAGGACTAAGCCATGCAGGTCAATACCCTTGAAATCACTGTTCCCCAGGACCTCAGGTGCAACTCCAAAAATAAACAAGTTTTAACTCAAGAAATGCATTCTCATATGTACAAGAACTCATCTCCTTGCACCCTGTGCAGTTACTGTGACCTCAACCCTACTGGCTTTAATGAGAGTTTTTTCCAGTATCCCTGGTGAGTTTTGGACCAGGTCCTCAGCACAGGACCTGTGCTACTTTTGTCTGGTTTTGGCAATTAAGGGATGATCTGATTTAATTGGCATCATCAGGAGACAAGGGTTTTCAAATGCTCCTCCTCAGTCTGCTTTCACACTTCTCCCTGAACTTTGAACAGGCATTATTGAAAATGTGAGTCATGATAGCACATTAAATATTAAAACCAGTTTAAGATTTAATCCCAATTTATAGTGCAGCTTTGTCTAATTTACTGCATATTACACAATTTCCTTTACAGATATCTTTTAGTGTGTTATATAAATAATAAATCAGTCTCTTGTGATTCTCAATTGTTCTAATATGGTTTTATATTAAACTTACATTTGCCATCATTTAAATGTTGCTAGACCAATTTATTTTTTTTTTTCTCCTTTACCTATTCAGATTGCACATTAGTTCTTTTATAATATTATAGGTTCTATGTAGAAAATTACAGCCATTCAAGCATTTGAAGTTCTTTGTTATCTTTTCTTTTAAAGCAGGATGGAGACAACCTTGGCAAGCATAAGTGACAAAGCAAGAGCACGGGTTCAGTGGGTCACAGCAGCTCGTCCCTAATCAGTGACAGTAATTCTGGTGTCACTGTGTTCTCTGTTCTGCTCACACAATCATCTGAGGGATCCTCATCTCACTCCTGCTTATGCAGCTCTTTGTGTCTGGAATTGAGAATTTGCAGCTAGGGGAGAAACTTTGCCATAGTATCAAAACTTTGGGGTTTTATAACTGCCCAGATGAAAGTTTAACATTTTTACCTAATTTCACCAGACATTTAAAGATTTGGTGTGGTACCTACAACCTGTGAAACTTTATCAGCAGTCTCTTTTTCTCTGGTTGATATCATCAAATGTTTCTTTCAAAGACAAGAAGGAATCTGCTTCTAAGGCTATTTCATAAAGGGTGAAAAAAAATTAATGAAGAAAAAATTAGGAATTATTAAACCAACCTTAATTTCTACATAATACAATCAAGAAAGGAAATATAAGGGAAATAAGCGCATTAAAGACAGAGTTTGTATGTTGAAAATCATTACTGAATATAAAAAAATACATTGTCTTTGAGGGAAAAGAAAAAAATCATTAAGACTTACTTTTCTCCCAAATCAGTTGAAAAAATCCTGAAAGCAGAAGAGAGAAATAATACATTACACAAAGGGGTTACATCCTCTGGCTGTTCTGAGTACAAAATCTGGGAGCTAAAGGTAGCCAACAAGAAATAATAATGAGTTTAAGGCTTAACATCTCAACAGTTTTTATTTTCTATTCCCTCCCACTAGCAGTATGTACATTAATGTTTCATTTACAACATTAATTCAACCCAAGTGTAAATTTGGCAGGGGGAAAGAGGTAAATATTGAACACCAACTATTCTGATAAGCTCCTGCTGAAGAAAACTAAAAACTTTTACTCTGTTCAGACATTCACAGGAATGTGACCTGCTCAGAGCACCAAGGCCTCCTGCCTGGCTCCTGCAGTATTTTTGCCTGACATCCAAAAGGAATTGGGATTCAGGGCCATGAAGTTTCTCAGCCTCCACTGAACAAAGTCTGTACAGCCAGAGCAGCTGCTGCTCACCTTAAGAAAGGGCAGCATTCAATTCGTAAAAGAATCTGCAATGAGATGCAAAGGTCTAAATGGGTTTTAGAACTTGTGGAATAAATGACCTAAGGAGGTTTACTGAAGGAAGCAGTGAGTATTTTTGGTTGTTATGACAGAATCTGAGATACCAAGTTTGATGTTGCAATGTTTACAATAACTGGTGCTGTATAAAGTCAATTTTAGGCAGAATGAATGAAATATCTCATCTTTCTGTATAACTGTAGCATTGGGTTATGAACTCTGTAATTGACCCATAACTTCTGGTTATCATGAATAAAACAGCAGGGGAGGATTTAGTGTTGTTCCCACTTATGGTCAGGATTTTAGGTTTGACTTCATAAGTTCATAAGAATTCTTCCTGTTTTTTACATAGTGCAGATATAAAAGGGCATGGCATTGCTTCAGATGTTATCTTTAAAGGTGAGAAACTTTTTGTAGCTGAATTAATAGTAATTTTGAGGACAGGTCTCTTCCAGGGACAAACTTCCCCCTTTATGAAGAAGTTTCTCTGTACCTTAGAGGTTCTATCTTTTTATTATTTAAATCTAAATATTATTTAAATCACTGGCTAATATTACACAAATTTTATTTATTTACCTTTCTTTGTTCTTTTAAAATATCTATGGAATTGTCATATTTTCTGTGGATATCTTACACTCATCTCCTCAAGCTGCCTCTCCAAGTGGTCTGCAAATTGATCAATAATTTTTTTATGCACTAGAGTAGGAGCCAACTGCAGCAATATCACAGAGCTGAGTTCTGCTTTTATATCAGCACAAAGTGAGTGAGTGCTGATCATGCTTGTTTGAAGTCAACTTTGGCAAATCTTAGAAGGCTGCAGGATGAGTGGCCAGATTTTCTAATAAATGCAGGCTTAGACCATGCATCTTTCAAAACACAGCACCGTTGCTCTCTGAAGGGTTGTTTTGTTACTGTCCTGAGCCAGAAGACACTTCAGGGTTAGATTTAAGCGTGGCTGTAGCAGTGCTGTGTTGGTGTTTGTGTTTATATCCCCCTATGCAATGTAAAAAGCACTGTCAGGTTCAGTGTGTGTGTCTAAAGAAATGAAAGCCATTTGTCAGCAGTCCCTGCTCCTCCTGCCCGGGCTCAGGGAGTGTCTCTGGAGCTCTTTGTGCTTCTGGGAGTGCTGCAGGCCAATCCTTGCAGGTTTTACTGAGCTGCCAGCAGAGCCCTTGGCTCTGTGTCTCTGTCATCTGGAAATCTAGATATTTAGATTGCTTTTAGTAGATGTTCTTTTGTAATTGCTGAGCCTAGTGCTCCTGTTTAACTCCAAAATTTGTCTTGCTAGGAGGCATTCCAGCATCAGCCCACGGAGCTGATCTGTTCTCTGTGGATACCCAGCTTCAGGGTTACCAAAATCTGTGTGAGACCCATCCAGCAGCATCCCTACATTTCTGGGCAACCACAGCAGGCATTCAAGCCACGTGAAATCTACTGTGAACATCCTTGTAAAAGCTTTTAAGCAGCAACTCACAGTGTGATTGCCTCTGATCATTCTGAGGGAAAACTTTGTTCAAGATTTTTCAAAGGCTGAACATTGATCGGGTGTATTATTTGTGATGCAGAACAAGTGTGTTTACATCTCCATGCCCAGAGGAGACTGAACTACAGCTAGATCCTCTTTAATGTATCTGCTATATTATTTTCAGGTTTGAAAATACATATGCCACAGATCCTTTTATTTGGACAAACCATGGTCTTATTTACAGTCTGTTGATTTACACTGGGTTGATTTGTGCTCCTTCCTAAGTAGATCAACCACTAAAAATTGGGGATAAGCAGGGTGTGGTATTCCAGGACAATCCCAGTCATGCAGAAAACCAGGGGTCACAAATATAATGTAACAGCATTTTTACAAGTTTTTTTCCTCCATCTAAACTTCGTTTCCTGTATGTTGTGGTGGCTGTACTAATCAATCCCCCTCATTCAGTTTCTTACCTTATTTCTCTCTCCAGAGTCTTGCTCCATGGCCCTGGCCAAGGCATCCTGTCTGAAAACAGCCCACAGAGTGTTTATAATGCATCCCCAAAATTTGGAGCCATATAAATTTAGAACATGCTTGCACCTAGTGTTTAGTTTCATACTAATATTCCTAATCGAACTATTTATTACATTAAGCATTCTTGTACAAATAATCTTTAATCTGCATCATATACTGAGCACTGAATAGAAAAATATCTGCCTCTAGGAAAAAAAAAAACCTGGAGAAAATAATTTTTTCATTATAAAAATATTCTTCAGTTGTGCTAGAAGAGAAATGGTCTTACAAATGGCAATTGGCTCTAGAAAAATCCTGATATTTTATTTTGCAGCTTCCGAAGTACCTGAAGCTACAACAGGTTCTTCATTACATTGCAATGGAGCAGTTGCAAACTAAATTATGTGGGAATCATTCTTGATTTTTGTGGGTATAAAGCAGGGATAATCAAAATGGTCCCTTTTAGCTGCAACCCTACCTCTAGTATTTTGTAACTTTTTATTTTTACTTAATATTTTCAAATATTTCATATAACTATTTACATATTAGAGCTGCTTTGTGTAATTCCCCACAAGATAGTAAAACCATATTTCTTTTTATGAAAAGAAATGGTTGGTTGGTTGGTTTTTTGTGGGCTTTTTGTTGTTGGTTTTGGTGGTTTTTTTTGGTTTTTTTTTACAAATTACACTTACAAATAGCTCATCTTGTTTTGAGTTTTATGAAAATACTTGGGACAATTTTTAGACAAGTCAAGGAATGACATGAAATGTGTTACTGGAAACCATCAGGCTGGGTAAGGCCCTAAAGGAGGCAATGCATTCTCACCATTCAGTGGGAGGAAGCAGACACAGTCAGAAAAGCCTGGGATTCCTTTTGCCTGTGCTGTTTGCTTCTAACAGAGTCGAAAAAAAAGAGCTTAATCTGAAAATAACAAAGAAAAATTCTGTCATTCCTGTCTAGAAAATGTGTCCAGGAGCCTGCCCTGTTTATCCTGCGTTCCTTCCACTGAATCACTGAGATTTGAGCACCTGGCATGGTGCAATGTGCCACATGTGCATTGCACTGCCAGCCAGGGACAAGTTACTCTCCAAAATATGTGGCAGAACTGTGACACTGAAATGGTGGGGTCAGACCAGGCACACATCATGCTATGCTACTTTACACAGCTGTGCCTTAAATCACCTGTAATCAGAGAAATGGCAAGGGTTCACATCTGTGTCTGCCATGAAGGGATTTCTCAGGTAAACAGGAGTTATTTAATCATTCTTTCTGCACACACTGGCTGAGAGACCTCCAGCAAAATAATTCCAAACATTAAAATCAATGTCCAAAAACATGCATCCAAGTGGTTCAGCAGGGTCTCGAGTCAGTCCTCACCTCCAGTAGAGGCAGAATAAAAATGTAATAAAAAACCCAAGGACTCTACACTGCCTTTCTGAGTCCCAAGCCTTGGAACAGCCTGTATCCTGTTTATCCCAGGGTGGAATTTAAAGCAGCCTCAAGTCTGTTCTCAGCTGCCCTTTGTTGAGGGAGTTTCAGGTAAGGATGAGGTGTGGATGTCTCATTAGCACACGGGCTCACTCCCTGCTCATGGAGACAGGAATGAAGAAGGATCCATGTAGGGCAGGAAAGCAGGTCTATTGTTTGGTTGGGGTTTCATTCCCTCTCTGCCTTCCAGACTTCTCTAGAGATTTCTGCTGAAACTTTTCTTGTTTTATAGTGAACTAGTAATGTGTAGAGCATCGCTCACTGTGAGCAAGAGGACAAAAAGCAAAGCAAAATTGTTTTACATTAATCTTATTTTTCAACTTTATACATTTTTCTTATCAAGTATTCACACTTTGCTTCAAGTGAAGAACAGTATGATAAATTCATTTTTGTTTTGTTTCCTTTATAGCACAGCACTTGCCCTGCAGGGAGAATCAGCATTTCTGGATCACTTGCTAGCTGCAAGTGCATTCATTTGAATTTTACCATCGATCTGTTCTACCCTATGACTCACTTTTGTGGTGCTTAATTTCTAACACACTGCTTATATACTCCAAAGAATGTTGTTGTTTTTTTTCTCTTGCCCACCTTAATCCTTCTCTAATGAATAAGTTCAGAGCCAGGCACTGCCTGTATGGATCAATATTCTAAGGAGTAATTTTGCAAGCAGACAAAATGGAATGTTTCTGAAGGGTAAACTGGTGAAATGATGGCTAGCAGAGACAGAATAGAACCCCTTTTACTGGGAATTGTTTCCCCCCAGCATGGGACATAGGGCATGACCAATTTATGGTGTAGGTGCACAAGCGATGGTGGTTTTACCTGGAGCTCTCCAGCCTTGTTGCTGTGAGGATAAAAACCATCTGAAAGCTCAACAGCCTGGCACAGGAAGGAACCTGCAGTGCCTCAGTCACTGAATATTCACCCAGTGCTCTGTCCAGGACCTGCTCCAGGTCTGTGCCCATTTCTCCTTGCTGGAGCAGGACTGAGGAGATGGGAGCTCACCTTCACCTGCACACTGCCAGCCAGCTGTGAGCCACCAAACCCTGAGCCTGGCACAGAACAGGCAATTCCCTCCTTCCTGGGGCAAAACCCCCCCGAGATCTGCTCTCCAGACATGGGAATTCACGTGCTGAGGAGGTTTAGCAGTGGTTCTGTCAGCAGAGCTCTGCTGTGGAGAATTCCCCTGGCTCAGCTGCAGTGATTGCAGAAATAACCCTGAGCCTGGTGGGAGCCTCCAGTGGCTGCTTTGGGTGCTGGGGTCAGGGCTGTTTGGGGCTGTTTTGGGTGCTGGGTGTCAGGGCTGTTTGGGGGTTTTTGAGAGCCACAGAACACTTTCAGCAGGGCACCTTTGCTGTCCCAGCTGAGCTGGGGGGCAGACAAGCTCTTCTGAGGTTTTCTTACTGTGACAACTCAACTTTCCCTCACTTCATCCACCTCTGATGTGCACAGGGGTTCGAGCAGAAACACTGATTTTGAGGAACCTCCTGGGGTGAGCTGCTAGCCCTAAAATCAAACCAGTTATCAACCAGGATGGGACAAACGTGGCTCATGTTTGATCTAACTACATTTCAGAGAACATGTTAATTTTCCTCTCTGCCTTGCAGTCACAAGTGCCTGTGTGCTGGCTTTTAATGGAGTTGTGCCCTCTGAGCTGTGAGAGATCCTTACCTTGAGTTCCAGGGTTTAGAGGATTCTCTTGGGCAATCAGATATGGTCACAGAGTAGAACATTTGCTTTTTTACTTATCCAAACGAGCTTGCAAGAAAATTTTAGCTTTTCCTTTTTCACAAAAGCAAAATTAGGAAATATGCTCAGACCATTTCTTAAAGAAAAAGGAAAAAAAATTCAAGTGGCCTGACCTCTCATTAGTTTATGTTCTGCAGGAGCACTCTTCTTTTGCAGGGCACAGATGTTGTTTTTCTTCTCTTATCACACTTAGAGGCAAAACTGAGATGTGGAGGGGATCTGAAAGCTGTTTTGAAACCAAGTCATAAATGCAAATGAATAATAAGAACACGGTTAATCTTACTGAGAAACAAATATAAATATTGTACAAAGAGAGATCTGTGGCATTGGAGTGCATACATCAGGCTATCAAGGCATCATGTAGTTGTTTCATTTATTCCAACTTCTTTTCATCCTGTGAACAGCTGTCCCTTTATTTCTAAAAGCTATTTTAATGTGGCAAGGGTGTTTTTTATTTAATCTGCTACAATACTCCTTTTGTCTCCTTGTCATACTTCCAGCTTTAAAATATTAATCCAAGCTAACAAAGAGAATTTTTGATGTATTCTAAATCCTGAATGCAATGTATAATTTAAAAATGAAAACATTTTATTAGGTTATGTTCATATTTAGATTCAGATATGTTTGGCTTGAATTAGGCTCCTACTTGGAGATGGTTTTGCAGAAATAAATATTTATTGGGCATTAACGATCTCCCTAAACATAGCTACATGCTATAGTGTGTTAAGTGCCCTTTCTGTGCCAGTCTAGTGCTGAAGCTTTGCATTCTCCTGCTCAGAGTTTAAATTCTTTGCCCAGCCAGTAGATGTTCATATTCTAAGTTGAAGATTTCACATTCAGTTCCAGTCATGAAAAAAATCCATATACCCTGGGGTTATGCTCTTCTCCCCTCCTGGGATTCACATGCCTGAAACACTCCTCAGACCCAAATTCAGAAACTTTAGGACTAATAACAAATAAAGATACCAAATGCAAATAAAATCACTCATCAGTAAATGTTTTTTAATTCTTATATTAGTGAATGTTTTATTTTTTTAACTGAAAGTCACTAAGTCTGTTCATAATTCTGGATAATTGCTGAAAAGGTGTGAAATGGTTCCTGAGTCCCAAAATTTCAAACACTTTTATGATAGCCTAGTTCTGGTATACAAGTTTTATGTACCTATGTGATTTCATTGGAAATGCTATACATAAAAAGTAATATGTATAAAAGCCATATGGCTTATTAAAAGCACTTGGAGATTAATAATTTGGAACATCAGATATGCTCCATTTGCAACAATTGTGTCTAGCTGGAAAGTGATTTACCAGCTCCCCAAAAATGGTGTGGTTTACCTTCAAAGTTTAGGGTAATATATTCCCTTTCAGATACATCAGCAACTTCATTATTTGTGAACTCATCTCTTGGCATTTAGATAATGGTATTTCCCAGTGAAAGGATGTCAGAAAAAATTTGTAATGCCATGTTCATATTTCCAACACAATAGCAATTAAAAACCACAAGGAAAGAAGCAGTTTGGAATTCTGTTGTGCTGCAAGCCTTGACTTCACTGGTCTGATATTTTTAGGAGGAAAAGAAGCAAAAGGGAAACTGTTCTGGGATTAGCTATTTGTAGCATTTACCCGTGTAATTGCTCTGCAAATGGCTAATGTAGGGTAGGGCACCTGAGACTTGTTAGGGAAGGGTTTCCAGTGGTGGAGCTGCATTCTGTGATTAGCAGAGGAGCTCAGGGCTTGCAGGGTGACCCAAATCTTGGCACAGGAAGAAGGCAGCCAGTGGGCTTTTGGTGCTGGCACCACTGGCAACTGGGTCACTGAGGTGAAAACTGGAGGGGGACAAGCCTTGGGGAAGATGTACCTGCCAAAAATCTTCTCTTCCCTCAGTTTTCTGAGGTTTGCATCCTGCCTCACGTGTGGGCTGTTAAACCTGCTGCTCCTGGGCTAAAACTGGACCAAATATGTAGCCTAAAAGGCTGGACTGGAAAGCCAAAGAAAGAAATATGACAAATTAAGACTCCTTGGAGGAGATGTGATTTCTCACCTGAGATAATATTAGACTCAGTGGCTGATAACATTTCAAGATTGGCACTTGGCTGAAGTGTATTCAGTCTGGAAGTCAGGAACCATAACAAATTCAGAGATATATTTAGGACAGAAATGATTTTCTGCTGAAGTGCAAACACACAGTTGAAAGAGTTTTAATTCTGCTGCAGCCAAAGCAGTTCCAGGGAATATCAGCCCAGTTTCAGTGTTTATAGCAGAGCATGTGCCAGACTGTCTCTGCCTCAAAGCTTCCTCTGGCTCATTTGGCCTTTAAGCCAGAACAGTTTTTACCAGGCAAAGGTTTGACCTCTCTTGCTTTCCATTGCTGTAATATTCCTCAGGAAAGGCCATTTGAGCTGTGTATACCTTTTTTTTCAGAATGGTATCTAGAGCTGCAGGAGCTGAGCAGCTCATCCCAACTGAACAGAATTGTCAGTTTGCAAAGGCTCTGACTTCTGTGTGGGGTTTGGATTCTCCCTCATAAGACACCTTGGAATGCAAATGCTTTGAACAGGCTGGGGTTAGCACTTGCATTTAAGCCCCTTTCCCCACATAAAGTTGCAGTGCAGCTGTAGTGGAGAGAAATGCAGAGCAGTGTGGAAGAAGGGGAGGGGGAGAACTCAGCAAAGCATCCTCTAAAGCAGGACTTTCCAGCTCATTGGAGCTCTATTTGCTGCATGCTCAAGAGACCACTGGAACAACAGAAAGCTCTGCTTGAGTGTGTAGGAAAGGAAAAGACAGCTGTTGTGCTATCCTCAGCTAAATGAAACCTGATTGCTGGGTTGGTTGCCCTTCTCCAGTTATTAGAATGACCATCTGGGAAGTCAGTAACAATTAGTCATTGTTTGGCCAGATAGTGCCAGGAATCAGCTGCCTGCATGGACTTGGAAATAAGCTGGGGCTTGGTGTAAAATGAAAGTGGAATTAATTTCCATGATAGAATGTGGGTCTCTGAACATGAGGGAATAATTTTGTACCCTGAGGTAAGAATCCATGAAGAACTGTGACTTTTAACTATGAGCCTTGACTCCTTCCTCCTGTGATTTCTTTTCCCCCTTTCTTGTCAAAATAACCATTGTCATCCCACACCTTCTTGTAATGGCCAAAGGCTCCAACTTTTCCTTGGCCCAGGTGTGCTGCTGCTCTGTAGGAGACAGGGAGCAGAGCAGGGCTCTTGTCCTCTGCACCTCCTGCACATCTCTGCCGCACCAGCACACATCAGAGCTGGGCAGTAGGAGCCAGAGCAGGTGGAAAAGCAACAAAAGGATTGTCAGATCTATGGCTACTTGGATCTATTTCTTTTAGCCATTCTCTGCCTGGCAAGGAAAGCCAATTGCATTTGCTGGAGTACACTCATCTGTGGATGTGAGGAGTGTGTTAGGATGAGATCCCCAAGGCCTCTTTCCCTGCAAATGTGATTATTTCTGCACCATGCAGGAAGGGATGTTGGCCCTTTCCCTTCCTGCCTGTAACAGAACCCTCGTCCCAAACAAACTGCAGGAGAACTGCAGGGCTGTGCTCTGCCCACCCAGCACCAGCCTGCTCCACACGGGTACAGAATGTCAAAGGACTTTGTGCTCATCTCAAATAAAACTGATTGTTTTGCTAATGAGATAAATTAACAAATTTGAAAGCCTTCCTTACAGGAACAAATTGCTGTGCAGCCACCCGCAGCACTGCGGCCTGTGCTGTTTGTTCTAGATGTTAATGTCAATTAAAAACCAAAATGGAAATGTGCTTTATGGATGGGCTATTGTTTTTAATCCTTTTAAATACTATTGATTTCTATTTTATTCCTTTTCATTTCTTTTTGGACTTGAAGCGGCTTTACATTGATTTTACTTGTTGTCTTGTTTCAAGTACACTTTTATCTTCTTATTTCATGCAATTATTGTTGCTTACCTTTCAGTTGTGGGTGTACACAAACCACAAAGGTGCAAGTTTATTTCAGTTCTATTACACTTCTCCCCCCCTTTCTTTTCTTTATCCATGTGTCATAATTCTTCTGTCCTATCCATTTTATTTTAATTTTAATATCTCTCTCCTGTGCCCTGTAACTTACAAGCTTTTGGTAATATCTTGTTGTGAGTTGTTTCTTAGTTTTGGGGGGTTTCTCTTTTCCCTCCCCCCATCTCCAATATAAAAAAGGTTTCGTTGGAATAGAAATTTTTCATTACAGACCGTTGTCACAATTCACGCTATGCTGTAGTTGACAAACAAAATATTCCATACCTATGATACCTAAAGTTAAATACTCTAAATTATTCAGGTTTAAACTTAGAGGTCAGCATACAAATTGGGGTTGAGTGATAAAATGTACCACCTGCATAAATACCCTGATTGATCCATTTGATCAATCAAATGGATCAATCTCTACGTGAGCACAGACTTTGTGTGTTCACTGGTGAAGCTTTGAGAACCTTGGTGTATGAACCCATTGTTGATGACCTAAAAGTAGGAAAACTCAGTGATCAGGTGCACATTCAGTGCTTTCAAAATGACTTGCCTTGTTTGAATAGAATCAAGTGTATGAAGGAAAAGAATGAAATACCATTCAGATATGAAAAAATTTAAAGAAAGTGAAGCAACCGAAGTGTTCATGGCAAAAAAGCACTTTTAATCTATAAAGCAGGTTTCAAGGTTAGTCAAGTGTGCCAGTTCATTTATTCTAAAGCTCCTATTGCTTAGATTTTAATAATCATTCTGCACTATGATACTTTATTGCTAATGTGAAACATATTGGAGAAAATGAATAGCTAATGGTATCACTTTTTAAGTGCTGTTGAATGCATTCTTCAAAATGGAATTAAACAGCCTGAACCTTATATATTTTTTTTGAATAGGCTGAGTGGTAGCAAGGAGAAGAAGAGTAGAGATTGAAATGTTTGTTGCCTTCCCCTAAAAATCAAGTGTTTTGGTATTTTAACCATATTAATTAGAACCAGAAATGCAAGGCTGATTGTGTCTATACAAACTTGGTTCCTGCTTCCTCAGAATTTCTGAGGCCTTTAAAATACAGACACAGCAAACAGGTTGAAGATAGGAGGGGAAAAGTGCTGGAAAACAGCCAGAGAGGGAAGGACTCTCCCAGAGCAGCCACTCAGGGGATTCCAGTCCCACACAGGCCATGGGTGGGATGGCCACTCTTCTTTTCTTGCAACCTGGAGATGAATTAAAAACCTGAAATTTTTGTGTGTCCTCTTAATCAGGCCCAGACACAGCAGGCAAGGCACTGTCACTTTGTGAGTGCAGCTTCCTTGAGGAAAGCACATTCCAGGTGCAGGACGGGGAGTTTCAGCGAGGAGATTTTCTGTGCCAGGGCTCTGATGAACCCAGCCTGCTGCAGTGCCTGCTGGCTGTGGGTGGCTGTCCCTGCTCCTCACCTCCTGCCTCCCTGGTGGGGGAGGAAGAGATGAGCAGAAGGTGGCTCTGTGGGATCTGGCTGTATGGAAAAGAGGGAAACACCTGAGGAGTGGAGAGTGTGGCCCTTCAAGTTTGGTGTCAGGACACTGGGATATTGCCCCAGCAGTTTACAACATTGTGCTGTCTGAACACAACACTTCATTTTTCTTGGCAAAATTAAATTACTCATTGAGGGAGTGGGAATTTTGTACCACTTTTTTTCCCCTTTCTGTTAAAATGCTATTTTAAAGGGAGTTATATCTAGCTAAAAGCCTTCCTGAAACCACCAGCGATCCTCTGTGCTACAAAGTGAGATAGTTCCTTCAAAACTAAACCCCAGCAGCAAAGGATAAAGCAGTGAAAGGTGGTACATGATGTGCATACACGTGTGCTGTGTCATTGCAAGTGCCTACAAAGGGCTCCTTTATCTTTTCTCTTGCTCAGCAATCCCGTTGGGCTGCAGAATAACAGCAATCAAGGCACTTGTCTGGGGCAGATTCCCTGTTTGTTGGCTTGCTTTTCTCTCCAATTCTTTTAGTGCACAAAGCCCTCTATGGTACTTGACGTGATCAGAAGTTGGTTTTAGGAGTGTGTCTCCCAGAGTAAATAATCTCACTTAAGCACTGAAGGAAGCTGGTGCCAATTTCCTTTTTTTTTTTTTTTCTAGCTGCCTGTTGGCCACATCTGCTCCTCCTGAATGAGCCCAGAAATCAGGGAATGAAGTGCAGTGGGAGGCAGAGCACTGCCTCTTGGTGGCCCAGCAAAACAGGAGGCAGCTTTTCATCCTCAGATTTAGCCCTCGCTATTAATGAGCTCACAGGCTGGGATATATAAATTACATGGAGCAAACTGCTGGGAACAGATTTTTTTAAACCTTTCTAATGTTTAGTCATGCTGAAATGACTAAGTTTTGAAAAGCATTGAACTTATGGTCTTTTGACCAAGTCAAAAAAAAAAAAATCTGGAAGAATGACCAGCTTGCTCTCCTGACAATTAATTTGCTGCCAGAACAGAAAATAGTAGGTGTTAAACAACTTGAAAGGCCAGCCCAGTATCCTGATGAGTAATTTAATAATCTGTCGAGGTGGTTCTTGGTTGTCAAAGAAGTAGATTTTTCTTGGGCAACTTAGATGTCTCTGTGAATCAAATTTCAATAATGTCAGGAGAAGGAGCTCTCCAGTGCAATGTTCCTGTAAGAACAATACAAAAAGGTGATTTTTCTTCTTTTTTTTTTTGGAAAAAAAATAGTCTTTTGCATAGAAAACTATGTATTTTTTTAGTCCCTATTATTTCTGGCTTTTGTGTGCCAGAGTATTCCTGATGTTTCTTTCTTTGTTCTGCTCTCTCCTTAATGGTGCCCCTGGACAAAAAAAAAAGAATATGTACAACACCTGCAATCATACTGTGAAATAGAAATTATTCTCATTAATCTGTGAACCTTTTCCCCTTAAATTTGATTCAGGGGATCCAAAGAAGCAGCTTTTGTAAAAATAGGCCACAGGAACATTTCCTGTGAGCAAGGGAGCAGGGCCATAGTGGGGGTTAGCCTGACCTTGTTGGCTCGAGGCCGCTGTTCTCCCTAAATGCTTCTTTTTGTCATCCTTCTTCAAAGAGCCAAGGGGAAACCTTCTCTTGTTTGAAGTCAGTGGTAAAACCCCCATTGACTCGAGGAACATCCAGTTTTCACCCCTGGAGCATTTCAGCCCTTTGAGAGGGTTTGATGCAGTTGCAAACACAGAGATGCAGCTGGCTGAAATGCAGAACAAGAAGCCATCCAGCCACCTGGAAATATCCTTACAGCTTCTTCTTAAATTTATCTAAAAATGATACCATGCCTGCTGTAAGGTTCAATTCTTCTGCATCTGTTAAATTGCTTTGCATGAAACTGTAGCTCTCAGGTACCATGGCAACCATGTTTTCTAATCTGATTTTAAAATTTTACGGTGCAATGCATAAAATATTGGTACCTTTTCTAGTTTTTGATTTATAAGTGGGAGTAAAAATAGGGACAGCATTTTAAAAGGCATAGGAGTCTGTACAGTTAAATGCTTTCGCTTTTTTGGATGATATGTAGGAAATGGTTTCTTATTTTATTATGAAAAGTAAATATTGATGGGCTGATTACAGGTGTCTAGATTATAGCTGGCATTTGAGGTCTTAATAGCAAATAGTATTTCTAGGCACTATGTGGAACATTTTCCACCAAGTTCATGTAGATTGTAGAAAATTCAATTGTTTCCTATATTTCCCCATATAGAGTAAGTATCTAAATATCTGACAAATTCTGCCTCTTACTGAACATATTTAGTGTGGAGATTACTGTTTAAGAATGATTCTGAAAGACCTGCTAAAACACATAAAAATTGCTCTTTTCCCGAGAAAGCTAAAGATAACACTGAGATTTTAGCCTTGTATTGTATTATGCTCTTAATATAATCTCGAAGTCATTATGTTTCCAGAAACGTTCTGAGAAGAAAATCCCATTGTGCTTAAATGATTGTACGTGTGAGATGTGTCGTGGTCAGTGTGAAGCCTCTGTTACCAATTGAATTAAGCTGGCACAGAGCACATTCTGCAATTCAGATGTGCAAGAATGTCCCTGAAAGATGTCAGCCTCAATTCATCTCAACATCTGACCCGCTGCCCACTGCACCTCCCTGCCACGGAACCACAGCCTGTGCTAATCCACAGGCTTTGAATTGGGCTGCAGTTGAGTTTTATAATTGGAAAAATTGTGGGTTTAGGTGGAGGGAGCACACAAAGGAACTTTTTGCATGAAGAGAAGAAGAAAAAAAAATGACAGAAATATTTGGGAAGTGTTATAATGCATCAATTAACTTTTTAACTAGGTAGCATGACTTGCTGTTTGACCCAATAGCCTTCCTGTGAACCCTATTCCAGTCTCTGCATCACACCTGATACCTTAATAAAAGGACAGGCAGCATCCCAAAGAGATAACAGGGGAGTGAGCTTCCTGTTTCAAAGATCAGTGGGCAAGAAGCCCTGGAACAGCAAGAGAAACCAGAGCAAACTCCATTGTGGATATTCCAAATAGCCTTTGTGTATGCAGGAACCTCATTAATAGGGGAATGATGGGAGGTGATCCTTGATCTCAGCCCTTTCTGATCAGTTTAGGGAAGGGGGGTGCACCTGTGGGCTGGCAATGATCACTTGTGTTTCCACTGAATTAGATTTTCATTGGCTTTGTGTGTACAAAGGCACTTGGCAGATGACAGGAATGCGTGAGGTTTGCCCTAGAATGTGTAGATGACACAGAAAAATGAATAAAATCCCTGGAGTCTCTAGTGCACGTATTGTTCTTGTATGGTTTATAAACATTTTAGCCATATCTTTGTACCTCTTTCTTTTTTTTTACTTTCATTTGAAAGTAGTAAATTGTCACTCTTAAAAGTGGACTTGTCTAAGCTATAATGTTGATAAAAGTAATTTGTTTCAGGTGTTTTAGGTGGTGTTGTCTTGTGCAAAGTCACTTTGGATTGTGTCACTCCTGGTGAGCTGTATCATAGAATAAAACAAGACTAATGCAGCCTGACATCACATGCCACAATGTGATTTTTCAGCTATAATTCTGAGCTAATTTGTTTTTCTCAAAGCTGTACATTCCTAAAACTCGAGCTTTCTGGGAAGAGGAAAGCAGCTTGAATGAATTTCAGTCGTTAAAAGTTGGTTTAATAAAGAAGAAAATAAAGCTGTTTTCCCACTTGTTTTCTTAGTTTCATATTTTAATTTCCATCTTAGTTATGCATCTGCAAAGCAAGAGTAAATACACTGCAGCTAATGGTTTACAACTGTTAAAGCTGAGCATCTGATGCTAAGTGCAAGTCCTCAGAAGGAAGCAGTGAAATCCACATTTTGCTGCAAAGAATTCCAGCTTTGCAGAAATCTCAAAGTATTTGAGAGCTTAAAGAAAATGGAGGCCTAAGTTGTTCACAGAATA
Organism: Leptocoma aspasia; assembly: GCA_013399835.1. Lineage (NCBI taxonomy): Eukaryota > Metazoa > Chordata > Aves > Passeriformes > Nectariniidae > Leptocoma > Leptocoma aspasia. Next base: position 175,224 of record VXAX01004078.1, on the reverse strand, counting down.
CTGAGAAAGGAGGTGTAAACTGATTTTCTTTGTACTTTAAGAGAGGTCTTTACATGAATGTCAGAAAAAGTGGATGGCTAAATTCATATATATTCATATATTTAATATAATTTATATTATATTTTT